>LPNX010690279.1:56530-140134 GCA_001517045.1 Pseudotsuga menziesii | reverse complement strand
CAGGAATATGACTTTGAGATCATAGTCAAACCTGGAAGACTGAACCTAGGTCCTGACCACTTGTCGAGGCTCGAGTCAGGAGAAGAGCCCATTAGCTTGAAAGAGGGTCTTCCTGATGCCCAGTTGTTTTCCATCCAGATGGTTGATGATTGTTTCCAGGATATTGTTCAGTATTTGTCTATAGGTTTTGCACCCGCCGAAATGACAACGCAGCAGAAGAAACAGTTGGTGGTTAGAGAAGCTGACTTTACCTTAATAGTAGGACAACTATATAATATGGGACCAGATGAAATACTGTGTAGATGCATCTTGGAGCATGAAAAGCCATTAATTTTGGCCGTGGCACACTCTGGCGTAGCAGGAGATCATTACGCAGGAAAAGCTACAGCACAGAATATTTTGACAGCCGGATTGTGGTGGCCCACAATTCATAAGGATGCAAGAGAATATTGCCACAGCTTCGACATTTGTCAGAGGACAGGTAAACCATCCAGGAGGGATGAGATGCCTCTAGTTCTGCAGGTAACTTTACAACCCTTTGATAAATGGGCTATTGATTTTGTTGGACCTATCAATCCCCCTACAAATAAATCTGGAGCAAGATACATTATTACAGCAACTGACTACCTTACTCATTGGGCCGAAGCTCAACCAGTCAAGACCTGTAGTGCTGCTACAACCACGAAGTTTATCTTCAATAACATCTTGTCAAGATTTGGGTGTCCTAGAATTCTTATGAGTGATCAAGGATCACATTTCTTAAATAAGACTATTGAAGTATTGACTGAAGAATTTCAAGTATATCATCAGAAGAGTACTGCCTATCATCCTCAAGCAAATGGAAATGTCAAAGCCTTTAACAAGATCCTTGAACATGCTATGATGAAGGTTTGCAATGCTAACAGAAATTATTGGGAACTTAGAATTCCAGCAGTACTATGGGCTTATAGAACCACCTGCAAGAAGTTGACAGGCCATACACCTTTTAGGTTGGTTTATGGACAAGAAGCAGTCATGCCCATGGAGTACATTGTCCCTAGCCTTAGAATATCTACTTTTACAGAGATGGATGACCCAGATATGATGAAAGAAAGGCTGGAAAAGATACTAGAACTTGAAGAGGACAGATTCATTGCAGGGTTCCAGCAGCAAGTACAGAAAGCTAGAGAAAAAGCATGGCATGATAGACACATCAAGAAGAAGCAGTTCCAGCAGGATGATCTTGTGCTCTTATATGACAGCAAATTCATGAAATTCTCAGGTAAGTTCAAGACACATTGGAAAGGACCATACATAGTGAAGAAAGTTACTGATGGTGGCGCAGTCCAGTTAGCTAAATTGAATGGAGAAATTTTACCTTCCATGGTGAGTGGAAGTAGGTTAAAGAAGTACAGGGACAAACCGTGACCCCTTGATCAGGAGTAACAGCATGAAGGACAGTCTAAGTACCAAGAATAGTTGGAATTAGGTACTAGACTATAATGAAGTTGTTCTCAAAGCTACGAAGTGTTGAATACTGTCAAAGTCTGAAGGTTGAAGTTTGGTTGCCATATAGGTCAGGATGGGTCGAAGGTGCATATTGTGTCGAAAGTACTTATCAAGGTGAAGTTGAAGTTAGTGGTTATGTCGAAGATCAAAGGTGTGTCGCAGCCTAAAATGTGACGGATGGGACAAACTACACTTGGCGGCACCGGCACGAGAACTACCCTAACTGCCTGCAATGATGAGATTTTGGGAAAATCTGGCACCGTGTGGATAGGATTTCCGCCACTCCATCAGATTCGGCATCATTAATGTATCATGATGACAGATTCTGTTGCGGGATTCTATAAGACGCTACACCGGCTTGCGACTCCTGCATTGTGCATCTCTTTGAGTTTCTTCAGTTAGAACTAGGTCAAATGATTGTGAAGTCCAGGAGTTATTACGATTGGTCAGGGAGAGAGCTCTGCTAAACCTTCTGAGCAATCCACCCGTACAACCATGTTCGACCAAGGCACAAAGAAAGGTAGAAGTTCGCTCTAAGAGGAAGGAAGAAAGGCAGAAGTGCGCTCTAAGCCGCACGAAGAAGAGCACCGGTCTTCACAGGAAGCCTCTAAAACATCCCAAGATGTATCCTCCTGGTTTGGCAGAACCGAGGCAGCTATTTGTCTAATGCACCTTGACACACAATTCTAGGGACCCTAAGTTGTGGATGGTCACATGTTTGGCAAGCAGATCGAAGGATGGGGTCGTTGATAGATCCAGAA
Organism: Pseudotsuga menziesii; assembly: GCA_001517045.1. Classification (NCBI taxonomy): domain Eukaryota; kingdom Viridiplantae; phylum Streptophyta; class Pinopsida; order Pinales; family Pinaceae; genus Pseudotsuga; species Pseudotsuga menziesii. The sequence continues at coordinate 137,885 of LPNX010690279.1, read as the reverse complement.
GGCCTTAACCAGCATAAATATTACAAAGGAAAGGAACAAGCAGCTGACAACCACATGTATGGCTTCAGCAAGCAGTGCACTATGTTTCACCAATAGCATTCTACCACTAGAAAAGTAGCTGAGTGTCCTGGGATGGGACACTGGTGAGTCTTAGGGGCCTGTTGGGGTGTGCACCCTAACAGTCCTTAAGGTGGGTAACTCCACAGAGTTATGGGAGTTTGTAAGTGGAGTTACGACTCAAAATAGTCTTAGGGGTGTTGGGGTTGAGTAAAAACCTCCTTTTGTAATAAACCCATGGTTTAAGTTCAAGGTTTAGGGTTCGGGGTGCCCATGGTTTTGTAGTAAGTGCACTATAAATAAGCACTCTTGTAAAGAAGTCAGTTTAGGCTTTGGATGTAAGATGAATTAATGCGAAGCTAAGGCTTGTTTTGTAGGAAGGTCAAGTCCCAACTGTGTGCGTGGACGACCTCTGCAGCTGTGTGCACAGAGGGTTTTGGGTCATAAAGGAAATCTACAGTTGTGTGCACAGAGGCATGCAGCTGTGTGCGCGGCTTGAGGACTTGAAGGGATCTGCAGCTGAGTGCGCAGATCAGAACTGTGGTTTTTGTAAAGAGTTGAATAAAACACAGTTCTGTGGATGTAACCCCTAAACTGGGGGTGAACCACGTTATATCATGTGTTGTGGTTATGTTCTTTTATGCATTGATACAGATATAACTGATACGTAAGATCACTGCAAAATACTAACTTCGCTGGAATTCCCAGTAAAGGGTTAAGTAAGGCACTATTTGTTTATCTAACCACGAAGCTAAATAAGTAACTATTAAGGCTCTGCATTTAATAATTATAATTGTTAGAAGATAAAGGTACAATAATATCCCTCTTCTGCTTGGAGAAACCTGATTCTGCGGCACGCCATAACTGTTCCAGGTGAGACTGCAACCTGCTCCCAGGTTGTTGCTGAAAGGGCCAACACTGTGGGTCTTTTGTTGGTGCGAAGTTTATGGTATAAATCCCAGGTCTTCCCTTTAGCCCAACAATCCTTAAAGGTTAGTGATGTTTTGGGTTTGTCAGTTTTGGTTTTCAATTCACAGTCTAAATAATTAAATTGAGATATCTATAGAATTAAAATTCTGCAGATATCTCGCTCATGCTTAATTGATCATCATTAAATTTTGCTAAACAACTTTTTGTTAATATTTACAATTGTCAAAGAAACTATTGGGATAAAACTGGATGTTGTTCTACCTTCGTGTCTTTTGATTGTACGTGGCTACTCAATGAAGAATGTTCAAGACTTACAACTGATTTGATGCTCAGTGATTACTTTGTTCCTATTTCTAAGCTTCGGCTGGCATGGATTATCCAATATGGTGTTACTATGATTTGGAGAGTATAACGCTGGATTTTCTCCAGTAAGTTAACCTCTTAGCATATCTTTCTCTCTGGATGATTTTGTAACAACGTGCCTATGATTCTAGTCATGGTTGAACCGTATTTGGATACGATTGGGATTTTTCCTGAGGAATAGGATTTCTAGTTAGTCAGCTGTAGTATTTTAATTTCCTTTATAAGCAACTTTTGAACGGAAGCAGAGGGTTGGAATCCTGGAACTTGTGATGAACAAATATAATACAACACTTAATATTATTCTATATATTTTTGTTCCTTTAGAACAACTTTTGAGGATTACTATATTTTACAGACATACTGAAGACATTAGCTAAGTCTATCAGTTATATCATGATGTCTTAATGTTGTTTTTCTTGTGTTGAATTTCCTTTTCATATATATGTATCTTTATATTATATGTGAAAGCACTTTTGTTAATGGATTTTGAACAAAGTACTTAGTGTTGAAGCATGGATGGTTAGGTGTCATGTAGAAAAGTAAGTGAACTTCTTCATGTTTCTTTTCTTCAGTTGATAATGATATGATTTTATACAAAGTACTAACTGTGTGAGTTGAACTTTATTCATTTCAGCGTTAGTACATGAGTGTATTTTTCATTCTTCAATACTATGTTAAATCTATTTCGATTATGAGTTTTGTTTCATTTTCAAATAAATTTATCATAAAATGTTATTTTATTGTAAGTTGATTTAGATCTGTCTCTGCTGAGAGTAGGCTTTCCTAACATTGCAGGATCATAGATCAAATTTTTAAATAAAACTTGTTATCATATTATTAATTTCAGCTCTCAGTTTGGGATAGTTATATTGCATCTTAGGTCATTATAGATCAGGATTAGGAGCTACTATTGTTTTTCTATTTTAGCTTAAAGGTATTTGTTAGCATTAGTTAGTCATTTTAATTATATCTCTTGATTTGAGTGAAGATTTGATTAAGTAGAATTTATCATCCACACCCCAAGAGACTCTCTACCTTGAGAGCACATTTTACAGGCAGCAGGGCCTTTAACCTATGAAAAACAGTTATACCAAACACATACAAGATTGCAGTAAGTCGAGTGTGTGGGATGTTTTTTAGTAGTTGGACACAAAACCCTATAGGTCACATTTCCTGGCCAACAAATGGTGCTAGAAGGAGGGCGTGAGATGAAAGATTAATGGCTAATTGATCGCATAGTGCTCCTACCAGTGATCAAGAAACTTCCTCCCTCATAATTTCTGGTACGTTGTCTACCCCGGTCTCTACATCACAACCTGAAACTGTAAATACTCCATTTTTAGATACAGTTAGGACTATCATTGAAAGGGACCCTAATGTCTCACTAGTTTCCCCTAAACAAATAATTCAAACTTTAGAGGAATCACGTAGAATCTTAACCAGAGCATATTCTCTCCAAACAGGGATTCCCCTGATGAACTTCAGATTACCAAGCAGAACTAATTTCCAAACATTGGAAATGACTGAGTCAGCTGTTGATTCGATTGGAAAAGAACCTCTTGAATCATTAGTAGGGACTCTTGATTATCACCTTAGTAATATATTAAGAGGAGTAGTTGGTCATAACACTTCTAGATGATTGTTATCTGTAGGTGGATCTGATCTACCTCCTTCACATCCTGGATCACCACCAGATAGTCCTTGCGACCATAACGACGAGTCTTCATGGACTCAAAACTCGATAAAACATGGGTGACCATAATCAGGGTAACCCTAATGCTGATAGACCATGGTTACAACGCAGTGCCATTGCTGTGCTTGGACTACAGCATAACTTACCCAAACACCCTGATAAAATGCTACCTAAGTTTGACATAGATGATAAGGGCTTAGCTGAAAATCACATTGACAAGTTCATCTTGGCTATTCAGACTATGAATGTCCAGCATTGGGATGTGGTATGTTGACTATTCCCTTTAACTTTTGAAGGAAAGGCTGCAGTTTGGTATTTTTCCCTAACACAAGGATCCATAACAAGCTGGAGTGATTTTAGTCAAGCATTCCTGAACAAGTTTGGTGAAGATAAAACCCCTGCTGTGTTAGCACTAGAATTGGCTAGGATTAATATGGAGAGCAAATAAAGGATAAAGGATTTCAATCAGTGTTTTCTTACTCTTCTGAATAAGATACCAGTGGCCTCCCAACCTCTAGAAGACATCATAATCAAGAATTAAGCTTCATCCTTACCTAAATACCTGGGTATGTTTGTAAAACAAGCCGGTAAAATCACTTTAGTTGAAACCTTTGATGAAGCAATAAAGGTTGAGAAAAATTCATTGATGTTTGATCCAGAAAATAATGGAAAAGCTGATGGTTCCCTCTGTAAATGCAACAAAGCTACTTCTAGAACTAACACATACAAAAAAGATGCCCCTACTTTTGATGTAGAAAAATTACAACAAGTAATTAGGTCTCTTACAAACAAAGTGGTGATATTGAAAAGAAACAATGGGGAGGGTAATTCAAATAGAGGAAATTTCAAGCCTCCATACCGGCCGTTTACATTCTCAAATGCTAGGAAAAATACTCCCCTTGACATATCAAATAATGAGGAAGTTTTAAATACTATAAGGGCTATTTATGCCTTACCTGATTCCTCAACCGATCAAGAGTCAGATGATGATCATGAATCTGAACAGCCTAAAACCGAAGAGGAAACTTCTGAAGATCCTCTTCTGCTTAATTGCCATTTCTGGGATAGTTCAATCAAAGGAGATTATAGTGACCATTCTGTCTTTGTAAGCCAGCATACCCATAACACTAGAAGTAAAGGGCTTGTAGATCCGCAACCATCATCAGCACCTAAGAACAATCCTCAAACTTCAAATCAGCAGCCTGTCACTCAAGGTGTAGACCTACAATATGACATCATAGAAGATCTTAAGAAATAGAGGGCTAATATTATCATGTTTGATCTATTGAAAATTTATCCCATGCCCGATGGTTCGATACTCTCTAATTTATCAAATCCATCAACCACTAAAACAAAGAATCAACCCTCTGTACCTTCAGTTAATAACCTTGATCCTACAACTAGTAAAACAGCAGTAGGTTATAACAGTAATGTCAAAACAGCTGCTGATAAAGATTCGCTCATAGGTAAGAACTCCAAATCTACAACTCCACCTTTTCTGCTAACATTTGAAATTTTCAATCGGAATGTTCATAACTGTATGATAAATTCTGGGGCTTCATCAAACATCATGCCTTACTCGGTTTGTAAGAAGCTGAATGCCAAGCCCACTCCTTGTGAAATCTAAATCAGCCAACTAGATCGATCCAAGGTAAAAATTATAGGAGAATTAAAAGGAGTAATGATTAGGATGGCTACCAATCCACATATCTTCCAGGTTATTGACGTAGTGGTAGCAGGCATACCAGATGTCTATGGGTTTTTTTTAAGCCGTGACTGGTCTCAAGCCTTAAAAGGATATTTTTCAACTGATTGCTCACATTTGTGGTTGCCTAAAAATGGGCGTCCAAATCAGATCAGAATTGATAGAGAAAGGTACATGAAACACACGGTGACTAAAATAAATGATCCTAATGAACCAGTTCTATTCAATGATTCTATTTTAGGAAACTACGGGTATGATTCTAATTTAGGGAGTTTTCCTACACTTAAATCTGTATTTACCAAGTCTGTAAATAAATCAGAAATTATGCATTGTGATTTTTAGGAAGCTGCCCCTAGTTTGGTAAATAATGTGAATATTGTAAATGATGTAAATAGTCTTGTTGATAAACCTTGGCCTCTATATTTTGACGAATCCCGATCCAATGAAGGTGCAGGAGTAGGTTGCATGCTCCTAGACCCTGCAGGAAACAAATTCATGATGTCTTGTAGACTGGAATTTATTTGTACAAACAACACGACTGAATATGAAGCCCTTATACAAGGACTCAAGAAGGCATTAGACTTAAAAGTTAAAATTCTGATTGCATTTGGCGATTCTGAAATTATTGTTAGACAGGTCTGTAATTCCATTCATTGTTTATCTAATCACCTGCAAAGTTACCAAAGGGAGGTATGGAATTTGATTTTAGCACTTGATTCTTTTAATATTGAATCTATTCCTCATTTTTAGAATCAGGAAGTTGATTTGTTAGCAAACATAGCTTCAAAACGTATTCCTGCTGACAATTCCCCCCCTAATGCTTTTTCTATTGAATTATTATTTAGACCGTCCATTCTAGATAATATCACTAATTGGCGGGTCTTTAATGATGATTCACAGATTATTTCTTTCTTAACAGGGGAAGATGCTTTTAAAGAATCAGTGATCGATGAAATTACACATGATGAGAATCTACATAATTTTTTGGTAATTCACCCGCGTCGTCTCATTGATAAGTCTTTTGAATAGGTAAATCCAATCCATGTGTCAGTTCTTAGGCTCGAAATTTTTTTTGATTTGCATGATAAATTCAAGGGAGTTCCTAATTTCATGACAAATAGATCTAACATGTGTTATGAAACCATTAATTTGGGCACAAAATTGAATCTTCAAAATATCAACTTAGGATTAGACTGCACTTCAAATGAAAAATTGGCCTTCTTGAAGCTGTTTAGTGAATTCAAAAACATGTTTGCATGGTCTTATGATGATCTGAAAACTTTTGACACCCAGATCATACAACATGTGATCCCCATGAAGCCTCAGTCAAAACCATTCCAGCAAAAATTAAGGAAAATGCACCCTACCCTAGAACCAGCAGTAAAGAAAGAATTGAATAAACTACTTACTGCCCAGATCATATTTCTTGTATGCCATACACAATGGGTGGCTAACCTTGTTCCCGTTAGAAAAAATAATGGAGATATTCGTCTATGTGTAGATTTCTGAAACTTAAACAAATCATCAGAAAAGGACAACTACCCTATTCTTACCATGGATCAAATCCTTCAAAAGGTGTCAGGTGCTCAAATGTTGTCTTTATTAGATGGTTTCTCTGGGTACAACCAAGTTCTTTTTTCCCCTGCAGATCAGTTGAAAACCACTTTTAGGACACCCTGGGGAACCTGTGCCTATAGAAAGATGCCTTTCAACTTGATAAACACTGGGGCTACATTCCAAAGAGCTATGGACGTTGCTTTCATAGGTATGATAAACCATTCTGTCATTGTCTATTTGGACGATGCTACTATATTTTCAAAAAATAGGTCTAATCACATCTCACACTTATGAAAAGTGCTTGAACGCTGTAGGAAATTGGGTACTTCCCTAAACCCCAAAAAATTCAATATTTACAGTAACTGAGGGGATTTTGCTAGGGTTTGTGGTGTCAAAAGAAGGGATCATGATCGAATCAAAGAGAATAGAAGCCATCTCTAATATTCCTTTTCCTGCTACCAAGAAATCCATGCAATCCTTCTTGGGAAAGATAAATTTTGTAAGGAGATTTGTTCCAAGTTTTTCTGAAATCGTTTGTCCATTATAGAATATGATTAAAAAAGACAATAGTTTTTCATGGGGGGATAGAGAAAATCAGTCATTTATCAAGATTAGAGAAGTCATAGCTGAGAAACCCTTACTTGTGAGTCCTGACTTTAGGAAAGACTTTATTCTCTATACTTTTGCATCTAACATATCTTATGCAGCTGTTCTTACTCAGAAGAATCAGCAGGAGGATGAAGTACCTATATCCTTCATGAGCTCAATTTTAAAGGGAGCTGAAATAAATTATCACGAAGTGGATAAACAGGATTTCGAGCATCAGATCCTTGGCCATTGTATCCCTAGGTGTATCGTACAAGTACATCCTAGCATTAGTGTTGAGCGAAGAGCTCTATAAATGCACTATGTTTGTAACTGCCTATTTAAGCATTGAGTATGGGCTCTGGTAAGCGCTAGGGATTACTGAAAATAATTTAATAAAAATTCAAGTGAAAACGACTTGAGAAAAATATTGATCTCATCAGAATTATTTATAAGTGATCAAATACAATTTTGAATTTCTATATTCTCATCAAGTACTGAAGAACTACCATGTTATATGAGGGAATCCAACATGCAAGGATGTTTAGAGTTTCCTATCCTAGTAGACCTAACCATCTACCTACTTTGACCTTAATGAAGAAGTGTCATTAAGTCTATGGATCATGGTATATGATTCCCAAAGACATATGTTAACCAATGTTAAATTCTTATGTATTGTATACATGGTATGTATAAAGAATAAATATAGTAATAATATTGATGATGAAAGAAAGAAATAAAATCTCTACCCATTATTATTTATTACTAAAAGATAATAAATAGTATAATACCTATAAAGGTCAAATTAGGAACTAGCTAAAAGTTCGTAAGTTAAAATATTAAAAGTACTAAAATTAAATAAAAAGGGGTTCTGAACTATCATTTAGAGGAGTTATTTTGTATCTGTCTTGCTCTCAAGTAAATTCTTGGAGAACATTTTCTTGGAAGGAAAAAGGAGAACTGATCTAGACCTGATATACCAGATAGGAAACCCTACCTTAGGAGCTCTAAGCTAGTTGCATGTTGGAGTCCAACTCGGGGGGATCCAGAGTTGACCAAGAATGGTTCCGGGTCATGGTTGGGTGGAACGTGGTAGTTCCCAAGTGATTCGGTCATCTAATACAAAGGTCAGATTTGCCTATGAATTGCTAATGCTGGTTATTTGAGTGTGCAGGTTCAGCCATTAAAAAGAGCTTCAAGTTACAGGTTTGAGGCCATAGACTTCCTATTCCATTTTTCTAGAATAAATGATGGCTATGTTACGCAAATGATTACATTATATTTCCTAACCCTATGTATTTGTTTCTTTGTTTAAAATACCATATGGTTTGCATTTTTAAATTATAACCCTAGATTGTAAGTTATTTACTATACCAGATTTATCCACGATTTATTCATCAGTTTAGTTCTGCAATTTTAATTCATTGATAAATGTTTATCAAGTGTTTTGCACCCTAGTTTTAATTCCTGTATTATTTTTACTGTTGAAACTGGGTTAAGTAGAAACTAGGTTTTATTTCAGATCTATTACCTATCTGATCTTTTGGCTTTAGACTCTACTGATATATTTCATTTGTTAGCAGAGGCATGGCTTAGATTTAAATAGACTATTGCAGAAGTAAGATTTTATATGTATAAGTATAAGCTTACAAACTAGTTAACCTAATATACTATCTACAGCTAAAATAATATATATATATTAACAGATATAAAATAGAAACACAAATATAAACTACCAATACAATAATTATATCTAATGCACAATTTATAAACATTCCATATTAAATCCAAGATAAAAACCCAGAAATACCTTTCAAGGTATTTATAATTAAATACATTCTAACTATGAAATCATTTCCATTAAAAATAACCTCCTCATAAGAAAATAAACAGAGTAAGCATCGTGACCATTTATTGGTCTAAAATCAAGTTCCTTTTCCTAATTAAAATCCACATTCCTAATATATAAATCTACATAATCATAGATTGTATGCATAAATCATTTAAATCCCATCTAATATTACTCACAACCATCACATAACAAGTAACCAAGTGAATTTTCATTAATTAAACTAAAACCCTTAAGCTATCAGAGGTTGTAGTATCGACCCCTATGGGTATCCAATCCCAAGTAGCAAGCCCTAATAAAAACCACATTATAAATTCATACACATTAATTGTTTACATAACCATGCATTCGTTCCATATACCATTTAAGACCATGTAATTACATTTATATGCAGGAATCGTTTCGTGTATTTAAACCTCATCATAGTTTTACACAATCCAAGTAAATATAAAAGAGAGGGAAGGAATCAAATCCTGTGGGAACCTAAGCCCCAATTCGCAACCATCCATTTTATTTACAACTCCTTGCATCAACAACAACTAGGATTCCAATCATGTGGAGTTGTTTTACAATTATCAATTCCACGCTATACACAAAGTATATGCGGGCAACAGTAATCAAATACATTCACTACAGCAAGGTCGTGAGACTCTCGTTTCTGCACCCACACTGTAAGCACAGCCTTGGCCATAAATAACTAAATACATAGTCCATTAAAAGTAAACCTATGGAAACAATAGCCATCCTAGTTTTTCACCCGTGGCTTTTTCACAGTCCACATTACGTATTAATAAACAAAATAGTAAAGAATTGAAACCATACAAACTATCGGAGAAACTATGGGGAGTGCTCATGCAATGAATGGCATGGCCTCAAACCATACACTATCAAGTATTACATCTAAGTTATAAAACATTTATACATAGACCATCCACCCTGGAGAATTCCCTATGCAACACAAGTTTAATAAACACCTATTGCAACAGAAGATTTTACAAACAGTCTCATATATTAACCATTTCCAAAAATGTAAATGTAGTATAAATTCAATAACAAGGTAACCATTAAATCCTTCAATCGAAATTTACACAGTCATGCCAAGGATTAAAGCCCCCAAACCAAAACACAATTTACATAAAAAAAATGTAGAGTCTATTAAAAGTCCCTAAGTTCCCCATTCTCTACTAACAACAGCATCATATTATAAACCCAAACCTTGTATACACAGGCCTGAAGGTGAATAAAAATATCACAGCAAAACCCCAACCAACAATGTGATATAACCCAATCCTACCCATAAGGCCACAAGGTGACAAGTGTAGGTTTTCTAATAGGCTTACCATGCACCTATGGCATCACCCACAAACTAGTTGTAAAGCTCTAAGCCATGAAGCTCCACGCAAACCCTGTCACCTGCAACCACCAACAAAATGACGAGGATGAGAAGTATGAAATAGAAGGAGCCACAAAACAAACATCAAACGCAGTCATGAAACCAACGAAGCCTATTTTCGTTAAAAAGGGCATCTTCTCCATTCACAGTGTAGAGCCGAGACCAAACCATACATAGACTAAGCGAAATGACCAAATAATTCATGGATCCAAGCCCTTAGCTTAGGATGCCCCAAACCCTAGGAAGCATTAATGGCACCAGCTTGGTGTCAACTATCAGCTCAAAAGACACATCTCCATAGTTTGAAATCGTATCATTTTCGTTGGTCTCCATGTCCATGCAAGGTCTTAAACCCCATCACATAATGTCAAAGATTATGTTATAACTCACCAACCCAATGCTTAAAACAAATTATAGTATAATGTTTAGTCTATATAACATATGGTCCAACCCTAAGTCCAATACTATGCATGGTACTACATGTATCATATAACCATAGACTTAAGCCTTAAACCTTACCTTTGCATTCTCCTAAGAATTAAGCTTAGCACCATGGAATGTGAAATGTGCCATGGTAGTATTTTTATGTATAGAATCGGGATTTGATCTTTTAGCCAAGTTTTATAACCTTCCAAGAAATAAATAAAGGATATGTTAATACTCTTAATGTAGTAAACATGAACTATAAATGAAATATAAATATAATGAATAATAGGTATCACATAGGTAATTTATCTATGTTAAATAATTAATTAATATAGTATTTACCTCGTTCTCAAGCTGAGTCTGTAAGAAACCATAAAATCAACTAATAGGTGCATTAATGATCAACACGTTCAACACTCCTTAGAAACAAGTCCCGTCACTAAGTTAATCTGCATAAAGTGAAAGAGGTGCCTTAGTTCAAATCCAACTAAGCCTGCTAGACAAGTAAAAACTTTACCTCTCAAACCGTCATGGGAGAACTAGTCCCAACACTCCACCCACTTTAGTTCTAGAAACAAAGTTAAGTTAGAACCATATAAATAACAAGTAAGACTATGCAGAAATGAATGAAGCATATAATCGAGTAACAACACATACACCATAATGTATAACCATAAGAATAATGTGGCAAACAAGAATTATGACATCGTAAGTAAAATACAATAATATTCACAACTGAAAGTAAGAATATAGAACATACAAACAGCTGACCACCAAATAGTGGTACATTCAATGTATGTTATTTTCCACAAGATTCAATAATGTTCATCCTAGGCAGTTTTTACTAGCCTAATAAATAAATAAAAATTCAATTTTGGGGGACATTACAATTATGCTAGTAAGAGTCTTCTAGATTATGAAACCTGTTACTCACATGTGGAGAAGTTAGCTCTGGACATGGTCATCACGGTCTAGAATTTCCATCACTATATCTTGCTTCACACTACTACTATTTATGCTAACTCTAATGCCATGTACTACGTTTTAACACGTCAGGTACTTGGGGGAAAATACTCACGATGGATCATTATCCTCTAGGAATTTGAGTTGGAGTTTTCTAAAACTACTTCCAAGAAGTCTCTTATTTTTGCTGAGCTCATATGTGACCGTCCCCATACTACAGAGGAAATAGATCCCATCGATTCTTTAACTGATGAATTGTTGTTTCTCATTAGTATGACTGATCCATGGTATGGGGATATTATTCTTTATCTCCATACTCTACGATATCGGCCCACCGCCACTCGCAATGGGCGTCATTGTATATTCACCAGGATAAATACTATCTCATTCTGAATGATACCTTATATCACCATGGCATGGATTCTATATTGAGACATTGTATTACACATGAAGAGGCTAAGTCCATCTTAAATGATTTCCACTTTCGAGCTTGTGGCAGTCATCTCTCTGGGTTGGATATTTCCCAGAATATCTTGCATGTAGGATATTTTTGGACCTCAATTTATTGAAATGGTTAAGAAATGTCCACCCTAACAAATGTTTACAACCAAGAAGTCCACTCATCCATCTCCACTTCATCCCATCATAGCAATTGGCCCTTTTGCAAAATGGGGCATAGACTTCATGCATTGTAGAACTACCTAAGTTGGGGGGCATGGCTACATTATTGTGGATGTGGACTATTTCACAAAATGGGCTGAGGCTATGCCAACATATGTCGAAGACGGGAAAATGACTGTGTTGTTTTTATTTAACTATATCATTGCTAGGTTCGGGATTCCTAGGGCCATCGTGACCGACCATAGGTCACACTTCCAAAACAAAATGATGGCAGAACTTAGTGAAAATCTAGGGTTTTTCCATGACAACTATACACCTTAATACCCCCAAGCCAATGGCCAGGTTGAAGCGATAAATAAAGTTTTGAAAACCATGCTTCAGTGGGTGGTAGGGCAACCCAAGTCAACTGGCACTTGCAACTATTTTCTGCACTTTGGGCCTATAGGACCACTATAAATACTTCTACCCGTTTCACACCTTTCCAATTGGTATATGGATTGGAAGCAAATCTCCTGATAGAATGCAAGATCCTTTCTATAAAACTCGTTGTTGAACATTTTCCTAATACCACTATAGAAGAGGAATGATTTCTATATCTAAATAAACTTGATGAAACTAACCACGATGTTTCCTTAGCAAATGAGGCACATAAATGACAGATGAAATCCCAATATGACAGAACTGCTCAGCCTATCTCTTTCAATGAAGGAGATATGTTCTTCACTTATGAACAGAAGCATGATAAGATGGGGGCAGGGAAATTCGAATCTATGCGGCACGGGCCTTACATTATCAGTTGCATCTTGAAAAAGGGTGCATATTAGTTAGTATATTATGATGGGATACCCCTGGGTGAGCCCTGTAATGGGATCTATCTTAAAAGATACTATTTCTATGTCATCTAGCATAGCCTCTTTGTAAATACTGGTTATAGTTTGTTATGTGTCTTAATTTGAATGTGTGGTCTTTTGTGTGATTTAAGGTGTGTTTCACAAACCCTACTTATGTATGTCTTATCTCTAATGGAAATACGACCACTTTTACTGGGTTTTCAGATGTTGCTAATCATTACACGTTAAATCTTGTGTCATCATCTTAGGTATTGTACTCTCCTACAGGTGATCTGGTGAGTTCAGGGGGTGTTTGTTTACATCCCTCCAGCAACAATCTTGTTGGGTATCATGCAATGATTGGATTTTTGACGGATGCCCTATATTATGATGCAAGGGATATTAGGGTTTACCTAGATTTCAAATTAGTTTTTCAACAACTTAACCAGGTCTACACTGTTTGAAACCCCCTACTCCTTTGTACATTTCGAAGGCTTAGACTCTTTGAAATGTCCTTTGAGAAAGTCATGTATCAACATGTTCCAAGACATTTGAATGTTGCGGCATATTCCCTAGCTAATTATCTCTTAGATTGGTATATTGCTCATAATTAAAAAATCCATTACAACATAAAAAAACATGCATGTAAATTCATAAGTAGGCATATATTTCACACATCACATTTCTTGCACACACAACTGTAAATAGAATTTTTCATATATTTATAAAAACTGTAAAACTGAGATACAAAAATGGGTTGAAGCCAAGATTTCAGTGCCCTCAAAATTTCAGGATTGTCATGAGTTCAAAATATACATATACAGGGAAAAATATGAAGCTTCGAAGCTTTTAGTAATCATACATATACAAAAATTGGAAATTCTCTATAGAATAGTCATCGTCATAGTGGTGCTCATGATAACATATAATGGCCTTGGCCACTCTATGGAGTAGCCTGGAAAACTGTCCTAAGACTCCCGCAGTATGACGCTAGTAGCACCTGGCTAGATCATTAATAGTAACATCAAGAATCCCTACAGTCAAATGCTGCAAGTTCTCCTCCAGATCTTCGATATCCTCATCTGCCTCAGAGAAATATGCCACCATATCTCTAATCCCAGATCGCCTGTCAATAGGTGACATCCTAGCTAGACGTACAGGTCCAATGTCTTCATAACTCATTTTTTCACTTGTCTTAGTGTTATACAATAAAAATGAAATAAAATTGAAAAAATAAAAAACATGATAGATAGTGTCATTCTTACCTCAATCATCCCACTCCTCTCCCTTGAGTAGTGGAAGCTCTAGATCCTCACATAATTCTTCCCCCTCATAGGCATAGTCCTCAATCATAAGTAGCTAGGCTCTCAACTAGAGAAAGAAGGTTGACCTATAGACAACTCTAGGACCCCTGCCACCATGGCAGGCCATGACATAAACCCACTTGAGCATCCTAGGATCTTTAGGACCTAGTATACTCATAGTCACTTGGGGTCTCATGTTGGGAACCCTCTGCAGGAAGAAAGAAACCACCACAAATCCATAGCTGAACTATTTTAGAATTCCCCACTTTCTCTTGTTTAGCCGGTCCTTTAGGCTAACTAGCATTCCCTCACACCAGTTAAAAACTGTAGTCTCCATACACTCTAGGGCATACAACATATGTGCCCAAGTGGAAAAGTGAGAGGATATAGTCCCGAAAACCTTCCCAATGGTATAGAATATCATCCTCAAAGGATGATCCACTATCTTCTGGATCCAAAGCTTCCCATATTGAGCTTATATCCCCAATTCACAATATCGGTCAATAATATCATCCAGGGAATTTTCACCACCATGTGGCCCAGATGGAACCACTAGTCTCCCCCTCTAAGACAGACCAGTCAAGAAGTATATATCCTCAATATCTATAGTCAAGATGTGGGTCCCGAACATAAAGTGTTGTTGCTCGAGGTCCCACATGTCAATAATGTACTCCAAAATATGAATGTAGGCCTTCATGCTTGATACTCTGAATAATTTCAGTAGCCCACAATTCAGTAGAGCCTCTACGATAGTTGGATCACTAACAACATGGAAGTTTGTTGTTTCATGCTCTCTCTCTTTCTAGATAACCATGGTATGAATATTTTTTTGACCTGCAAAACATAAAAAAACATGTATCAGTAACCATTTCATGGGTAAAGGAAACACAAAAATAATGATTTTAACAAAAAGAAAGACAATTTTTTTAATTTTGAATGAATAAGGGAGATGGTTTTTTGAAAAAACTAGCCTACAATGCTCTTGTTGTTCATACACAGAGTGCCCAGTGCCTCTTCCCATTGCGAACATAGCATCGTAGGTTCCTTTTCCTCAACATTGGTGGAGCGTTGTGTACCAGCGCTTTTGTCGGCTATGGATAGAGCACCTACGACGCACTTATCCCAACCCGACAAAGTTTCATCATGCTTGCGAGCAGAAAACAAAAGGCCACCACAACAAAAAAATTGGGTCTTTAAAAATGCCCAAAACCCTTGACCTTCGGTCGAAAATCCTCTCTAAACCATTTTAAAAACCTTCTAGCTTCAGTTAAAAACTAAAAAATTAACTATGGACATGAAAAGAAATGGTCATAATGCTTACCTCTTTCAAGAAAAATGGACAAACGATGGACCAAAATGCTTGCAATCACCAAAGGAAGCTATGCATGTTTCACTTCAACTTTTAAACTCCCGAAATGGTAAATGACAATGGTAAAAAAAAATTATTGTTCGATTCTATTTATAGTAATTTTGGAACTTTTGGTATTTTATTTCAATTTAATTATTTTGAAATCCAAAAATACTTTTTATAAAGCGGGTTTTATTATTTGTTTATATATTTTTGATGAAGTTGGATTTTTAATGTGTTTTTTGAGCTTCTAGGTTAAAATTTGGCTCACGACTATGAATCAAGCTCTTTTTGTCTTTTTCAAGCTTAGAGTGACAACGAAAAAGTATCGAGCGTCTTTTACATTTTTCACATGCTTGTAAAATAACTTGTAAAAAGGTGCTAAGTCTACTTTTTCTCTTTTTATAATCATAAAAAGTGGATTATGAAAATGGAAACCTGCTACGGATTTATATTTAAGCTCTTTTCATTCTCTAAAACAGGTGGTAAGTTATCTCTTTTTTGGACCGACTAGGCCTATTTATGAAAAAGGACCTTTTAGGAGTTTTCCTGTGTCTTCATGTAGACTCTCTAAATATGAATGATATTGAGTTCACTTTCATCAGACTCATAAAATTAAATGATGAAATACCCTATCTAGGAATGAACCCCTCCTTTCTCAGTTTCGTAAAACATATGAGAATGGACTCATTGCTTGATGAGATATAACGAGTGTTTTTTACCCTCTTTGGACTCATAAAAACAAAAAGAGGTCCTCATTTGTCAAGATGGTGAAATTAAGGGAAAGGGGAATGTTTTTCATTTGTATTTATGGAAGTCTATAGTCCACCTTTGAACATGGCACCTATCTGCATTTACATCTTTAAACAGTTGGGTATTCATCCTGTCGTCAAGTCGATCCATTTTCGTGAGTCACCCAACTCCTTTGAGTCAATTCAAAGAATTGTTGGTCATATTCCCTGCATTACATGTGGTTTCAATCTCGTTAAGTCTGTGCTTCCAAGTCATTTGTCGTTCTGCAAATTGTTCAAGGGATGTCTCTTCTAAAAAATAACTCATCAATAACTTTATCTATCAATAAAGTCAGTCATGTCTGAGTCAGTTTCATTACTTCAAATAAAATGTTGTTGCATGTTTCATCTCACTGAAGGGGAAATCATCATGGACCTCCTTTGACAAGTCTATTACTATCAACTTCAACGCATCATCTGGGAATTAGACCTAGAAATCTATTCAAAGTACCTTGAAGCCTGCATGCCTTAATGGCAGGTTTCCTCGATTTCAATAGCATGTTTTCATCATTGACCTCTGATTGGAAGATTCTATCAAGTGTTATAGTTCAAAACATCCATTCACACTTGAGAGAATGTACTAAGATACCTTGGGGATCAATGAAATTAATGATGATTTCCTTCACACTTGTTAACATTATACATCAATGACTGGTAATCAAGTGGTTTCTACCATGTTTGACTCCAAAACATTTATTCACATGGACTCCTTTATCACTGACATAGGTAGTTGATTTTTCATGATGCTCTCACTTTGTGTTTTTGTCTTTTAATAAATTTTGTAGGTACTGAACATTGCAAGGACTCTTGGAACAAGGACAAAAGGACTTAGGCCTGAGGTAATATTTTGGTTTCATGTTATTCAGATTGATTACTTAGGGTAAATATATGTTGTTGTGCTCTTTTGTTCTACAATTGTGCCTTGCAAGGTAGAGGAACAACTCTTGTCTGCAATAGGCATAAAATTCCTGATAACAGTTCTAACTCCCCCCTAAAAATCCATCTTACAAACCTTTGGGGGTGGTGTTAACAAAAATTCCCCTAATAGTACTAATGTTAAAAGTAAATTTTTGGGGCGGTTATAAACCCCCCTAAAGTCTATATTACCAACCTCCAGGGTCGGTTATAAATCCCCCTAGTAGTTACCTATGGGAGTGGTTTGATTCCCTCCTCGAAGACACCTATGGGGGCGGTTTGAAATCCTTGTAAAAATATATATTACAAACCTTTGGGGGCAGTTATGGACCGCCCTCATTGTAACATACAAGGGAAGTTTTTAAACCCCCTTATATTGGCAAATGAAGATGGTTTAAAACTACCCTCATAGAAACATACAAAAACAGTTTGAATGAACCCCCCCTACAACCATAATAAATCAAAATAAAATATATTTTATTAAAAATAACAATATTGTTATATCATTAGGGCACGGAGGAATCGAACCACCAACCTCCTCCTTGTAAGGCAGACGCTCTTCCATTGAGACAGAACCCTTCAAAAATTGGGGAAATGAGAAATATTAACACCAATATTCCTTTATTTGTAATTCTAAGAAAAGTATATATAATACTTACAATACATAAATATTACAAAAATACTTGCAACACATAAATATTACATGCAATAAAATGGGTGTTATATGGATATCTTACTAATCTTTGTATGTGTTTCTCACAATCCCTTTTAGATAGATCTATGTTCCCAATTATTTGTGCCTTGTTAATACTTTGTGCTTGACATGATTGAATCATCCATCAATGTCACTTGGTTTTGATGTCATGGATTGCTTACTACTCACACTATATCACCCATTTCCAAGATTATAACCATCACTTTAAATTAGAAAGATGATTGTCTCATTGTAATCTACATTTGAAAATGTTAGAATGTTAATTGATTGGTAAGTAGGGGGATGAGCACCTTTCACTAAAACAAATTTGACATTTAGGGGTGGTCGTCTCCTATGTCCAAAAGTCACTTTCAAGGGTAGTTTTGGATTTGGAGTAGGTCTTTACAAAGCCTCCCATAATAGCATTGACGCTAAAAAATTTTACTTTTGGGGGCGGTTATAAACCCCGCCGCAAAAGTGACTTTTGGGGGTGGTTCTACCACCCCCCCTCCAACAACAAAAAAAAGTGGCCTTTGGTTGTGGTTCTACCCCCCCCCCCCCCGCCCCCCAACCAAAAAAAGACACTATTGGGGGAAGTTCTAACACCCCTCCAAAAAGTCACTTTTGGACTTTTTGGGGCGGTTAAAAACCCCCCACAAAAGTATTTTTTTACTTTATGGGGCGGTTGTCTTATGCCTCCAAAAGTCACTTTTGGGGGCAATTTTGGATTCGGAAGCAGTCTTTACAAAACCGCCCCTAATAGCACTGATGCTAATTTTTTTTAATTTTAGAGGTGGTTCTAAAAGAGATCAAAAATGCCCCTAAAAGTGACTTTTGGGGGCGGTTCTAAACCCCCAAAAGTCACTTTTTGGGGGCGGTTCTAAACCCCCCAAAAGTCACTTTTTGGGGGTGGTTCTAAACCCCCTCCTAAAAGTTACTTTAGGGGGTGGTTTGAACCCGCTGCCCCAAAAGTCATGTTTGTACTTTTGGGGGTGGTTCTAACCCCCCCCAAAAAAAATTCACTTTCAAGCATGGATATAAACCCCCCTCATAGGTTCAAAACAAAACTTAAAAGTATTTATTACAAAAATTTGGAGGAGGTTTTAAACCCCCCTCATAGGGTACCTATGAACGAGGTTCAACCCCCCTCTAAAACTATTTACAAACCTTTGGGGGTGGTTATATACCCCCCTCATAGGTACATACAGGGGCAGTTCAAACCACCACCGAAAACACTTTACAAACCTTTGGGGGTGGTTATGAACCCAAATTTGGCTTTATTAAGAACCTCATGGTTAAATTTGGCTCCCTCCTCATAGCCATAATAAATCATAATTGTTAACCTAAAAAATCCCTCACTCAGCTCTACATGGCCTACACCACCCAAGGACACCCATACATGACCTTCGTAACACCCCATTAGACCCCCATACCCTCAAAAAGGCTTAAAAATGAGTAAAAGGGCTTAAAAACCCCAAAAAGGAGCCTAAATAACTCTCCTATGGGATAAAGCCTCCAAAAAGGGGCTAAAACCCCTAAAAGGAGCCTAAAACCCTAAAATGAGCTAAAGTTAGGGGAAAAGGGGCTAAAAGCCTAAAAAAGGGGCTAAAGCCTTGACCAAGGGCTTAAAACCCTAAAAGTCCCCAAAAAATCTATAAAAAGAGGGTGGGGGGTCACTCTCAAACAACTCCTCTCTTACATACTGTTATGATACCCATGGATGCCTTGAGACCTCTTTTCCTCTCAATCCACCCACATCCCCCTCTCTTCCACTCATCTTCCCCATTGAGCCATAGCTCTTCCATTGCTGAGTGAGATAGGGAGGTGCTTCTTCCAGCCAGGGCATGGTGGCCCATTTCACCAAAAGAGAGGCATAACATAGTCTTGTTTATGTGTTTTCTTTGTTAGTTTAGTTGTTTTATGACCATTAATTATTTGCAAGTTTGATTTCTAACATGTTTTGTAGGTTTATTTCTGTCTAATATTTGTTTGTAGGTAGCCAAGGCGAAGCCCTAACCTTGTTTGTAGAGGGGCTCACAGCCATACTCTTTCTTGTTCTTTGCTTTCTTTTTGTTCTGCTTTTCTTTCTACATTTTCCACATGCAAGGACCTACCCTTATGTCCTATAGACGGAAAGGATCCATTCCTACCCCTGTAGCAATGAGAAATCCCCGCTACAGAACTGGTGACCATACCAGGTCGATCCCATAGGATACCTGGTTCAGTTTTTTAAATTTCAAGTTTTTTCAATTTATGCCCTAGTTTCTAAAATTTCTTGTCAAATCTAGCTTAGATTCAGTTTATTTTCAGTTTTTATTATTGTCGAAGCCTCTGCAAGGCAAATCCGAGTCTGTTTGGCCACAGTACAGGTTATTGTTGGTCGGATCTGACTCAGGATCAGAAAAACCCCAAATCCGAGGTAGGTCACACTTATCGGGCCTGAACAGGGGATGAGGTTTCTCTTTTAGGCCTCACAGGCGCGACCAGGTTGCCCTTTTCCCCCCGAAAGGTGCGACTTCACTCAAAACAACAGACCGCTTCTGTCTGCGAAATCTGTACGACCCCCTTGCCTGTTTTTGAAAAAAAATTGCGACCCCCTCCCTGAGTTTGACCCGAAACAGGTGGTCTATCAATCAGTAGTTAATTTTCAGTTTATTAGGGACTGTCAGTGTGGCTCAGCCACCTCTTTCTAGCATAGTAGTCCTATTTATGTTTCTATTTTAATTTACTACAATTTCATGAACAAACGAAGTGTAAATTCAAAGAAAATTTTTTAATGGCTTAATGAATGTAGCTTAACTAAAATTGACATAAAATTAACAGTCTTGCTTACCCTTCCTCCTCTACCCAGTCATCACCCTTCAGGGTAATCTGGGATATGACGAAGGGCATAGCTCGTATAGTTCTAGGCCCTTCACTGAATATTGTTCTAAACATTAAAAACGAATGACTTGGAAGGTAGAGGGGGTAGAGAAGGAGGGCTTCTCATGGCGCTAAGCGTCCTCCCTGTTGACCAACCTTGCATTTGGGAGGTGACCTGTGGATCTATAGATGGGCATAGTCCCATTGTGTTGACAGCCAAGCACCTTCTCTTGGTCAAAGAAGAATATAGGTGTAAGGTAGTCACTTAGTTAGGCCATCAACATTTAGGGTAAAAACAAATTGTATCTGTTTACAACTTTCTAATTATTTACTCCTTGTATTCATAATGATATGAACTCTACCACAATATGATGAATTCATAAACCATTTGCATCCACCTAATACTAGAAATATAGAAAAAAATATACACCATACCATGTAATCAACCCAACTCAATTCATGACACTGAGAGAACCCTTAAAATTTATCAATTTACACTAAGTTCAAAAAATATACAGTCTTTGAGGGCATAAGTCCCTGACTTCCTTAATCATGGGAAGTACTTGGGCTCAGCCCAGAAACTCATTGTAAGGAGTACCACAAGAACCCCAAAGTAGATGGCTACTGACAGGAATTGCCAAGCGAAATGGGCATCGACCCCCGCCGATTGAGTAGAAATGCTTGTGAGGAAAAATCCAAGTGTTGTCTTCTAGAAGACTTGGTGGCCGAGTGACCACCTACATCCAATAGGAAGCTATTGAAACTGGGGTCCAAACATCTTTCCCAGCTGTTTGATATAATCTAAAAAAATTGATCCCCCATGCTCTTCCTCATGCCTAAGAGGCGAACCACCACCATTCGGGACATTAAACCGACACCATCGAAACCACTCTCAATGACCTCTCACACCATCAGAAGGCCACACAACCTCTGATTCATATTCAGACCCATATCAGTCTAAACTAGACCTCCATACTGCACCATCAAGCCCCATGGTTGGTGCAAACCTGGATCCATTTTCTGGCATAGCCATAGCTAGTGGACCCATGTCCACACCACAAGTTGTCACTAACAATCCTACAGGTGACCCCAGCAAGGTCATGAAAACTATCATCAGTCAACTACCACCACCCATAGTAACCACTCAGGCTGTCCCAGCTACATCACTTGCGGGCAGTGGACCTTCAACATACACTTCCCCTCCTGTCACATAGGGGGGCAGTGCCCCGTCCACATACACTGTCCCTCCTATCACACATGGGGGTAGTGTCCCTTCCATCCACAATATTCCTCACACCACATTTCTTGGAATCGGCCCATCTATAATGGTTCCACCACAAATACCCCAAGCCATGCAGGTGCATTATGCACCTGCAAACCCCTCCACCATCGCTGCCCCATATCACATTAACTTGGGGTCAAATCTGCCTTTCATGGCTCATCTTAACTTGCCTAATTTGTCTATATTGACAAACAACCCCATCCACCATCAAACCTTTTGGCCTCCCATGCCATCCAAGCTACCATCAAATATTCCCAAGTTTGAAGGCAAGGCAAGGAAGTGTCCCCAAAATCACATTATGACATTTCATCTATGGTGCTCCTCAAGTAGCATCGTAGATGACTAGATTAGACTAAGACTGTTCCAATGCACCCTCATAGGTGCAGCATCCAAATGGTACATTGAGCTCCCGCAAGCCAAGTACCTAGATTTGAACTCCTTAGCTTTCATGTTCCTGCAGTATTTCCAACTCCCCATCAGATATGACGAAGGGGTGGAGATCCTGTTATCCTGCCACCAAAGCACTGCGACACATATAACTTACCACATCCATGAGCAGTGGCGACGTTGTAGTTTGTGAAAAATCCAACTTGATGACAGGATCTTCTTGGATTGGTTCCTCAAGACCTTGCTCCCGCCCATAGCAAAGGACGTCGCATCCAAACGTCCCCAATTCGAAGAGGAGGCCATACTGAAAGCTCAATAGTTTGACCTGATCTACGCTCAATCTAGATATCTATACACCGTCATTCCAGATGCTCCCCACCCTATCAACTCCTACCGGGATGCCCCGAGGGCATCCCATGCTGCGAACGACATCATAGGCTCATTCTCCCAATAGCCACAACACCGTCTAACACCACCTGCTATTACACCACAACCAAGCAACACTGCTAGTGTTTCTTACCAAAACCAAACTCCGGACTATGTCAAAATGATGTCCTAGTCCGGAGCAACAAATTCATATGCATAACCTATGCCACCACAGTAGACTCGGGCCATGGCATGGCCAACACAGCAGTACACGAGGAAAATGCTGACATTTGTGGCACCACATCCCACCCAAATTTATTATGCACCACCAGTGCAAGAAGTTCAAGCCCCCATCCCTACTCAACCCACTCTGTTGGGACAATTATTTACACAACAAAACCGTCCCAACAAGCCTGCCCCCAACAATCAATAAGGGCAAGCTAGAAATAATCAGCCCCGAAACCAAGTCAATAGCCAACCGCAGGGAGGTGGTAAACAACCAAACCCTCCCAACAATGTCGCAGCAAACCGACCAACCCAAAACCCCCCACGACAAAATGCACCAAGATGCAACACACCCCGTTGTGCACAAACCAACCCTGCACACTCTGCAACGTCTATGGGCGCTACACATTTGAGTGCCCCTCATGGGTCATGCTAAGCAGGCCATTCAAAACGAGGCCCAACAAGCCGCCAATGCTACGAACCAAGCCCAACCCAACCCATCACCACAAGGACTTCCCCCATGGTGCTTCAAAACCCACTATCATTCCAAGGATTGGTGGCAACTGCACCCCCTCCCTAGGTCAATCCCAACACTCCGAGGGCACCTCCCATGGCATAAATAGGTGTCCACCACCTGCTAGCCATGACAATTGAAGACGTTAACCTACAAACTAGACAAAATGAGTACGGTACCACCATCAAACCATCTGACACATCAGCGACATCTACATCCAAAACAGTCAACCTACCTCTTTAGTTACCCCCATTCCCCTGCCCCCCCATACACTGAGTGGCCAACAATTCCATAACTACAGCTACTGTCAACTATAGAATTGTGGATGATTTGGCCCAAACACCAATGACCATGTCCGCTCTGGAGGTACTCAAAATGTGCCCAACACAGTGGAAAGCGTTACTAGCCTCCCTTGGGGCCGTAGACCCCTCCAACTCCAAGTTGATTACATTCGACACAGAGAATGGAGAACCACGCATGGCATCCACCATCGCCTTCCAAATCCCGGTGCCTATCCTGAATTTGGTCATGCACTCATGCATACTAAATGAGGGTACATCCACGTGCATTATGTCCACCCTGGTTTGGCAGAAACTTGGATCCCCAATTCTACAACCATCCTCCACAAATCTATGGGGTTATGATGGCCATCCCACTAAATCCCAAGGAATCCTCCCCCGTGTCCCCATCACATTAGCCGGGAAGATAGTGCTAATCAACATAGAGGTCGTCAATGCTCAACTGGACTATAACCTTCTCCTCAGAAGAAGTTATATGTATGACATGAGATCAGTCTCATCAAATGTCTTCTTTCTCATGATGTTCCCCCACGAAGGGAAGATCATGACGGTTGATCAACTCACTTATCACTATCCACAAGGGTTAATGGAACCTACCAATGTTATCCCTAACATCAACACCATTGATCTGCAAGGGACGACCACACATGCCAATGTTGTCCTTGCAATCAACACCATGGTTGACAACACACCAGCCTCTCCATTGTTGAATGTAGTCCCTGGGATGTTTGCCGATACTACCATGATAACTCATTTCCCCTTAGTGTCACTTCCACTGACACAAAATGAGACTGCAGACCTATGCATGGTCTCATCTAGCACCGCTACACCCAAACAACAAGAGCAGCCACAACTGCAACCTCAGTCATAACCTTAACCTTAGTTACTAGGGAAACATTGGGGTTCATTCCCGATCAACACAATCCTTTTATTTTTCCTTCTCCTTTTCCCTTTCCTTTTCCTACCATCTAGGACGTGAGTAAGTCTTTCTTGGCAACCCTCAATCTATAGGATTTCACACTGGGAGATCCTGTGTGGTACCTTGAACCACCTACCCTACCTCTAAGGCCCTAAGATGTGTTGAATCCTGTCAAACCAATTGAGATGATGTTGCACCTACCTCCAAGTCCATCAAAGACTCCTCCCATCTCTAGGCCTACCCCTCTTCCTCTAATAGAGACTAGGGGAAAGGCCACCAAAACAATAACCAATACCATTTACCTGATCTCTAGCACTAGTTTCCTTTCCATCTCATCAGCTGTGGAAGATCCACCTGATCTATCCCGACACCACTTAAGTGATGAGAGAGATATATGTAAGACCGCCTTCGGTTTTACCCCATTCCCTTTAAACCATAGTGTGGAATCAGTTCTTTCCATAACATACCAGATTACGTCACCCTGCCTTGCCACTGACCTTTTTCTCAACAAGAGGGCATACCTCTTCCCTGAATCAGATGGTCGACTCTTGAAAAAGCCACGCAATGGCATCCACCTCAAGATAGCCTATGCCTAATACCTCCACTATGAGTCCTTTAAAGCATATTTTTCTCCCTTTTTGTTTTGCAATGTTTTTAACACAAATCAAAGACCCCCATTCGGGAGCAGCACCATTAGCTGCTAATTCAAAGTCACCCAGAACCTGTTCGAGACACCCCTCACACCTCTGGGGCCAAATTTGTATCTCCTTATGATACCATTGTCTCATGTTTAACAAACAAATTTTGGGACCGCTTCTCGAAAGTTACCTCGATTTACGAGCCTTGGCATGGTGATGAAAATGTCTACAGACCTGTACTTGCATCACACTTTCCTACCGCTACTCATGCGGATTCTCGGGCCACTACCCTTTAAGGGTCACCATTTTTCTTCTTATTTTGTATTTTAACACATAGCTGTCTACTCCATCCACCGCACCTTATGCGGACCTTTGGACCATTGTCCACAAAAAGATTTATTTTTCTTGCATGTATTGGACATATAAGTGCCCCCGAACTTGCACTCTCCGTTCACCACAACTAACACACATGCTCTCCTGACCTCTGTCCAAGAGAAACCTTAGTTGGCGTGCCTCAACCGCATCGACTCGTGAGCCTTTTCCATGATCTATCCCACACATGTATTGGTATGTTTGAGATCCTTTTGTTCCATCCATACTACACGAATGACCTTTGGACCATTGTCCACTATCCTGACATGGGGCACTGCATGTGCCACCACAATCGGTTGACCATGTAGCAGGGATTTCTCCCTACTATAGGGGTATTAATCTTGCACATTGATCTAGGAAGAAATAATCAATCTCATCAACAAATAATCAACAAATAACCCAGAAATGGTGTTAATCGGAACCAGAATGGTTTCCTCTCTGTATATTCAATAAACAATGAATAGTTACAATAACAATGTCAAGCAATGGCTTGAATCAATGAGGAATTCGAGTACCTTAGGAGGTCATTCGAATTCAATGAGTGAGACTAGCTTAACTGACTTTAATCCATTGGTTCACACTTAGTTAACCACTTGACCAAAACCCTAATTGACTCACCAAACCCTAACTGAAGTTAGAGTGCAATAAATGACTAAATCTCAACTGAAGGAGATCAAACACATGTCATAGCAAGCAAACCATCAAGTGCTAGTGCTCCATGACTTCAATGAACCCCGATGAGGTTAAACCAGTGTAGATCCAAATCCTAGGCTCTATCAAGCGCCGAGAGGGATCAAATCTCTTCATAGGTATCCATTGATTTGATTCAAACCAAAAGACACATCTTTTTTATTTAAGGTCCACATATAATATTTAATATTATTTATGGCCCACATATAATATTTTTTATTATTTTTTATTTTGTTATGAACTAACATTACAACATTTCCCAATACATAGTTTTAAAACCATATGCAAGGCCCTCCTACAACCATGGGTTGTTTAGGAGGCCTTGCACATGGTCTTAAAACCATTTGCAAGGCCCTCCTAAACCATGTACAATAAAATTATGGGTTGTTTAGGAGGCCTTGCACATGGTTTTAAAACCATGTGCAAGGCCCTCCTAAACCATGTACAATAAAATGATGGGTTGTTTAGAAGGTCTTGCACATGGTTTTAAAACCATGTGCATGGTTTTAAAACCATAGTTTTATGCACATGGTTTTAAAACCATGTGCAAGGCCAACATTTTTTATTATTTTATTAAGTAAAAATATTACAACATCTCCCCCATATTGTGTGTTTTTCCTCACCCATATTTTTTTCACCGATAATTAAATTTTTACTTTTTTATTGTTTTGTTAGGTAGGAAGATTACAACATCTCCCCCATATTAGGTTTTTTTTCTGGCCAACATTTATTTTGGCCTATAATTAAAAAAATTATTTTTTATTAATAAAAATAACGTTACATAACGTTACAACGTTATAACGTTACATAATGTTACAATGTTACGTAACGTTACAATATCTCCCCCATACTGGGCTGTAGAGCGCCTCTCGATGCAATAAAGCTGAACTGATCATCAGAAGTTGGTGGAGGCACCCCCGTTGACTCTAGATCATTAAATAATATATTTAATGAGAGGACGTGCCTTAACTAACTGGTTGAACTGATTGTAACCACCAGTTAGCAATTAGGTGCATTAATATCACTCAGATCACCCCCAAAGTACTCCAGTTAGCCTCCTTGACTATAGGAGAAGGCTAAGTTAGTCTCCTTAACTATAGGTAGGTGTGGGTGTGACTGGATGATGGCAATTAATGCTCCAATGATGTTAATTAATGTCAATTATACTTAGGATAGTGGTTTAACTAGGCCAATTTGACCAAAAAAAGTGTGTATGGTGGTAAATGTCTCCAACACTCCCCCTTAAGCTATACTCAGGAAGAGTTAGAAAACATAGATGCATAAAAATTCTAGGGCCCCAGCAACTAAGGCCATAGGTCACCCTGTACAATGCTGAAACTGAAAAAATGCTCAAAACAAACTAAGTGAGGAAAAGAGGGAAAACCCAGTGGGAAAAAGCCCCCCTCAAGATAAACACTGAAAGTAGTCTGAATCACCCTGATGAAATCACCCCCAATAGTGAACAAAGGTAAGTGAACTTCTTTTCTGAAAAGCTCTTGGTGAAGATGTCTACAATCTGCTCATCAGTCGAGCAGTATTGCATAATTATGGTCCTATCATGCACTAGCTCCCTGATGTAGTGCATGTAAATCTCTACATGCTTGGTCCTCTGCCTAGTAACTGGATCCATGGATATCTTAATAGCACTTTGGTTGTCACAAAAGAGGATAGTGGACAAATTACTACCAAGATCAAACTCTGAAAGAATGCCTTGCAACCAAACTGCTTGGATGCAAGCATTCACCACTCCTTGATACTCGGCCTCTACTGAAGATAGTTCTATGGAAGCCTAATTTTTATTTGAAAAGCAAATGGGGCCACCACCAAACATGAATAAATATCTGAAATTTGACTTATGATCAATTGAAGCACCCGCCCAATCGGAATCTATGTATCCAACCAGCTCTAGCTCGGAGTCTGCAGCATAGTGAATGTCGTAGGTCCTGGTTCCTTGAATATACTGGACGATCCTCTTGGCTTGCTTCCAATTAATATCATGAGTATTCTACATGTATCTTGATACAGCATTCATGGCATAACAAATATTAGGCCTAGAATGTGTCAAGTACAACAAGCTACCAATCAGCTGTCGATAGATAGTGCAGTCCATGGGAGGTGTGTGTTTTCCTTCTTCAAGGCTGATCCCTGAAAGGAAAGGGAATGGTGTAGGAATACATTCAGCCATGTTAAACTTGAATAATAGGTCTGAATTTTATTTGTACTGAGTGACCATAATCCCATCAGAATTTTGCTTGATTTCGAGCCCCAAAAATTGTTTTAGAAGCCCCAAATCACTCATTTCAAACGCATTGTGGAGAGCAGTTTTGATGGCTGAAATGGAGGAAACTGTGCTACCTATGATCAGTAAGTCATTAACATATAAAAAAATGATAATTATATGACCATCATGCTGCTGTAAATACACATTTGGATCTGATCTGCATCTTTGAAAGTTTTGCGAGAGAAGAAAGGAGGATCCATCTTGGAATACCACTCTCTTGGGGCCTGTTTTAACCCGTATAGTGACTTCTTTAGCTTGCAAGCCAAAGATGAATCAGTGATGTAGCCCACAGGTTGCTTCATGTATACCTACTCATGAATATCTCCATGCAGAAAGGCTGACTTAACATCCATGTGATGCACCTCCCAGTGCTTGGATGCTGAAATTGACAAAACAAGGCGGATGGAGTCCATTTTTGCAATCGATGCAAAGGTCTCATGGTAGTCCACTCCTTGGACCTGAGAGAAACCTTTTGCTACCAGTATTGCCTTATATTTTCAGGTGCTTCCATCAATAACAACCTTTTTCTGAAACACCTACTTCCATTGAACCAATTTCCTTCCCGGCGAAAGAGAAACTAGCTCCCAAGTAGTGTTTTTCTGAAGAGAATTCATCTCTTCATCCATGGAAACTTGCCATCTCGGATCATTCTGAGCATGGTAGTAGGATTTTGGATCTGAACTAATCATCAAATAGCAATTTTCAGATAGTAAATTATCAGAACAAGAGAGCGCAATACCTGCTCTTTGGAAATCAGACCGGGTTCTCCTTGGATCATCTGGATTTCCAATGTTGTCTCCTACGGAGGAGAGTGTTTGTTGGGCCCATGTAGGAAGATAATTTTGCACTTCAAGTTCTGATTCAGCATCTGATGATTTCTGCATGCTGATATTAGAAATTATAGGATCCAAATCATGGTCATCACCCCCAATTTTATCATCCAAATATTCAGTAGAATAGGAAGGAAATTCAACAGTTTTCTCCTTCACTAGTTCCATCTCCTGAAGAGGGTCATCAAACGTGACACTTCTCTCGATGATGATCTATTTGGTATTGATATCCAGAAGCTTGAATCCATTAGATACATTAGGATACCCAATAAATAGAAATTATATGCTTTGCAGTTGCAAAGCCCTTCTTTTATCAAGCGGAATCCGGGCCCATACAGTGGACCCAAACACCCGTAGGTTCGACACATCCGGCTTATGTCCGAAGTATGATTTGAAAGGAGTATTTCATTTCATAGATTAGTGTGGAAGCCTGTTCTGAATTTATGCTGTATCATGCATGGCTTCAGCCCACAAATTTGCAGCAAACTTCTTTGACTCCAACATACAGGTGGTCATCTCCTTGAGAGACCAATTCTTCCTTTCCGCTACTCCGTTCTGCTAAGGAGTGTAGGGAATTGAATGCTGGACCTGAATACCACTTTGGTAGCATATGTACATCAAATAATTATTGATATACTCCCCTCCATTATTAGATCTCAAGATATTTATCTTAATCCCAGATGCATTTTCGATCAAGGCCTTCAATTCAGAAAATTTCACATACTTCTGATTTCTTTTTGAGCAAGAAAACCCATGTGTACCTTGAAAAATCATCAATAAAAGTAAGGAGGTACCTTGATCCATTGATGGATGTTATAGGAATCAGATCACTGATATCGGAATGTATCAGCCCCAATATGCTTGTAGCTCGGTTTGCCTTCCCCCGATCGAACTTGTGCTCAGGTTGTTTTCCAATCACACAGCCCTTGCAAATTCCCGTGGTTGCCTTGATGACCGGGAGGCCTTCAACCATGGATTTTTTCTGTAATTATTACAAATATTTGAAATTAAGATGGCCAAACCTCTCATGTCATAGCCTACTAACATCATTTCAATGAGTTAGCAGAGCAATGGGTTTTGCATCTGCAACAAAGTGAGAGAACTCATAGGCTTTTGCATGATGATTTGCAAGGCCTTTTGCAATGAGTTTCCCGGATGCAATTTCTATTATCTCAACATCATTTGGGATGAAAGAGACTCTCTTAGGCATTCCTGTATGTGTCATCTGATAGACACTAAGGAGATTTGCTGCTAGAGATGGTACATACAAAACATTAGAGAAAAAACCATTTTCAAGATCTACAGTACCTTGTCCTTCAGAAATGATGGTGGAGTCATCTCCCATGTGGATGGGGATGGATTTGCCGGTCTCCAAGGATGAAAAGGATTATTTTTCAGCCATCATGTGATTCAAAGCTCCAGAGTCAATCAATAGTTCTTTGGAATTTGAATTGCTTGCCATGAGGGCATGACCTTTCTCATGCTGTGGTTCCCGGTCTTGGTGATCTCTCCTCCGAAAGCTCTCTAGAAGATTGATGTGATTCCTCTCAAGGAGAGAGGTTGCTTCATCAATATTTTTCTTCATGCAGGCATGTTCAAGGTGAAAACCCTTCCCACAGTAAGAACACTTGACTTTTTATTTCCCGTTGTGCCCTTTTCCTTTGTTCTTCCTTGAGTCGGAAGATTCATCATGCTGTTGGTTTTCAACTCTAGGCTTGGGAGCATCAAATTTAGTTTTCTAATTTTTCTTCTACTTTCCCTTACCCTTTAGATATTTGGGCACCGATACATGGAGGGCTTGATCACAATAATATCGGATGATCCCCATCTGGACAAGCTTGTCTTGTTCATTTGTTAGGTACTCAATGAAGGCATTGAGTGTAGGCATCTTCCATCCAGGGGTTGTGAGATTCCCTGCACGAAATGTAGAAACAAAAACTGAATAATCAGCCCCGAGTTTGGAGAGTATGGCAAGGATAAGCTGATAATCCTCCTTATCCATGTTGCATTGCTTCAAGAGTAAAATAGTATGCTTGAACTTTGTAAAGAAATCATTCAGAGTCTCGAAATGGGAAGGTTGGAGAGACATGAGTTCATTTTCAAGCTGGTAAACCCTCAAGTTAACATGCTTTCCATATAGAGATTCCAATTTGTCCCATATTTATTTTAGTGTCTTCAAATCCATAAGATGGAAGAGAAGGTCTTGGGAAATAGAGAGGCATAAGAAACCAAAGGCTTCATCCTTCTTGTTCAAGAATCTTGATTTTTCTACGAAGGATCCAGGCTCAACTTCAGTGTCCATGGTGAATCTAAAAAGTCCTTTGGAGTGCAACTGAATATCCATATCACTTTTCCATGAGTGGAAATTGTATGGGGTAAAGAGATATGTTGAGGAGGCCATCTGGATGTGCTGTAGCAAATGCTTCACCTGTAGAAACCTAAAAATAAAAACAAAAAGGAAAAAATAAGGTCGGACAGCCTGCACATTCTAGGCTTTCATCACACCTAGCATAGTCAATCAAGCGAGCTTGATCAACAAGTTCTTTACTTGGGGTATTGAGTGGTAAGCCTTGGCTTCTAGTGTAGTGCTGGAATTTTGAGCTATTGCTCACTTTTCATGGAGAAATCTGTCAAAAGCTTGTTTTTGAGAGATAGATCTTCATCCTATCATATGCTCTAATACCATATTAATCTTGCACATTGATCTGGGAACAAATAATCAATCTCAACAAGAAATAATCAACAAATAACTTAGAAATGGTGTTAATCGGAACCAGAATGGTTTCCTCTCTGTATATTCAATAAACAGTGAATAGTTACAATAACAATGTCAAGCAATGGCTTGAATCAATGAGGAATTCGAGTACCTTAGGAGGTCATTCAAATTCAATGAGTGAGTCTGGCTTAACTAACTATAAGCCATTGGTTCACACTCAGTTAACCACTTGACCAAAACCCTAATTGACTCACCAAACCCTAACTAAAGTCAGAGTGCAATAAATGACTGAATCTCAACTGAAGGAGATCAAACACATGTCATAGAAATCCAACCATCAAGTGCTAGTGCTCCATGACTTCAATGAACCCCAATGAGGTTAACTGAAGCTGAACTGATCATCAGAAGTTGGTGGAGGCGCCCCTGTTGACTCCAGATCATTAAATAATAATAAATAATCATTAAATGATATATTTAATGAGAGGAGGCACCTTATTTGACTGGTTGAACTGATTGTAACCACCAGTTAGCAATTAGGTGCATTAATATCACTCAGATCACCCCCGGAGTTCTCTATTTAGCCTCCTTGACTATAGGAGAAGGCTAAGTTACCCTCCTTGAAAGTAGGTAGGCATGGGTGTGACTGGATGATGGCAATTAATGCTCCATTGATGTTAATTAATGTCAATTATACTTATGATAGTGGTTTAACTCGGACAATTTGACCAAAAAGAGTGTGTACAGTGGTAAATGTCTCCAATAAGGGGAAGGAATGGCTCCCTTCTTTCTATAGGATAGAACGGAAGGTTCCTGCTAGTGGGTAAATGTAGAAAATAAAACGTAATGTAAATAGACAAAATAGTAAACTAAGCTATGAATAGAAAGAAGAGAGAAGCAATGGTGAACCCCTCTGCAAACACAAGTTAGGGTTCTTCCTCCAAAGACCCGCAAAAAAATCCTAAGCTACAGTAAAAATTGCAAAACAATGTTAAATATAAAACCTGCAAATGGAAACAATAGTTAGAAAGGAAAGAAAACAAATAAACAAGACATGAAAGACAAGCTGTACCTTCTCTAGTGGAAATGGGCCACCATGCCCTAGCTTGTGGAAGCACCTCTCTTGGATGGGGATCTTTGGCTCAATGGGAATGGAGGAGAGGGAGTGGGTGGCTTGAGAGGCAAAGGTGACTCAAGGCATCTATGGGCAACATAACAATATGCAAGGGAGAATTTGTTTGAGAGTGACCCCCCGCCCTCCTTTTATAGATTTTTCAAGGGGTTTTATGGTTTTAAGCCCTTGGTCAGTGCTTTAGACCCTTCCGCCCTAACTTTATCTCCTTTTAGGGTTTTAGCCCCTTTTTGGGGGTTTTAGCTCCTAGGAGACTATCTTGGGCTCCTTTTTGGGGTTTTTAAGCCCTTTCCTTCATCCTTTAGCTATTTTAGGGTTGTGGGGGTCTAATGGAGTGATATGAGGGTCGTGAGATGGTGTCCTTGGGTGGTATAGACCATTGAGAGCTGATTGGGGGATTTTTGGGTTAATAGATTGCCCCCTAATGTGTGAGGGCAAGAGCTCAACGTATGGCCGACGAACATCATAGGATTTGCTGCGTAGAGGCAGTGCTTCCGGGGCTGGGGCACGGTGGCTTTTGGTTTTTGTATTAATATGGTTCCCATCAATGGGTGAGATACAAATAATGTGTGACATGTAAATGGACGAGGCGGGCATCCCCATGCTTGTGACAATGTCAAAAGAATAATTTGATCTATGCTCTAAAATACAAGAGACGATCATATACAACTGATGTTACAATAATGGTTTCCTCCATATGAGGCTGAATACAATGATGATCTGGTACATTGGGCCCATGGAATTCTCATGGAATGCTATATCTTCATGACTGACAGTTTGCTAGATCTGGAACGGTACATAGCTGTGTGGACTCGCTGATTGAGAATCAGAGTCTCTATAGTACAAGTATGCTGCATCAATCATAAAGGTATATTGAAGCATTGATTGGGCTTCTGAACACTGTCTCCAACACAACCCAGAAATCATAAGGGACATAACCTGTTTAGGTCCCTCGAGTGGACTCACCAATGTGCTAGAGTGAGGTGACATCCAGGGTCTTCAACCAAATATTGTACAGATAAAACCCTGTACGAATCTCAACGGTGCGATGATGTAGTTGAAGCTGAGAATCTGAGAAACAACCATCCCGAGAGGCACTAAGAACTCCTCTCAAGTGGTCCAAGGAACTCATCAATGAGGTTAATGAAACCAATATACAGGGACCTATGGGTCTATCCTCTAGAATATGTGTGTTGGTGTTGACAGAGGGAGACCTGCCCCTAGCCAAGACAATGATGTTTCCTTATCCAGAAGTGTGAGGGAGATAACTGGAAGGTGTGAAGCAATCTACGGACTGACTCATTGAATGGGGAGGGGGGGGGATGGAGGCTCAAATTTCCTTTGTTTAGAGTATGATGATAGGGTAGACTAGGCAGCAAATGAAACTAACTCATGGGAATGGGACCATAGCTGAAATACAGGGGATATCACTGCAAATGGGAAATACTTGGAGTAGGTAGACACTTTTGATACTGATGGGATCCAAGGAAGACACATTGTAGAGTACTCTGAACAAAGGCGACCCAACAGGGGAATGCTGCCAAACTATTTCCTGTGGGGTGGTGTCTAGGGACACCATTATGGTACAATCTCGTGGATTTTTGATGAGCCCAAGAAGGTAAATGCTCGATGGTGCTTTCAATTTTAGAGAGTCTGAAAGCACAAAGAAGACTCCAGTGGGGGCTCTTTTTCATTGGTAGTCTCCTGTGCCCAAAAAAGGATAAAAGTATGCATAGGAGAACTCGCCCATCTTGGAGGGGATGAGAGACTTCTTTATCGTTGGTAGTCCAATCAGGCCATAAAAGGTTAAACCTATACTGATGGGATGGTCATTCAGATACTTTTATGAGCATGAATGAAAACAAGTTTGCTCAGCAATCTTTTCTTGATGAGAAGGCTGGAAAAGAGCTTAACGACAACCCATGGTGAGATTTTTTGTAAAGTGCGGACCCTCTACCCGAGAAAGCATAAAAGTATGCATAGGGGAATGGTCTTGGCTTGAGTGAGCCAAGGGTGTCCTTTTCATTTTACTGATCTACATGGTTTGCAAAAAGGAGGTAAATGAGACGATGTAAATGCCCTTTCCTATACTTTAGCGAGCGGGAAAGGAAGCAGCTACACTCGACAATCTTTTCATTGTTTTAAGGAGTCAGAAAAGAGCTTAAATGAAACTCCAATATGGTCAACCGATTGCGGTGGTACAAGTGATGCCCCATGTCGATACGGTGGAAAAAGGTCCAAAGGTCACCTACATAGTATGGACAGAGCAGAAGGCTCTCAATCATACCAATACATCCACAGGATAGATCGCGGCAGAGGCTCGTGAGTCGGTGCAATAGAGGCACGCAAACTGAAGTGGCTCTCGGATAGAGGTCAGGAGAGCATGTGTGTGTGTTGTGGTGTACGGACTTGACTACATGCGATGTAAGTACAAGTCCGGAGGCACTTATATGCTAAATACATGCAAGAAAAATAAAGGGTTTTATGGACGATGGTCCACATGTCCGCGTAAGTGCGGTGGAAAAGACAATTATAAATACAAAAATAAAAGTAAAATTACATTCCTTAATGGGAAGTGGCCCAAAAAATTTCATGGGTAGCGGTCGGGGAGTGTGATACAAGCATAGGTCTATTGACACTTGCATCATCATGTCATGGCTTGTAAATCAAGGTGGCTCGTGGGAAATGGTCCCGAAATTAATTTGTTAAACATGAGATGATGGTCTCATAAAGAGATAGAAATTTTGGCCCAGAGTTGTGAGAGGTGTCTTGAACAGGTTCCGGGTGAGTTTAGATTAGCAGCAAATGGTGCTGCCCCTGACTTGTGCTAAAAAAAATTGAAAAACAACAAAGGGAAAAAACTATGCTATAAGGGACTCAATGTGGTTATATCAGGCATAGACTCTCTTGAGGTGGATCCCGTTGCATGGTTTCTTCAAGATTCGACCGTCTAAGTCAGCCAAGAGGTATGCCACCTTGCCGAGATAAAGGTCATTGGCAAGGCGGGATGATGAAATCTGGTCTTTTATGGGAAGAACTGATTCCACACTATGGTTTAAAGGGAATGGGGTAAGACCGAAGGTGGTCTTACAGATCTCTCCATCATCGCGTAAGTGGTGCCGGGATGGATCAGGTGGATCTTCCACATCCAATGAGGGGAAAGGGAAAATGGTGCTAGATATCATGAAAATGATATTGGTTGTGGCTTTGGTTTCCTTGCCCCCAGTCTCTGTTGGAGGAAGAGGGGCAGGCCTAGAAACGGGAGGAGTCTTTGATGGACCTGGATGTAGGTGCAACATCATCTCAATTGGCTAGACATGAGTTAACACATCTTGGGGCCTCAAAGGTATGGTAGGTGGTTCAAGGTACCACACAGGATATCCCAGTGTGAAATCCTGTAGATTGAGGGTAGCTAAGGAAGACTTACTCACGATCCCAGATGGTAGGAAAAGGAAAAGAACAAGAACAAGGAAAAGGATCTTGTTGAGTGGGAATGAACACCACTGTTTCCTTGGTAACTGAGGTTGAGGTTGTGACTGAGGTTGCGGCTGTGGCTAGGGAAACAATGGAAGAGATAGGTCTGATGGACCGTCGCTGATGGTGGAGATAAGTGGGTCAGTTGAACTGGACATCATGTAGATGGACATGGTGTCTGAAGAAGGTGGTGTGGGGTGCACTCGATCAAGGTAATTTCAGACTCAAGGGAATGTTGACGGAGGTCAACTAGAGCCATTCAAAATTCAGGCAAATCTTGGTAATGGTGGGAGTAATGTCCATACAAGTCACAAAGGGTGCAAGCATGGTTTGTCCTTAATTCCTTGTTCCTAACTACTGGCGCGGTTGGGAGTTAAACCATGGGGATTTTTTCATTTGTATCCATGGAATCTAAATGCACATAGATCACTGGGATTTTAGGGCAATTCTAAGTTGGATGGCCCTATTGCTCACAGATGGTGCAAGGTGGGACTCAACCGCGATAGGTTGCACTGGGGTTAAAACAACCTAGGGCATTGTTGGTTGAGCTGGTGGATCAAGATACCACACCGGAATTCCCAATGTAAAGTTGGGTAGGCTCAAGGTGGCCATTACCGATTTGCTCATGACACTAGGTGGGGGGAAGAGGAAGGGAATCATATGGACTGGGGATGAGCCCAAATAACTCCTTGACGGTGATGTGGTTGTGGTTGCGGCTATGTGTAATGCTGCTACTGTGAGTGATGTTGTGGCTGCTATTGGTGTTGCGGCTGTGGACGATGTTGTGGTTGTAGTTGGGGCTATGGCTCTAATGGTTGTTTGGGTGTAGTGGTGCTTGATGAGACCATGCACAAGTCTGCAGTTTCATTTTGTGTCGGTGGTGGTGACACTAATGTGAAAGGAGCTATCATGGTGGTATCGGCAAACAACCCAGGGCCCACATTCAACAACGGAGGTGGTGGTGTGTTGTCAACCATAGTGTTGATTGTAAGGATGACATTAGCATGCGTGGTCGCCCCTTGCGGCTCAATGGTGGTGATGGTAGGGATAATGTTGGCAGGTGTCGTTAACCCTTGCGGATCATGATAAATGAGTTGATCAACCATCACAATCTTCCCTTCATGGGGGAACATCATGAGACGAAAGGCAGTTGATGTGACCGCTCACATGGAATACATGTAACTCCTTCCAAGGAGGAGGTTGTAGTCCAGTTGAGCGTTGACGACTTCTATGTCGATTAGGACTGTCTTCCCGGCTAATGTGATGGGGACATGGAGGAGGATTCCTTGGGATTTAGTGGGATGTCCATCATAAGCCCGCAGAGTTGTGTAGGATGGTTACAGAATTGGTGATCCAAGTTTTTGCCAAACCAAGGTAGACATAACGCATGTGGATGCCCCCTCATCCACTATGCACCGATGCATGACCAAATTCTAGATGGATACTAGGATTTGGAAGGCAATGGTCGAGGGCATGTGCGGTTCCCCATTCTCTGTGTCAAATGTGATCAACTTGGAGTTGGAGGGGTCTACTGCCGCTAGAGCGGCTAGTAAGGCTTTTCGCTGCGTTGGGCATGTTTTAAGTACCTCAAGAGAAGACATGGCGGTTGGAATTTGGGCCAAATCATCCACAATGCTATAGCTAACTGTAACTCTAGCTGTGGCATTATTGGCAATCCTACATATGGGAGGGCATGAGAATGGGGGTAACTGAAGAGGTAGGTTAACTATTTTGGACATTGATGTCGCTGATGTGTCATCGATTTTGGTGGTGGTAATGTACTGATTCTGTCGGGTTTGCAAGTTGACCTCTTCAGTCGTCATGGCTAGTAGGTGGTGAACACTTGTTTTGGTAGTGGGAGGTGCACCCGGAGCGTTGGGATTGGCTTGGGGAAGGGGTGTGGTTTCCACCAATCCTTGGACTGGCAGTGGGTTTTGAAGCACCATGGGGGGAGGTCCTTGTGGTGCTAGGTTGGGTTGGGCTTGATTTGTCACATTGGAGGCCTGTTGGGCTTCATTTTGAATGGCCTGCTTAGCGCGATCCATGAGGGGACACTCAAATGTGTAGTGCCCATAAACATCACAAAGTGTGCACAGTTGATTTGTGCACAACGGGGCATTGAATCTTGGTGCATTCTATCATGGGGGGTTTTGGGCTGGTCGGTTTGCTGTAGCATTGTTGGGAGGGTTCGTTTTTTGACCGTCTCCTTGCGGTTGGTTATTGCCTTGGTTGTAGGGTTGGTTATTTCGAGCTTGCCCTTGTTGATTGCTAGGGGTAGGCTAGTTGGGATAGTTTTGTTATGTGAACACTTGTCCCAATGGAGCGGGTGGAGTAGGGGCGGGGGCTTGAACTGGTTGCACTGGTAGTGCATAGTATATTTGTGGGGGTGGTGGTGCCGCAAATGTGGGCATTTTCCCCACATACTACTATGGTGGCCAAGCCATGGCCTGAGCCTGCTATGATGGTGCAAGTTGTGCATAGAAAGTTGTTGCTCCAGACTGAGACATCATTCTTGCATAGTCTGGAGCTTGGTTCTGGTAAGAAACACTAGTAGTGTTGCTTGGTTGTGGTGTAATGGCAGGTGGTGTCATTTGAGGTTGTGGTTGTTGGGATACTGATCCTATGATGTCATCCGCAGCATGGGATGCCCCCGGTGCATCACAGTAGGAGGTACTCAGTTGTAGAGCATCTAGAATTATAGTGTATAGGTATCCAGATTGAGCATAGATAAGGTCAAACTATTGGGCCTTCAGTATGAACTCTTCTTCGGATTGGGGGCATTTGGATGTGACATCCTTTGCTATGGGTAGGAGCAAGGTCTTAAGAAACCAATCCAAGAAGGTCCTGTCATCAAGTTGGATTTTACATAAGCTATGGTGTCGCCACCACTCATGGATATGGTCAGTTATATGCGTGGCAGTGCTTTGATGGCAAGATAGTAGGATCTCCACCCCTTTGTCATATCTGACAGGGAGTTGGAATACTATACGAACATGAATAATAGGGAGTTGAATTCTGGGTACTTGGCTTGTGGCATATCAATGTACCATTTGGCCGCAGTGCCTATAAGGGTGTGTTGGAATAGTCTCAGCTGGATGGAGTTGTTTATGATGCTATTGGATGAGCACCATATATGGAATTTCATTACATGGTTTTGGGGACATTCCCCTGCTTTGCCTTTAAACTTGGGGATGTCTTATGGTAGCTTAGTTGGCATTGGAGGCCAAAAGGATTGATGGCGAATTGGGTCATTTGTTAGTCTAGCCAAGTCAGGCAAGTTAAGATGAGCCATGAATGGTAGATTTTACCCCAATTTGATGTGGGATGGGTCTACGATGGTGGTGGGGTTTGCAAGTGCATAATGCATATGCATGGCTAGGGGTGCTTGTGGTGGCACCATTGTGGATGGGCCAATTCCCCCAAGTGTTGTGGGAGGGACAATGTGGGTGGAAGGGACATTACCCCCATGCATGATAGTAGGGGAAATGTAAGTGGATGGTCCACTGCCCCCCTATGTGGTAGGAGGGGTAGTGTAGGTGGAGGGGCCACTTCCCCCATGTGCTACCAGTGGGATAGCTTGGCTAGTCACTACAGGTGGTGACAACTGACTGGTGACAGTCTACATAACTATTCTTGGCCCACTTTCTAGGTTGTGGGTGATAGGTTGGGATGTAGACATGGGTCCACTTGCTAAGGTTATGCCGAAAAATGGATCCGGGTTGGCACTAGCCATGGGGCTTGATGGTGCGGTATGGAGGTCTGGCTGAAACTAATATGGGTCTGAATTAAAATCAAAGGTTGTGTGGCCTTCTGATGGTGTGGGTAATCACTGAGAATGGTTTCGATGGTGTCGATTAAGTGTTCCAAATGGTGGTGGTTCGCCTCTTAGGCGTGACGAAGAGCGTGGAGGATCAATTGTGTTTTTATGTATGAAATTGGTGGGAATGATGTTTGGACCTTGGTTTTAATGGATTCCTATTGGCTGTAGGTGGTCACTCAGCCACCAACACTGCCAGAAGACAGTGCTTGGCTTGTTCCTCATAGGTTTTTCTACTCAATCGGAAGGGGTCGTTTCCCATTTCGTTTGGCAATTCCTCTCAGCTGCCAGCTACTTTGGGGTTCCTGTGGTACTCCTCACAATGAGCTTCTGGGAAAATCCCAAGTACTTCCCACAGTTGAAGCAGTTAGGGAATTATGTCCTCAAAGACTGCAGAGTTGTTTGTACTTAGTGTAAATTGGTAAATTTTAAGGCTCACTCATGTCATGAACTGAGTTGGGATGATTAGTTGGTATGGCGTATTTGTTTGTTTATTTTTCTGGTATTTGGTTGCTGCAAATGGTTTATGAATTCATCTTGGTAGATTTCATGTCATTGTGTTTGTGTATGCAAGCATTGAATAATTAGAAATTGTGAACAATTATAGTTATTAACCCTAAATGTTTGATGTCCTAACTAAATGTCTACCTCACACTGATATTCCTCTTCAACCAAGAGAAGGTCCTGGGCTCTCAACACAATGGGACTAAACCCATCTGTAGATCCTCAGGTCACCTCCTAGATGCAAGGTTGGTCAATAGGGAGGATGCTTAGCACCATGAGAAGACCTCCTTCTCTACCCCCTCTACCTTCCAAGTCATCCGGTTTTAATGGTTTGGAACAATATAGTGGAGTTCCTAGATCTATACGAGCTTGCCCTTCGTCGTATCCAAAAATACCCCAGAGGGTGATGACTGGGTAAAGGAGGAAGGGGAAGGAAGACAGTTAATTTT
This sequence comes from Pseudotsuga menziesii, assembly GCA_001517045.1. Classification (NCBI taxonomy): domain Eukaryota; kingdom Viridiplantae; phylum Streptophyta; class Pinopsida; order Pinales; family Pinaceae; genus Pseudotsuga; species Pseudotsuga menziesii. The sequence continues at coordinate 96,107 of LPNX010690279.1, read as the reverse complement.
AGGTTGATTGTAGTTAGGCTAGGTTCATTTGAATAATCCATTTAACATTTACTTGGCATCTACACATTGTTTATGAAAGAAATTGTAGAAAATGAAAACTAAAACTGAAATTGAATTGCATTGTTAGAGAGAGGTGGCTAATCCGCACTGAAAGTCCTATAAAACTGAAATTTAACTATTATTAAATTGAAATTAAAGTTCTGTGTGACAGGTCGCACATTTTTTATCAAATCTGGCGACGGGGCCGTAAGATTTTTTCAGAAACAGGTGAGGGGGTCGCACAGAATGCAGAAACAGTCGCAGACTGAGTTCTGGGTTGAAGTCTCACTTATTAGGGGATTAAGTGCACCATGGGTGCACCTTTTTTCCCATTAAGTGTGCCCCAATCTCACTTTTGGCCCCGATAAGAGCGCCTTGGCCCGGATTTGGGGTTTTTTGTGAGGCAAAGTTAGATCTGGTAGACAGTAACTTGTGCTGTGGCCAATCTGACTCATTTTTTCCTAGAAGAGACTTCAGCAGTAATGAAAATAGAAAATAAACTGAGTCTAAAGTGGATTTAACAAGAAATTTTTCGAAACTAGGGCAAAAAATTAAAAAATTGGACCATGGATCCTGTGGGATCAACCTGGTATGGTCGCCAATTTTGTAGCAGGGATTTCTCACTACTATAGGGGTAGGAATGGCTCCCTTCTATCTATAGGATAGAAGGGTAGGTTCCTGCTAGTGGGTAAACGTACAAAATAAAACGTAATGTAAATAAACAGAATAGTAAACTAAGCTACAAATAGAAAGAAGAGAGAAGCAATCATAAACCCCTCTGCAAACACAAGTTAGGGTTCCGTCTCCAAGGACTTGCAAACAAATCCTAATCTACTGTAAAACCTACAAAACAATGTTAAATATAAAACCTGCAAATGGAAACAAGGGTTAGAAAGAAAAGAAAACAAATAAACAAGACATGAATTCCAAGCTATACCTTCTCTGGTGGAAATGGGCCACCATGCCCTAGCTTGTGGAAGCACCTCTCTTGGATGGGGAGCTTTGGCTCAATGGGAATGGAGGAGAGGGAGTGGGTGGCTTGAGAGGCAAAGGTGTCTCAAGGCATCCATGGGCAGCATAACAATATGTAAGGGAGAAGTTATTTGAGAGTGACACCCCACCTTCCTTTTATAGCTTTTTCAAGGGGTTTTAGGGTTTTAAGCCCTTAGTCAGGGCTTTAGCCCCTTTTTTAGGCTTTAGCCTCTTTCGCCCTAACTTTAGCTCCTTTTAGGGTTTTAGCCCCTTTTTGGGGGTTTTAGCTCCTAGGAGACTATTTTGGGCTCCTTTTTGGGGTTTTTAAGCCCTTTTCTTCATCCTTTAGCTATTTTGAGGGTGTGGGGATCTAATGGAGTGATATGAGGGTCGTGAGATGGTGTCCTTAGGTGGTGTAGGCCATTGAGAGCTGAGTGGGGGATTTTTGGGTTAACAGACCATACTGGAGTTTCATTTAATCTTTTTTTACTCCTAAAAACAATGAAAAGATAGCCGAGCATAGCTACTTCCTTTCCCACTCGCTAAAGTATAGGAAAGGGCATCTACATCGTCTCGTTTACCTCCTTTTGCAAACCATATAGACCATCAAATGAAAAGGACCCTCTTGGCATATTCAAGCCAAGACTGTTCCCCTCTACATACTTTTATGCTTTCTCGAGAAGAGGGGTCGCACTTTACGAAAAATCTCACCACGGGTTGTTGTTAAGCTCTTTTCTAGCCTTCTCATCAAGAAATGATTTCTGAGAAAACTTGGTTTTGTTCATGCTCGTAAAAGTATCTGAATGATCGTCCACTTAGTATAGTTTTAACCTTTTCCGGCCTAATTGGACTACCAACGGTAAAGAAGTCTCTCATCCCCCAAAGGATGGGCGAGCTCTCCTATGTATACTTTTATCCTTTTTCGGGCACAGGAGACTACCAAGGAAAAAGAGTACCCATTGGAGTGTTCTTCATGCTTTTAGACTCTTTAAAATTGAAAGCACCATCGAGCATTTACTTTCTCGGGCTCAACAAAAATCCACGAGATCGTACCACAACGGTGTCCCTAGACACCACCCCATAGAAAATAGTTTGGCGGCATTCCCCCTTTGGGTCACCTTTGTTCAGTGTACTCTGCAATGTGTCTTCCTTAGATCCCATCAATATAAAAAGTGTCCACCTCCTCCAAGTATTTCCCATCTGCAGTAACATTCCTGGTATTACAACCATAATCCCATTCCCATGAGTCAGTTTCATTTGTTGCCTAGTCCTCCCTGCCTTCATACCCTGAACAAAGGAATTTTGAGTCTACCACACTCCCCCTACCCCTAATCAATTCTTTCCCTCCCCCCCCCTTGATTCAATGGGTCAGTCCATAGATTGTCTCACACCTTTCGGTTATTTCCCTCATGCCTCTGGTCAAGGAAACATCATTTCCTTGACTAGGGGCAGGTCTCCCTCTGTCAACAACAACACACATATTCTAGAGGATAGACCTAGAGGTCTTTGTACCTTGGTTTCATTAACATCATTAATGAGTTCCTTGGACCACTTGAGAGGAGTCCTTAGTGCCTCTCTGAATGGTTGTTTCTCACGTGCTTGACTTCAACTGCATCATCGCACTGTTGACATTCGTATAGGGTTAGTATTTGGTCGAAGACCCCGGATGTCACCTGACTCGAGCACATTGATGAGCCTATTCAAGGGAACTAAATAGGTTATGTCCCTTGTGATTTTTGGGTTTCATTAGAGACAATGTTCAGAAGCCCTATTAGTGCTTCTATATAGATTTATGATTGATGCAACATACTTGTACCACAGAGACTTTGATTCTCAATCAGCGAGTCCATACAGCTATGTACCATCCTAGATCCAGCAGGCCATCAGTCATGAAGATATAGCATTCCATGAGAATTCCATGCGTCCAATGTACCAATTCTTCATATCAGTATTGTATTCAGCCTCACATTGAGGCAACCATTATTGTATCATCAGTAGTATATGATCAGCTCTTGTATTTTAGAGCATAGATCAAATTATTCTTTTGACATTGTCATGAGCATGGGGATGCCTACCTCATCCATTACATGTCACACATTATTTGTATCTCACCCATTGATGGGAACCATATTAATACAAAAACCAAAATCCACCATGCCCCAGCCCCAGAAGCACCACCTCTACGTAGCAAATCCTATGACGTCCGTTGGCCATACGATGAGATCCTACCCTCACACATTAGGGGGCAATCTGTTAACCCAAAAAATCCCTCACGCATCTCTACATGGCCTACACCACCCAAGGACACCCATACACGACCTTTGTAACACCCCATTAGACCCCCACACCCTCAAAAAGGCTTAAAAATGAGTAAAAGGGCTTAAAACCCCAAAAAGGAGCCTAAATAACTCTCCTAGGGGCTAAAGCCTCCAAGAAGGGGCTAAAACCCCTCAAAGGAGCCTAAAAACCTAAAAGGAGCTAAAGTTAGGGCGAAAGGGGCTAAAATCCCAAAAAAGGGGCTAAAGCCCTAACCAAGGGCTTAAAACCCTAAAAGTCCCCAAAAAAGCTATAAAAAGAGGGTGGGGGTCACTCTCAAACAACTCCTCTCTTGCATACTATTATGCTGCCCATGGATGCCTTGAGACCTCTTTGCCTCTCAAGCCACCCACATCCCCCTCTCTTCCATTCATCTTCCCCATTGAGCCATAGCTCCTCCATTGTTGAGTGAGATAGGGAGGTGCTTCTTCCAGCTAGGGCATGGTGGCCCATTTCACCAAAAGAGAGGTATAACATAGTCTTGTTTATGTGTTTGATTTGTTACTTTAGTTGTTTTTTTACCATTAATTGTTTGCAGGTTTGATTTCTAACATGTTTTGCAGGTTTATTTATGTCTAATATTTGTTTGCAGGTAGCCAAGGCGAATCCCTAACCTTGTTTGCAGAGGGGCTCATGGCCATACTCTTTCTTGTTCTTTGTTTTTTTTCTGTTCTACTTTTCTTTCTACATTTTCCACACACAAGAACCTGACCTTCTGTCCTATAGACAGAAGGGAGCCATTCCTGCCCCTGTAGCAAGGAGAAATCCCTGCTACAATAATAAAATTATATTTTATTTAAAACATCAATATTGCAATATCATTAGGGAATGAAGGAATCAAACTTTCAACCTCTTGCTTATAAACGAGGTGCTCTACCATTGAGCTAGAACCCATTAAGAATTGGGGAAAGTGGAAATATCAACACCAAGATTGCATCATTTGTAATTCTAAGAAAATACTAATAATCCCAACAATGTTTATGACTCAAGAGACCTAAGAAACTATTTAGAATGGATATGACCTTATAAGTTGGTTGAATTTGAAAGGTTTCATATGCAACATTGACTCAATAAAGAAAACAGTAATACATAAACATTCTGTAGGACAAAGTTGGCATTCAAGTTCATACACATACTCATGAAGTGAACATCTAACTAGAATTTCAAGTATTCATGGGTAAGAACGAGCATCTTTTCTAATGGTTGCTTGATGGATCAATGTAAGAGTAGCTTGTCTTAAAATTTATGTCATGAGATCAATGGGTTCTAAAATTATAACATATTTATACCCAACTCAATCTAGTTTGGTGATATAAATAGTATTCAATTAGAGGATGGACAAATACAAAGATTAAAAATTGCATAGCACAGATAAATCTATAATCTTTTCTAAGATAAACAACTCATAATAATTTATTTATTGATATATAATACCTGTAACTGATATAATCATGAATGAACAATACCACCACTCAAAATTCCAATGCGATGAAGTGTACCATTTTCAAAGCAGTCCTTAATATATTTAAACCCTTCTCCTTCGTATATTTTTCAAGAGACAAGAGCATAATCCATTAATTGTGCTCTGCACCCAAAGACAAAATCAAAGTTAATATGTTTCCCATTATAAAAGATGTAACAAAAATGAATAGTAGAAATATCTTTTCAATTACTATTTATACAATTATAAAGTACATCTTATACAAATATCATATGATATCACCCCAATTTGAAAGGTGGTCGATAAATTAACTATTACACAACCATGATTTCAACAAAATGTTAATGCTTACCAAATCTTAATGCAGGAAAAAATACCAAATGTATAGGATTCTCATAAGTCACTCTGAATGAAAAAATGATCCACATGCAAGGTAATCCTTCTTAACTCTAATCCTTGAAAGTTCTCATCAATAATTTCCCAAAAGTAAAAAAACCACAGTAGGCAAAAATAAAATGAGTTGCTTGTTTACCATATTGAAAAATAACAGATATCAAGCATTGTAAGTCATAGAGGATAGTAGAGTCGGATAAGGACTTTGTTCCTTCTTTGAAGGATATGGAAAATAGAGTAAGATTTTTATTTAATCCAGTTGAGTCATTTAGATGGATATCTTAGCTTTAGCTTACATATCGTGTTAGCTCGTACAAGATTTTAGGTAGCTTATTGAAGGTTAGTTAGCTCGAGGAAGGTTCGATCAAGAGGAACAAGCTCAAATTTTAGAGTCTTGGAGCTTACACACATACAAAGAGAGGTCTCTATTTGTAATGACTGATCCATTGTATTTAGGTTCAGATAAAGGACCATTGTGAAATAAGATCGTATGCCTGTGTTTTTGGCTGAATTGAGTTTATCGATTGAGTTTGGAAGTAATTTCCCATTTGATTCATCTCTTTTGACCACGTTGAATGTATGGTTAGTTGAATGAATAAATATCTTGAATATTGACAAGAATTGCAGGTAGAATTCATTGATTTCATGTGTAGAGGATGAAGGAATTATTTACTCACAGTAAGTCACTTTTAGTTGTGCATTGCAAGGAAGATCCACGACATAGGAGAGATTGGTTAACAAGCTTACAAGTCAATGATGGTGATCAAGAGATGAGTTGATCAATGACTAATGAGGAATTTTGCTGACCAAATAGTGAGAAATTTAAAGGCAAACTAGTTGCGAAGTTGGAAACTGATCATTGCAAGGATGAATAAGATCAACAGTTAGGAATGATCTTGCTGCAGATCAATGACGAAGAACTATTTCGCTGGGAGAACTAGTGTGATAGAATAAATTGCTAACAGGCATGATTCTTTATAAAATCCTCCCGATAACAATTTAATTCCACCGTTGATATATATCTGACAGTTGTTAGTCCATTTCACCAATGAGCTAGAAAGCGGGTTAATTGAAGAAGTTGGGCACAAAATATTTGTGTAATCCAGTTCACTGACAGTAATATTTTTGTAATATTTGTGTAATATTTGGGCCCAGTAGACTAGGATCCTAGACACATGTGACAACATATTGGGAAGTACAAGCACCGTTGGGCCTAGATTTCCAACATGGTGGAAAGTACGGTTTTAGGACCGAAGGGATGGAGAAGGGAGATTTGCAGCACATGACATATATGGTATTTAAGGCTTAGAGGACACCAATATCATTCCCTGGTATGGGAGGGGATGATGGAGAACTCAAGATGATGAAGGTTGAGTACAAAACCATTATGATGGTGAGGTGGTCGCCACCCTTATATTCCAAGGCAGCTCCGTCGTTTGCTCAACAACCTCTATGGAGTATTCCAACCTCTTTTGTGTCTATGCATTCCCTCCTAGTCGAAAGTGTTCATGAATGTGTTTTCCCCTCTGAAGCATTAGTGCTTGGTGAAGAATCTATCTCCCAGGTTTTTTCCATGGATCCCAAATGCTCTCAGAGGGGAATATTGGGGTTAGGGGAAGTCTCGGTTGACAATCATGACAAGGGAAAGGGTAAGGAGGAGCTAAAGAGAGAGAAGGCTCATGTGACTAGAGCCTAGATACAAGCATAGGAGGCTCCTAACTTCATCAAATATTTTTTTCCTTTGGCAACCCACAACAAAATTGAATCAGTTGTACACCTTTTATGGAAGGAAGCTAAGGCCATTCCCCAGGAAGAGTTGCTTCGTGAGGTTGAAGCTTAGGTGGGGGACCCTAGTAATACACTTGGGAGGGTTGTATCCTATGACATATTTCTTATTCTCTATTGAGTTAACATGAAACTAATAGTGCACTCTTTTCCTAGGACTATTGTGGAATAGGAAGGGGATGAAGAACCAGTCAGCGTTTGGAAGGAACACAATGTCAATTTCCACCTCATGCAAAGAAAGATAGACATCATGGCTACAAATATGGGGATTGAATTCATCCATCTGAGGATGGAGTAGGAATAGGTCTAAGGGATGAGCAGATCGATGGACCAGAAAGGGGAAAATTCAATCGACATTACTTCTAGGGAGCCCTTCGAGAAGATGAAGCAGACTGAATACTCCTCGTCAAGAGTGTTCGCACAGGGTTGGGTTTGAGGCACCCATGTTTATTCCCTATTATTTCTTGTTTAGTTTACTATTAGTGGTTCCAATAGTGATAGGATTTATAGGCATATTATGTATGTAATCGGGATATGCCATGCCATAAACAATTTGGTTGTTTTGTTATGTCTTCTGTAGTCATTTGTTAGTGGTTCATGTAGTGATTTTCTTTATGCGTAGCTTATGTATGTAATCCGGATGGGGCAGGCCATGAATAATCTGGTTGTTTTGTTTCAATATGGGTGGTTCAATTTTGGGACAATTGTAAATCTTTTTAGAACAAGGTTGGTGGTTTCTGGATCTATTATTCACAATTCAATTAAGTGACTATGCAGTAATACAATCCTTTTATTTACAAAAAAATAAAAGTGGATAAATTTTGAAATATTGTACAAGTGCTTGAATTTCTCACCTTTCAGAAAAAGGATGGATACAATTCATATAAATTTTGATATTAGTGTATTAAAAGAAAATAAATTTACCACCAATGGCCACATACACCTAAAAAGTAGTCAATGGGATTGCTAAATACATTATGTAAAATTCCTTAATAGAGGTCAGGGAAGCTTTAAGAGACATATAGGTGATACTCCCAATGCCTAAAAGGAAACCTATAGGTGATACTCCCAAAGAATGTTGAAATTGTATTGATAATAAGGATTTATACCTCAAATTTCAACTCTGATGCCAATAACGTCATATGATCTTGGCGTCCTCTATGCCTTACACAAATAATTCACACAAATTAGTTGTTACACCATCAATCAGTTATACGTATGGTTGTAATAAATATGTTGTAATTAAATTTGTTGTAAACAAATACTTTCAATAGTGTTCATTACATTTCCCTTCCGTGGTCAATAGTTATCTCGCAGTAGAATTTTTTCCTTCAACAAATGTGCAATAAATTCATAAAATTGACAAGTAGAAATGTACTTAAAATGAAGAAATCAACACATTATAATCAATGAAATGACAATAAGATATACAATTGACAAATTCCTTATGGTGATAATTTACAAATATGCAATAAAGAACGATACAAATTGTCATTATATTCCTTTCCATTGTGAAGACCTACATATATCATGAAAAAATGGTATGTTCATATAAGCGATTGATAGTTATGTAAAAAAGGCATAACATATATGAAACTTTAAAAAAAATGAAAATATCTGAATGATCTTCTCTTGGTTTCAAGAATATCTTATTCTCTACTAAACAGGGCCAACCATGTGATGGTTGAAGCTCATATGCCTCCCCCCCTCACATCACTCTCAATTCCCCACACCCAATCTATCTACTGTAAAAATAAATGAAATTTACATAACACAATAGAACAGATAAGATCCATGCATAAACAATAGGAAAACAAAAAATATATGCATGAAAGGTAAATCCAAGTAATAATCTAAGATATAATTTTTCACAGATACAACTTAAATGAGAACGAATAAATAAACCATGCATGCTACTTACTTAACAACATCCAACCATGTTCCTTCACAATCTTCTCGAACATAATCCATGCCACCATCACCTATAGCTTCATCCTCTTTGCATTTCGTCCCTTTAAAATATGCAACATTTGATAAATATGCATACTCCAATTCATATCTATTACAATTTCTTGTTCCCTTCAAAGGGCATGTCAAAACTACACACCAGTCATTCTCTACCAGATATTGTACATAAAATACTTGTTTTGCTTGTGATTCTAGAATAAATGGATCATCTCGCACTCTATCCTTACTCAAACATCTCTTCACATTCACCATGGTGAAACCAATTTCATCAACTTTAATTCCATTCTTCTTGTGTACATCTATCCAATCACATGTGAACAATGGATACTGCACCAAATAGTATTCCAATAACAATATTTTTTGAATCAGTCCATAATATGTTGTCATTTGATGTATAGGGTTTTTATCCTTTGCACTTGATCTCATTAATGTTTGTGCATCTATGCACACACCACTATTTTGGGTGTCCCCCGCATTTTCTATGCTTCTAACATGAAATATACACCCATTGATTAAGTACCCATCATAATTAGTTGCATATTTCCTTGGGCCATGTGTCAACCATTTAAGGGTATCATAAATATTTGATTTACCTTCCACCTGTAAGTTTTTAAATTTTGTTCAAAAACACTACAAGAAAAACCTGCGATTAACGTCTCTTTTAGCTTCCTTTTTAGCATCCACTGTCACTTTTAGTGTATTTTTCATCATTTTTTGGACAAAGTGGACACTTTTCCACGAGATGGAATTTTTAATGGCGTTTTTTGCATCCCTTTTTAAAAGTTGGCGCTATTTTGGATGCTAATTAGCATCCCAATTAGCATCCTAATTAGAGTCCCAAACAGCGTCCCAGTTAACATCCCAATTAGTGTCCCTTTTTAAAAGTTGGCACTATTTTGGACGCTAATTAGCATCCCAATTAACGTCCTAATTAGTGTCATAATTAACATCCCAATTAGAATCCCAATCAGCGTCCCAATTAGCATCCCAATTAGCGTCCCATTTTAAAATTTGGCTCTATTTTGGATGCTAATTAGCATCCCAATTAGCGTCCCAATTAGCATCCCAATTAGAATCCCAATTAGAATCCCAATTAGCGTCCCAATTAGCATCCCAATTAGCATCCCAATTATCATCTCTTTTTAAAAGTTGGCGCTATTTTGGACGCTAATTAGCATCCCAATTAACATCATAATTATCATCCCTATTAGAATCCCAATTAATGTCCCAATTAGCATCCACAAAAGCATCCCATATAACGCCAAGAATAGCCTCCAAAAAAAATGTCATGAATATCATAGCACCATATATTAATCTAGGGTTAACGATAGGAATTGCGCCATGAATTTCGGTAGGAAAAAATCCAACATAGTGCCAAGTATAGATCCAAGAATTGCACCTATAAATATCCAACATAGCTCCGGGTATAGATCCAGGTATAACACTTTGAATAATGCCAGAAATTTTGAAAGGAACTACGCTAGGAATTGCACTAGGTTTAGAGCTAGGAATTGTGTTCGAGAAATGTCTGGCATAATGTCAGATATATCAATGTCAATGATCATGTTCCATGTGATAGTACTTTTGGATCTTGATTTATCATAGTGGAACCTAAATGATCACAATCATGAAACTTTTGGATCATGATTAATCCTAATGAGGGTTAAATTACCTTAATGTCACCTAAATTGCTCTTATGGCATTTTAGTGTCCCCAACAACATTTGATAGACCCTAATGGAATATGATTGTCCCTAACAACATGACGATGATGCATTACAATAATTATGATGGAGTGCATGGATATGATTTGATAAGTATAAGAGTATATCATCCATTCTTGTGAGGTAGTATGGCTCCTTGCTCATTATTATCACAATTGTATTGATGATGACTACGACGATGAATATGATGTTAATTTATTGTATGATGATGATGACGATGTGGATTTCAATGATGATTATGCATGTGGTATCAATTTTGGATCCTAATTGATTTTAATGGCACCTAAATGTCTGTAACAACATCTAAACAACCCTATTATCATCGAAATGACTGTAACGACATATAAATGACCTTAACAATTACATGACATGAATCCTAATGTCAATGAGTGATTAATAACACTTATGGCATATGCATGACCATAATAACAATGATGACGATGATTTTGTTGATGATGTACTTGATGTTGATGATGATGGCATCTGATAACGAGGATGATGATCAAGATGATGTTGATGTACCATATGGCATTGATGATGATGATGACAACATCGATGTCCACGATGATGATGCATGTCATAATACTTATGTATACTACAGGACTTGAGATATTGGAGTTAATAACAAGTAATAGAGGTTGTGAAGTGTTGACCATAAAAATATTGTTAGCCATTGTGAGGTTCTGGGTTTTACATTGGCTGATGTGGCCATTGGGTTTAGTAGTTTCCCCCTAGCCCCCCTACACCCCCCTTGCATAAATGTATTACAATACCACCTATCATGGTGCTACAAAAATGTCACTCTAAAAGGTTTTTTTGGACACCCCCCCACCCATACCCTCATTTTTACCAAGAACATCCAAGGCACAAGAAGTGGATATCGATCTTAACACAAAAGCTAACTTTATTTGTACTCTTAAGGAAATTTTGGTCTTGGTTTAAAATGGAATGAAGCATCAAGCATTTAAATAATTCTCATAGTGTTACTTTGAAGAAGTGGACCAATTGTTTTTACATATTTGGCCTTATAAGCGCACATCTCTTAAGCTATCAAAATTATTGGGTCTTCAAGTGACACAAAATAAATAATTAACTTAAAGGAATAATGGTCAAATTTGCATAAAGTTTAAGTATAAAGATATAAATTAAGTTCAATTCTGTGAAACTTTAGTGCGAGAGTTTTATAATGATTTTAACTCTATAATATAATGATTTTAACTCTAAACTTGGTGTTGGATTTTATTTTTAAAAGTTTGGTTCATTATACACCAACTATATTTTAACATATAGTTTGATTCATTGAGTTTTTTTACATATAGTTTGGTTCATTCGCTCATTTACAAAGTATTTGTTTGCATAGTATACCATTGTATTTAGAAAATATTAGTTATTTTTTCAATAAGCAGGTGATTTATTTCTTATTTAGTTTTTCTTAGCATAAAAGATGTTCTTGTTCAATTTTTGAGAAATTTAGTTTATATTATGATAGTTATCATTGAAATCCAATGGATTTAAATGAAATTCTTAGGAATTTCCCTTCACATCTAATGTATATAGGTTTTAAGAAAAATCATGGCTTGAAGCGCTATATTGCATCTGGATGTTTTAATTTGTTTTAGTCATTTTATGATTTTGGTTGAGTGGTCACCATGAAGGTTATTTATTCTACCTATTTCATTGAAGCCATCTGCGTGTTTACATGTACGCTACACTCTTCTCCAAGTTTACTTTTAATGTGCAATAAATTGGATCTTTGATCATGAATAAAGATGCTTAGCAAACATTTTTCATATTTTCCAATTATCTTTGTTTCTTCAGAACATTGAGAAATCAATTGAATGACTAAGTCGTGAAATCGATTTGATGGCTAAGTAATTTTTTTTGCAAAATAATTTACCTTTTTGTTACAAATTATGACAAAGTACCATATAGAACATATTTCTATAGTTTATATAGAAATAATTGTTTTTTAATGGAGAGACACCTCACAACATTTTAAATTTTATTAAGAAAAAAAAAAACGTGATTTTTCAATGTTTTGTATATCGTTCCAAAGACATTAATCCCGCCTAAATATTAAGTCGCCCAAAAAAACCGTGGTTTTCTTTCACTTGCTGAAGAGAGTTCATTTCTGGTGCAGAGGAGAGTTCATTTCATAGTTTTTGTTATTTGGTGCAGATTGAGCTGGGTTTCAGAAGTTTTGTAAGGAGATCGCAGTTATGGGAGAACATTGGAGTATATCTTGATGATTCTTCATCTCTATTGCAATAAGAGAGGGTGTATTTTCTCTACGATTATCCCTTGTGAAGAGGGCCCATTCAAATTGATCATGTGGTTAGGTTGTGAAGGTCACAAGTTGTTGGAGAATCCAGGTGGGAGAGACATGGGATTCCTATTTACTATTTTTTTGTGTACATCCCTCCATTTGAAAGGACATGCCATTCATCCAAAACCAAAAGGAAGAGTTGTTGCAATGAAGGGGGAAATATTGAGAGTGTTGCAGACACATACAGGAAGTCCTAGGGCATGGAAAGACCAAATACATCATATACAAATAAATACTGGGATGCTGGAATTTTATCAGCGTATGCAATTAAATAATGGGATGCTGGAATTTTATCATGGGATGTAGGAGTGTCATCGATTGTATAGGAAACCCCAACATCTCCACATTTTGAGGATAAAAATCCATCGACGAATTTCAAAACAGTCCCATGAGGATAAGGTGGGGTGGGATATGGTAGCGTGGGAGTGGTGCCACATATGCTTTGCTAGGTTTGCATGGTGGTTAAAGATACCATGCATTGTCCATGAGTATTAGTTGTAAATTTTATGGTTCAATACCTTCAATTCCAACCTCTACCTATGGAATGATCCCCAAGGATCATGCTTAGTTTTATCAACCTTGACATTTCCACCAAATCACACTTGTAGGAAACAATCTCTTATGAAGTATATGCATGATGATTTGGAGCCTTGTACATTTCCTATAAACCACAATGATAAATTTTATGGCCTAATAGGTACCCTATATTCCATCCTTAAACCATGGTCTAAGAGGGGACGCAAAATATGACATATAATGGACAAACCAAAACCTAAGAAAACCACACAAATATTTTCATATATATATATAACAAAAAAATGGAAACATAAAACAAAAAATTCAAAACACTTACCTCACTTACCTCTTGTGCACTTCCAATCAGACACACCACCTTCCATGGGGGACATGCATATACCCATTGCTTAGGCACATGCATTCAAAAACATATTCGAAGACTGGGGATATGAACTCCTAATGGAGCCTCACAGATGGGATTCCTCATGTATGTCGTTTTTGCTCTTAGCTTAGTAGGATTTTGAACTTGTGGGGGAGGGCCAGAGGCCAATAAAATGACCAATAAGGCTCCAATCTATAATGTTCATTGTTGTCCAGCAAGGGCATTCTGCAGGAAGATCGACTGAGGGTATGCTGTCTAATTTATTGACAAATTTCTATTGATTCAAGCTGATGTTCCTCTTACTACATGCTTCTACCAGGCTCTTCAAAGTAGCGAGCTTAGGGGGAGGGGAAGGAACACCCCCTCCGGCGGCCATGAATGCTGGAAATGTGTAGACCTAAATTGAGGAGGCTCATGTGGGCTTAGGAGCAGCAGACTCGGGAGAAAAAAAATGAGATTGTTCATACATAAAATTTTAATAAAAATATATTTTTATAAAAATAAAATAATAAATATCATCTTTTATGGGAAAAGTTGCTAAATTTTTAGCAATAGTCTAAATATTAGAGGTTTTCCATTTTTTACAGTTTCTTTTTCTAGTTTTTTTTAACATAATACGGTAGAAATTTTAGATTAATTATTGAAAAATCATATAATAATGGTTAAACTTACATAATTTTGGTGTCCCTCATGTATTTGAGCACGCCAAATCCATTTATGCATTCAAAAACATGATTTGGACACTTCAAAATTTAGATTTTGTAAAAAAAAACTAATTCCGATAAAAAAATTCACCAAAAAATACAAAACGTCTAACAAATAGACTAATCCAATTTTCTACATCCATAAGACATTGAAAATTACAAAAAAATATACAAACTACCACACAAACATTTGACTCAAGAAATGTTATCACCTTGTCTAAGATTGACTAAACCCATATGAACTTCAAAATGACCATACAAAAACTAAAGGAATCCAATGACACTAAAAGATGACATTCAAAATCCATAGTGTTGAGAGAAATTCAACATAGCTATGTTTATTTCAACAAAAATCATGCTTTCTCGGTTCATATGTCCACTTAACTGAACCATAACCCTTACAAATACAACATATATAGGAACATGCATTAAACATAATAATACTAAATACTTAACAAGGCATGCAAAACACAACCGCCCATGATTTTGTCCAACTATAGCATGAATGGCCACAATCTTCAAATTGGACACACTCAAAATGCAAAAGAAACACAATGAGACTGCTTTTTTTAATAGTATACATTTGGAAGGATAAAATAATTAATACTCATTTCATTATAACAACATTTCCATCAAAATGCTCACATGAATCTCAACAATTAAACTTTTTCAAATTTATTATTTTATTCTCTAATGTCTTGAAGAAATATACCCTTATAATGTCCTTTCACTATGAGAAAACAATGCCATTTTAGTGTAATCTATACTATTTTTATAATGTTATAATGCCATGCTAGCGGTAGCATACATGGTCCATATTCATGAAATTCTATAGCTTTGTTAACAAATGGTCATTGGAAAATTGCAAGAAATCTATCATGTGCTTTTTGTATGTTGGTTTATTATT
The DNA here is from genome assembly GCA_001517045.1 of Pseudotsuga menziesii. NCBI lineage: Eukaryota > Viridiplantae > Streptophyta > Pinopsida > Pinales > Pinaceae > Pseudotsuga > Pseudotsuga menziesii. The sequence continues at coordinate 80,635 of LPNX010690279.1, read as the reverse complement.
TGTATACATTCATTCAACTTCACTCTAATCTAAGACATGCTATTGGATTTTTGGGAGCCTATGTTTGGTGAGAGTTGTAATTGTCAATATGAGGGACCTATGATCATATGGGATGCTTGCATAAAATCATTTCAAAATGAAATATTAATAGAGTCTAAGAGTTGATAGTCCCATGTACCAATCCTATAGATGATGGTAGATAAATAGTTTAATTTTACAAAGATATAATCATAAGTTGATATGAAATTTCTCATTGGTTCACCAATAATTTACGATCCAATGATCCTTTAATAGGGTATAATAAAACACACATGATAATGAAACACAAATAAAAATAACAAGGCCATAAATATTTAAAACATACAAACTTCAATTCTTGAATTTTCTGTGGTCTAATTTAGGGCAAGGAGATCATGGCATGGAGAGATGGACAAAATATATAAGTTGGTTGGGTAAAAGTCCTGTATGTCATTGGTATAAATGCACCCAAAAAATTGTATAAAATTATTATAATGCCTCATAGTACACATTACCTTTCAAAACTTGTGCTCGCTAGATCCCATATCCCCAACTGTCACCACACCATTATTGATCATCAACGGAAAACAAAACAAAAAATTCAAAGTGAAGATAGTACCGAAAAACAAAGAAAAAAAATTGAAGTGGAGATAGTAGTTGCATACATGCTTAGTGGGATTATAATTATAAGGGTCATGGATGACTTATTAAATTATCTCAAGATAGTGCAATGTAATGTAGAAATATCATGTAGAGTTCTCTAAGAAAGGGAGATACTATCATTTTGAGCTATTCTTGGATATAGCACCCCCAATAGGTCTATCATAATAGCCACTGGAAGGGTATGTGGTTCAACATAATGAAAGATCAACACCACATTTTAATCTCTCCAAAAACGTTCACTTGGATTTATTTATATGTTATTCCCCATAAACCTTCACTTGGATTTATTTATATGTCATCATCCATTTTATTAATCATATAAACAAGAACCATTAATTCATAAATCTAGGGAGAATCCCCAAACATGTAAAAATATTAATAAATTTTTTATAGAAATTATAACTAAAATGTTTAAGCTAATGATTTTGAACCAAAAAATCTTTCGAGCAAAATATTAATAGATAAAAGTAACAAAAAAATAGACACAAGTAGCCAAAAGGAGGAATGAAAAACTTAGGAATTTTCGTAATTTTAGTTTAAAAAAAGTCATTTCACCTCCAATAATAACCTATCTACTTATTATTGCATTTTCTTTTTTGGGGAAATGGCTAGTTATCAATAGATAAAAGTAACAAAAAAGACTAGATACAAGCAGCCAAAAGAAGGAATGAAAAAATTACGCATTTTTTAATTTTAGTTTTTTTTTAAATCATTTCATCTCCCATAATAACCTATCAACTTATTATTGCATTTTCTTTTTTGGGCAATGGCTAGTTATTACTGCCACAAATACAAAGTCGAAACCTGCTCTCTTTGGATTCCATTGTGAGCCCATTCCTCCATTTTCCAAGGAGCCATGAAAATATTTCCACTTAAATTATTAATCAATAATTTAACAGGTACCTAATTGTTATGAGGCATTAATACTATTGTGCATCAGGGCCATGGAAAATTGTGGAAGAGGAGGACTAGGAGGGTATAATTCTAGTTTAGGGTATGCCACACAGGAATAATAATAAGGGTTACATTTGCCATTTCCATGAGGGTTTTATGACATGGCACTGGATAAAAGACGAGGAGGCAAAACAACTGCCTGCAGACAATGGAGGCTCAGAGATCTTGTGCTTGCCAAGGTTAAGGGATTTGTGCTCGTTAAGGTCAAGGGATTTCTGGCATGGCTCGCTAAGGTACGCCAGTCTATTTTTCATCCCCAGTTGTTTGCCCTTATTTGATGTATGCGATGTATGTTGTTGCTGTTGTTTGCATTTGCCACATCAAATTATATACTTCTTGTGCCCTGTTTTTATGCTGTTTTTGTTGCTTGTATTTTCCACATAAAATTATATACTTTCTGTGCCCTGTTTTAATACCCGATTTGTCATCTAAGGGTTTGTGTGAATGTTTATATATTTTCATAAGGTTTCATTTCCATTGCACCTGGATTGCAATGGCTATCAGTATCTTTTTCAGATTGCCCAATATGTGCCGATATTTTCTTCTTAGTCCTAGAATTGCAAAACCTGGTTGCCGCAGGGTAATCTCTGAAACCCTCCACGATAAATCAAACCCTACATTAGATATTAGTTTTTAAACCCAAGCGATGCATTTAGCCAGTTTACCAAGTATCTCCCCGGCTGATGCAGGATGGGTCGGTTCGAACTAGTTTACGCTTCCTACAGGACCAGGACTTCCTTCCGGTAAAGTGCAATAATTGAAATGATAGTTCAACTAGATATCTTAAGAAGGGTGTACATACCTACTTCAGATTTCCCTTTCATGCCCCTATAGTTATTTACCTCAATTACACCTATATTTCTTCCCTTTAAAAGTAATGATTGACTTGCCTAATCTGCTAGTAAGTCAGCCAACCAAGCAGATGTCTTTCCTTGCAATAGATATGGATGATTGCTTGCAATATTGGAGCCTTTAAGAATTCTTTCTGATGGGTAATACCTCCAAGTCATGTAACAGAAGAGACTGTCACTACTAAGTGAATCGAACCTGTACTACTAAGTGAAAAGAACCTGTAGCAGCGTTACCCTATGAAGGGTGTCTCCAGTGTTGACAGTCATACATTTTGAAGGCCATCTACAACACTTTAATTAATCACTTGGGGACAAAGTAACAGTCTTATATTTTCTCAAAGATAGTCAAATCTAATATGTTTTCTCTTTGGGAGTCTCGTTCTAGCCTTATGTTTTATTACTGGTTTTATTACTGGGTTTTGAAGGGAATCGCCATTTTTTCTGGAAATACCCTTTTCTTTGTATTTTAATACTGGGTTTTGAAGGGAATGGCCAATTTTCTAGAAATACCCTTTTCTTTGTATTTTACTACTAGGTTTTGAAGGGAATGGCCAATTTTCTGGAAATACCCTTTTCTTTGTTTAAACATCAGTGTTTGAACTTGGTTACGAAGGAGCATAACCTTCTAAATTGAATTGTTTATAAGAATTAAACTTTATTTTCCGAATATTTGTTTAGTTATGACGTGACTCTATGTCTATAGAGTTATGTGAATTATATAAGCACCAAGATGACTTTTCTCTACGTCTGTATGTTAAATGTTTTACTGCTATAACCTTTAATGCTAAAGACAAACTCTATTATTTAGAGAAAGAGAGCTTATTATGAGCCGATATCCTGCTCGATAAAAGATGTATATAATTGTATAAAGTTTATTTACCATTGTGTGGGTTATTAAAATATATATGAACTCTCTCCATTATTGATTACTTTATATGTGTTGAGTTCCTTAAGATCCAATAACTTCTCTTCTATATATTATATATAAAGATCTTGCTAGATAAAATATGTATATAATTGTATAAAGTTTTTTTACCATTGTTTGGGTTATGGGTTATTAAAAGAGATAGGAACTCTCTCCATTATTGATTACTTTATATGTGTTGAGTACCTTAAGATCCAATAACTTCTCTATTATGTATTATATATAAATATTTTTAGGAGTATATAATATTAAAACTTAGTGTCTTGGTTATATATATAAACATAAAGGTTCTCATGTTATAGATGGTTATAGAAAAGTGTTAATGTTTAAATGTGAATACTCTCTTTTGTGTTATTGTGTTATAGGTGTGATAGCAAACTCTGTCTTTATATTGGATCATTAAGAATTGAGAGTTTAAAACCTTATTATTACTTAAAATTGAACTTTAATCAATTAAGAACTAAGATTAAGATAACGATAAATTATCAGAGATATTTTATTATTGGAAACTCAAACCTACCTTTCATGAAGTGGAATATTGTATTTACGAAAAGTAACTATGGTGGAGATGATATATCTGTAGCAGCATTTATGGGCACACCAAGTTATTCACTCAGTCATTTTAGCACTTTATTCCCAGGCATGTGAACTCTCTCATATTTGATATGTTTATATTTGATTTTGCTTAAGCATTTGATGTCATGAATGAGTTGTTAATGTAAAATATCAGTGCATGGTGTCTTTCTCCCAAAACATGATGAGTGATAGTCACTTACAGCAATAGTATGTAAATGTTTGTTAAAATGCAAATATCACATAGTCAGTTAAAATGGTCAAATCTGGAGAAATATTCTTGGCTATGTATTAATGTTGGGAAATACATAGTTATGCATGAGAATATAGTTGGTATGTTGGTCCTATCATAATAATTCAGTTGTTGTTTACCCAACAAACACCAAACATAAGGAATAACAATCTTAAAAGGGGCAGCAATAGACATACCAATACTAAGTCATCAAGGCTGCTAATAAATATGTAAATTCAGTAGTACACCTAAGATACACACAAGGAATATTCAGTTTGTCTTTGGAAGACCCGCATAGCTCAGCCATTTTAGAAAAATAACACCCTCCAACCACTCTTGTTGTTATTAGCAAAGTATCGTGACAAAGATTCCTTTCTTAGGGAAGCTTGAAGAACTCAGCTCAATGTTATAGAAGGTTACAGCACTTGGGGTTGAGGCGTATTGAGGAACCCTTTAGGCCTAAGGACCAACCAAGAAGAAGTGAAGGATAAAATCTCTAGACTTGGGACTAGGAAAATTACAGAGTCATTTTGATGGCTTACCCATTGCGGGGAGTCCTTCGAACCCTAGATTGACCAATGGAAAACAAAGAGATTAAAATCAGTGTGACCGTGTTTCACCTTGTAATATGAAACAGGTCATAGAACCAACTCCTGAGGGCTTCCCTCAGAGGAATTGGAAAGAGAAACTTCGTCAAGCATCAACTTCTATTTCTAATAAAGGTGCATGTACTATGTTGTTAACCAACTACTAAAAGTTCCTCTTCCATCTAAATTACTTCCAAGAGATTGTACCCATATCTTGAGAGCAACCATGTTCAGAACAATCACAAAAGTAGAAATTTTGGGAGAATGAAAAAATACAATGTGTAATCGTTGGGTTCATTTGTGACCAAAGTAAAGGTCATATGCAAAATAGTTGACCCTATCGTAAATATCATTTGAGCTATAACAATTCTACTATAATTTCCTTTAAAATCTGCCTTTCCTTAAATTTGACAAAGAATTTTACTAGTATCTTCAACTCCAAGTTTGATTTGCATAATTGTTGAATATATTCACAAATAAGACAAGCCCTTCACAGGAAAGGAACAAACCATGATGCCTTTTGTTACCACCTAAGTTATACTTAGTGGTTTTTTATCAAGTGAGCCTGGTGAACTGAACAAGGATAACTTGTTCGGATTTTAGGAGACCTTTGGAAGTACTTCTGGGAAGTGCTTGTTGTACTATATCGCATGTTCATACCCCATGGGGGGAGTGTAATAAATGTTCTATCATGATAGTGTCTATAAAAGGCTCGGTCTCTTAGACTTTATTTGTCAATATGATCAGCCCAGGGTGTTTTTTCCCTTGGTTATTATTGGTTGTTGAATAAACGACTGGTTTTTCACTCCATACCTCCAAAGTTGGGGTGGTCGGCTTGGCATTTAGGCCTATTGAGGTTATTAGAGTCTATGTGTCAATGTATAAACATGCTAGACATCATGGTCGAGTCATATGAACATGTCTAAGTCCCCCTAGGTTTTTTTCAATTTTTCAATTTTTTAGTTTTTTCAGTCTTTTTTATTAAAAAAAAAAATTTCCAAAACTTAGGCTATTTTTTAATAGTTTAATTGGAAAATTTGATTTTGTAATAAAAGTGGGCCAAATAATCAGTTTCAGTCATGTAGGTGCTCATTTTCAAGCTAAAAGCACCATGTAAACCCATGGACCCGCTATTTCCTAGTTTTGAGTGATTTTCCATCACTCAGGTTAGAAAGCCCCAAAAAATCATTTATTGATTATTTTTAATTAATAAATTGATGAATAATGGGGCAAATCCAAAATCATAGATCATTGGATTCTCAGTTGATTTGATTGAAATCAGTCAGATCTAAACCAGATTGACTAGATCTGACAAATCCTTGACTGAAGGAGGTGATCAAATCAGATCCAGAGTTGATTTTTAGTAGTCTTTATGGGGAATTGCACCCTCTCTCTCTCCTCCACATGTGTGGACTCTCCTGGATGCTCTGTGGACTGATGTGTCGGTTTATGGGTTGATGTGTCAGCTCAATCAGCACCCTGGTTATCAAGTAGGCTCAGTTCAGCTTTAGATCTGCATTGATTGACTCTCCATCAGCTGATTTGATATATCTCCTTGGGATTTTCACCCCCTTGGGCTAGATCTCCTAGTTTTTGTATATATCCAGGCATAAGCCTCCTCTTCCAAGCTAGTTAGAGTTGGATTGAAGGGATTGCTATTGTAATACTCTTGTAATATTTTTATTGTTTGAATAAAGAAGCTTTGGAGGACAAATGGTGTAATGCTCTCATGTGTGTGGATTAAGCATTGTCTTACGGCTATTGATGTTGTCGGCTTTTCTCTCAATTTCTGCATCTGAACCCTATCTGGCTTGAAAGATTCAGCTGAATCAATAGGAGTATTGTTGGGCAAGTAAGATTACTTGTTTTTCTTATATCTCATAGCATATATGTTAGAATATCTAGATTATACATGTTTAATAAGTTTATTTGCATGTAATTCTTGTCTCTTTTTCATATATATATCCAGATCTCATGAGGTTTCATGTAGGATTGTGTGTTTAGCTTTCAGGTAGCAAGGATTGGACGAGATGTGGATCTAGTTTGAATCCACTATACATCCAAAATATTTGTGAATACATTGCCCCTCTGTATTCCACTAACAAGTTTCCATTGCAGATCTGCTTCAGCAACAAGCACTTCTCTTCTCCTTTTCCTCCTTCAAAATCTTAATTTTTCTTCAAATTGGTTACTATTAAGGAATCTTATTAATTAGATCTGTCTCATTAAGAAAATTATATATAGATATAGCTAGTAAGATCCTCTCTTAATTTTAGATTTCAGTTCTATTTTGCATATAAATTTATATTTTAAGAGATCTAGCTGAAATTATCCTCTTTTTGCAAGCATTTTAATGAAAATTTGTAGCTTTCTTTTAAGGTAGTTTCCTTTTATGTGCTTTAAAGTTTCATATTCTGCAATAAACATGCACATATCATTGGCTGCCCAAACAGCAAGCCAAGATCCCAAGGAAATCCTGCTTTCCTTGGTTCCTTTTTGCAAAACTAGATTACCCCAACTTAACAAAAGTTTACTTAAGTTTTTTTTTCGGTAACTAGTGTAGTGACCCAAAACAATTTCAAAGTTTGTTTGGGCACATTTGATTTTGATTGCTCGCTGTTTTTTAGTAGTTCTAAAAAAAAAGAGAAGGAGACTCTGCCAAATTTCCGACTCTTGGACGAACCGAAGCATCCCGAAAGCTTTCCCCACCACTATGTTTTAATTCTGGCTTGTTACAAGCTTGTTGTAAGCCTTTGGATCCCAGATAACAAGGAACAAAGTGCATCAATTTCAATTTACTGATATTTTAAATCGATGCTAATAAAAACAAAATATATTTTTGAATAGGCTCTTTTGAGCCTATTCACCATCCCCCCTAGGGGGATTTGCGTCTGTCTTTTTTCCTACTTTTCGTTTATCTTTTGTTTCTAGCGTAGTTCTAATCTACAGGGTAGTATACTTTTATTTATTATCAATTTCATATTCCATATTTGAGATTTCAAAGTAATCTTAATACTTACCCCACGACTTCCCAATTGACCGAAAGGGGAAAGAGATGCGTGGTAGGACTAATTAGAAAACCGGAATTGTGTATATGTGTTTTTCTTTTTCATCATTTGTTTAATCAGCTATCATAAAATTAACCCCTCTTTGATTCCCCGATTGAGATCCACTTGGATCGAAAGAGGTTCCTGGAGGGTTTTCTTTTTAACAGGAACACCCATCTCAAAATTTACTAAAATTGACAAGACTCCGGTGTGTATGCTCTGCACTTGGCTGCAGTTCATCCGATCAATAAAGTTGTATCAAAATCACTTGAGTGACTAGAATAATTAGGATTCACTCTCCCAAAATGACAAACCATCAGGTGAAAATCCAACACCTAGATCAAACCATTATAGTGGCAAAATACCCAAAGGAAGCGGGAACTATTGAAAAGTGACCTCGGGGCGCCGATCTCTGTCACACCCTAATGGGTGTGTTATGAACAATAGCCCCATAGACTCCATTTAGCCCACATATTCCTTGCGGGTAGCTGTGAAGGTTTAGTTTTGGACATACTCCAAGTACTCTTGGGTATATCTGGAGTCCACCCCTTCGCCTAATTTTAATGAACTCATATTTCACATTAACTTAAAATATACCAAGAGGCAATTGTAAAACATTCACTCCAAGCACATGCAAGTACATTGATTATCTTTTGACTCCATTTTAAGTCACTGGTTATTTTCTTGTTATATATATATATATATATTGTGTCTTAGCATTGTGCTTTCGTGCGCTCATAATTATGGTTAAATTTCAAAATCCTAAGTAATTCATTCAGTTAACATCACCATACTAAGTAATTAGCCTTAGTAACTTAATAGGGTCTACCCCCCTTGGCTTCGTTAGGAGTTGAGCCAAAATGGAGGAGTCAAGAACAAGGTGACAGCCTTGACTCGAGACTTGCCCCCAAGGACATACCGAGTGGCTTGAAGATTTCTTCCACGTGACCCAGGTGTGTGAAAGGCAGAAACACCTCCAACCTTAGGTTCATAGTTACCTTTGACCACCAAAAGGTTCGAGTGGACAATTTATATCTTTCTTCAGTTGCCAGTAATTGGTATGAGTGAAGTTATTGGATAACTATGGCCCCAATAAGTAATTCCAGGTAATACAGACCAACTAAAAACTAAAAAGAGAATAGATTTATTGTCTTCCAATAAACGATTAAAAGAGATATACACAACTTTGCATAAAATTGTGGACTTCTAGGAAACAGGGAAACTGCAATCCAGTCACCCACTTGATTACTAATCAATTTTTCAAGAGTTTCTCAGAATTTTCTGCACAAACCCACAGTTAATAAGTAATCTCATTGAATACTCTTGTTTAACTACAGTAGAAAGACATCAAATATTCAAATCCAATCATATAAACCATAAACTTAAACAAACAATGCCAATTGAAATGAACACCTAATGTTTTCCTTGCTAATGTTCCACGTCTAGGGCTAGGCCTTATAGGTCCTCAATTCAAGACCTAATTTTTTTTTATAAATCTCCATGTGTGGATGAACATAAAGCATCTAGAGCGGGTTCCAAATCAAGTTGAAAAGGTCGAAGCGTTTGTTGCGTCATGTGGGTATGTGGCTTTAATGGGGGCATACTGGGAATATGGGGAATGCTGGGTGCCACCTTTCTTGGCATATGGGTTATTGTTTTCAGCTGCATTATATATGATATTATACCAATTTTTTTAGCTTCTCAAAAAAGGTGATCATAAGTAATATGTGCATGGGTTCCCAAAAATCAAAGAATATGTTCTCCCATTGGTTCCAAAACCTAAAATAAGCCATCAATTCATGGCATGTCCTACTAGTGAGTACCGACCTCAAGTGAAAAATAGAAGAGGCCTTAAGAAAGATCATGGGAAGTCTGGCTCAGAGAATTTTAACCAAGGGAAATTAGCTAAGCAGTTGTCTGTTCGCAAGTATGAGCAAGTTTCTCCTATAAAATATGGCACTGAACCTTCATCAAAATTTAAGGTGAATATAAATGGTACTACAGTAATGAAATTGGATGGTGTGTCACTATCTACAGAGTTGCATTTAGAAAAAGCAAACAAGCTTATACAAGTGTAATTCTTATATTAATTTAGTTTTGTTTCAAATTACATTTTTCTTCCTTTTGTTGTTATATTTAGATTCCCATTTATTAATGTTCATATTGTTCTTTGTTGTTCTTAGCATTTTGGCTTATGTTACAGGTATGATGCTGCAAAAGAAGTAAAATTCAGAACTATGTCAAATGATTCTGACATTGTTACCCCATCTACATCTATGAAACACCTTATAGCAGCTACACAAGCTAAGTGAGAATAAGCACGTTCTACAACTCTACCACATTCTATTTCAATTGAAGAAACTGAGAATTCTATTCCGTTTATTTCCAGTCCTTCACCAATCCTAGGGAGTAGTCCAGATCACAGTTCACCACTCTAACTTCACTTAGATGGTGAGGAAACTAAGGATACAAAGGATGTCATTGCCCATATAGAATCAAGAATTCCCAGACTTAATGTGCAGCAGTGGGGTCTACCAAATACGATGGATATGGAATCAAGTGAAGAAGGTAAAATAAGCTTAGAGCGAAAAACGGTTGGAGGGACACTTAGTGGGGATACAAAAGCAACAATTGCGAGGGACACTTTTGAAGGAATTCTATAGATGTTTTCAAGGATGAAGGGAAGTATTGGCAGAGCATTGCGTCATGCTATTGACTGTGCAAAATATAGCCTTGCTGGTGAGGTAAGCTTGATATCTGTTATTTTCCTGTATGGTAAACCAACAGCTCATTTTATTTTTTCTTACTATGTTTTTTTAACTTTTGGAAAATTAATGATAAAAATTTTCAAGGATTAGAGTGAAGAATGAACATCTTGCATGTGGATTATTTCTATATTCATAGTGACTTATGAGAATCCTATACATTCGGTATTTTTCCCTGCATTAACTTATTTGTCAATGTACTTTTAGTTAGAACTTGAAACCTCTTACATATGGATGTGGATACTATATCAAAAGACCAAACTCGTGTCTTCAACAAGATGCACATAACCCCCTTCCATTCTCTACTACCCAGTGGTCTCTTGTTGGCCATGGGAATTATGAAATTCATAAGATTCGTCGAATTTCAACATAGAGGTTCGAAATTCACCAAATCTCACCCAAATTGAAAAATTCGTCCAAGTTTTGGTCAATAAAACCGAGACTATTGTAAGACGAGTGCCCTTTGCTATCTAGGTTTTAGTGGGAGACCAGTTCCATGAGAGAACAGGTAAAATAAAACCAACAACAGTTTCGAACAGTTTTTTCCAGCACTGATAAGAATTTTCAAGAAGATATCGTATGCCAATGACATCCGTTTCCTAATTACATTTGCACTGCAAAATCTTTGAAAAAAAAGAGTGAACCATAATCCTATGTTGTTGATGTCCATTCCCTAGTCAACATTTGCACAGCTTAATGCATTGAAACAAAATAAGTGAACCAGAATCCTATGTTGCTGATGTCTATTCCCTAATTGACATTTGCATAGTGAAATGCATTGAAACAAAATGAGACAACCAAAATAAAAGATGGGAGGGGCGGGGAACTTTTAACTGCCCTTTAGGTGTATAATTGTGCACTTTGGTTGTATAACAGTGCATAATGCCTTAAGGTGAAGACTTTAATATATATGCAATGACCATTTACAATCTTACCAGGAATTTATCCATCCTTTCCCAACAGATAGCTAATCTCCTCCCTTTCCATTTACCATCGACAATCTTCCCATAATTTTGGTTTGTGTCTATGACTGCCTCCATGCCTCTGCTAATCCCAAGAAAAAATACTTTTACCTAGTTTTATCGGAACTGGACCAGAACCGGCAAAACCAGCCAGTCTGACCGGTTCATAGGGTTGGTCGGTCCAGTCAGCAAAAAAAAATTTAAAAAAAAAAAGATTTTTTTCCAGACCGGGTACGGAACCGGCCAAAACTGGCCAAACCGGTTGTTCTAGAATGGGGACTCACGAAACTCAATTTAAAAAAAAACTAGAAAATAAAACTTTGCCGATGTACTTTAAGGCCTCTTTGTTAATGTACTTTGGTTCAAAAGCTCAGAGATGTATTGCACTAGGTGCTATTTTGGATATTTGCACCCATATTTGCTATATATATGAGAAACTTTGCATATTTCTGTATTAATGGTTTGGATTCATATGTATGCACATGAATATATATGTTTTTTACAAAATATGACTATTTTATGTATTTTTTAGTCAGCTGGTTTTTTGTCGGTTCCAGTCCGGTTCACATCTTGGGCTTCATCGGTTCAATGACCGGTTCGATTCCGATAACATTGCTTCTACCATGTCATATAATAATATATATTATTAACTACAATATATTATTTATTAATTACATATTGTATCGATGTTATATACCATACTTTAGTCATTATATATACATATGTATTCTACGGATCGTATATGAATTGTATTTATATTTTAATGATATTATATGTGATAGATGAATATATTATGAAATATAATTTAGATTTTGAAATATGTATAATTTAATGAATAATATCATCCCAATCTCATTAGGAAAGTAGACTTTTGAATCGAATTTTATCATTGCTGAACTCGAACCACTGGACCTAGATCTTCCATGTGGTAAGAGCTATCAAATTACTTAGGTGATGTAATACATTGAACTGTGCTAGTGGAATATAATTCGATACATAGATCTGTTCTAGTAGCAACCATGCACAACTGACTTGTAAGGTTCATATTACACTTCTAACATTTAGGAGACAGGTTTAGGTGATTATAGGTTTTCACTCTATTCTATGTCAATTTGTCTAAGTGGTTACTTTGTTTTACAATATAATCTTGCTTCCTACATTTAGAGGAAGTCACATCAAGCTCAATAATAGGACATCCTCCAACTTTCAGACTGTTCTAAGTAGAAAGTTACACAACATCTTTGCTTTTTTATTTTACTATGATTCTAACATGTGCATTTTAAGACTGATAACTAAAATTCTGCAAATATTGAAAGCAACAAACTAGGGTGAGGAAGTGAAAAACTAACTCTCATGTTAGAGATTATTGAATGCATTGCTGTCTTCTTAAATGATTGAATATGAGCAGTTTCGTTTTATAGATGGCTCCTAATGCTTGGAAAAGATAGAGAAAGCCCATGTTTTTTCTGGGATTTTTAACATTAATGAATCGATGCTCGTGACTCATGACTGACCCACTAGGATAGGAATGGGATTAACAGAAGGATTCCTAACCTAAGTTTAAGATGGATCATTGATTAACTGCAATAGGCATGGTTATTTATTCAATGTCCACTAATCAAGTTGATTGCATGACAAATGGTTGGATAATAGTTCATTGCTTTTTCTTGAACATGATTGTGTTCATTATGAAACCAATCATATTCTATGGTTTATTGTTTTCTTCTAACATGGTTTACTATCTCTCATATAATCGATGTAAGAACAACCATATATTTATAAATCAATGTATTTGATATATGAATATTGACATATGTGTTTCATTTGTTTGTAGAATATCAAAGAGGGTTGTTATAGCTGATTTTACCACTCCAGGTGAATCACACTTTGTATGGTCTTCCCTTGTCCCGTTGCACACTCCTTAGACCCCTTGGACCATTTTTTGTCCTTTGATGTTTCCTTGATCATCCCTAAAAACATGTGAAAAATGATACACGTGACTTTTAAACCCTTAATCGTGTATATACGCGGGTTTGATCCCTAAAACCACGTACATCGGGATGTGTACAAAATCCAAATCCTTTTGGAGTTTTCCTTGACATGGATCCAACTCACTTGACTCCTGGCCTTCCCTATGCCTTGAGATCGCTCGGATTCGACCTTCATTACCCCTTTGAAAAGCTATATAAGGAACTCTATGGTACATTGAAGGCATATGAGAGAATTGAGAGCAAAGAAACTATAGTCCATTGTTGCCAGAACTTATGCTTGAGTCTGCATCCCTTTATCCCTTGGAGCACTTTTGTGTTCTTCCCAAGCTTGCCTTTTTCTTGTGAGCTTGCTATCGAGAGATGGAGGATTGAGTTGGTGGAGGCCCAAGTGGGGGATTCAGTTTCTCTGGTTTGCAGACGTGCCGTCAGAGGTTGTATCTATTGTAATCTCTTATTTATATTAATAGAAATATCTTTTCTTGTCCAATAATGTGTGTTTGAATGAAAATTTTATCCATGGGATTATGTCAAATGCTTATACATTATTGAGTATATATGATAGAATAGATCTAACACCATGATATATAGAATGCTTGTCTTGTTTACTTGTTGTTGAGGAAGTAATTTATCAATTCAAGCTGAAGTTGGAAAGCTCAACGGGGATCTACTTTAACCGTCCGGAATAAGGTACAAGGTCTGATCCTTTAGTGTTAGACATTTACTTTCTATTGCATAATAGAAAAGATTGATTTCTGGAGTCAAGTTGTCCGTTGTGGTACCCCAAGCCATAGGAATTTCTCTCCGTAACAAAATTGGTGACTCCACTGGGGAGTTCCTAGTAGTTGTCTTTTGGGGGTTCTTCTATCGGCATTCAATGAATTTGAATTGCTCTTTCTCTCTTGTTTCTGTGTCATATCTTGGGGCATGTTTGCCTGGTAGTATCTGATTGGTGTGAAGTTTGTCTTAGCTTGTCTGTTTTCCTTGATTTTATGCACCTTTCTTCCTGTACGTGAGTTTTAAACTCACAGTCGCGTATACACGCATGTTTCTCTGCGATTTCCGCGTATACACGTGGGTTTACTGCGAACAGTCGCGTATGCCCTTAGTTTTCCTTTTAGTGGAAGTTAAATGGTTGCTGGGTGAAGTTTGATGATTGCTGAGTCTCCTTTGGCACTGGCTGAGTCTGTTTATACCTTTGTTTCTGACCAGAGACGCTTTTTTTAGGCCTCTTTTTTTTTAAGGTTCTTGTCATGGCATTTTCGATTTTTTGTTTGGGATTGGTGCATTAGATTTATTTTACCTTAGTGCTTTGCTTGAGTGTTGTTTGAGTGTGCTTGCAAGGTCTAGGGGTTGTAGAATCATTCTTTTGCTTTTTGTATTTCATTTTATTTCAAAAAATCCAAAAACATTTGCTTACCATCATGCATTGCATTTTGTATTTTGCATTGTACTTGCACTAGATTTGCTTTGGAGTATTAGTTAGGATTTCATATAGGAAAGCTTGCATACATCATTTGAAGAAAAATTGTGCATTTCACGTAGTAGCATACCTTGTTTTCATGGACACAATGCATTTGCATTGATTGTTAGCTGTGCATTTTACTTCATGTTGTGTCATAACACCATTAGTTGCACGACCATATCCCTCTTTTGAGTAATAAAGCCAATTAAAATCAACGCTTAATTAAGATGAACTACACTCTTTTCTTTTCTAGGGTGCACCAACAAGCTTAGGTTTTAGGGTCTTGGAATAGTTCATTGTGAGTAAATTCTCCAAGACCACTAAACAACAACATATATGTGTCTATCCAGGTGAGTGTGTGAAATCCTTGGTATAACCAGTGTTTCTCAGGATCCTCCTCTCAAAAGGGAGTTAAGCACGAGGCAGTGTGAGCGGTTATTGATTGGGATGACCTCTAGTCATGAATGAGTAGCACCGGAGATATTTCTAGGATTGTATTCGTATCTGGAGGCTCTTTCGAGAGTTTCGGGCTTTGCTACCCTACCCATACGGCCAATCCCACCTGCGACTGTCCTCCTGAGCATTGATTATATTGAGGTGACCTTAGTGGCCTTACCTAGGATATCACGGGGGTACTTTGCAAGGGTTATTCTGCGGATGTCCCGGCCAAGTTGGGGTCAGACAGCACAGTCTCTTTACGCATTGAAGTTGAGAGCCACAATAATTGGTTATGTACCTCCGCTTGTTGTGTATGGGAGTCTCAAGCCTCTCTTAGGCGAGACATACCTACTTCATTCGGGAGCTCACTTATCCTGCCCTTGATTGCTTGCATTTGGCTTTATATTTTATTAGTGATTTCTCTATACACGATAGATTGCCTAGGGTTTGCGTAAATAGAGAGTCTTTTCTATTTTTTGGGTCATTGCGGATTCGGGTACGGCTCCTCGCCGTTCTCGTCGTTTAGCAGGACTTTCTCCTTCTACTTCTCCTCCTCCTTTGGGAGAGATACCTAGACAGTCCAGGTGGACTATTTCACACATTGATTCACACACCATGGGAGACCATATAGAGGAGATTCCTGAACCACCTTCTCCCATTCGTGTAGATGATGGGGAGTTTACTCCTACCTACGATCCTTCACCCGACTTGGCCGAGTTAGGTCCCGTGATTTCTGAGATAGAAACCTTTCATGATAAACCTACTCACTCTAGGGTTGATTCCCCATTGACGCATTACCGGTATGGAATGTCGGAGGATGCCGAGACTCATTTTGAACCCGCAAGCACTAGCTATGGTATGTCTGGTTTTCCTACACATGATTTGGCATTTCATGTCGAATCTGAGTTCGAGCCTAACACTATGCCTGGGGTCACTCTCATTCCTTACCATGTGGAGAGGTTTGGGAGCACTAGTCACATTGCACCTTCCATCCCGGTGGTGGAAGTTACATCACATATTCCTCCTAGGTCTAGGGTTAGCGATCCTATTAGGATACCAGACCCGAGACGAGTGACTATAGGGAATAGTACATACATTATTACTCAGGTCCCTCCGTCCTCTGTCCCTACTTCTTCAAATGTTCACCCTCCACCTTATTCACGTGGTCCTTCGGGCCGAAACGTTGCTACGAGTCATGTTCGTACTGCAGTTACTAGACCGGTTATGTCTCAACTTCATGCACCACCCGTTGTTTTGGGAGGTCATGCTCATACTTCTAGAGGTCACATTCCTACTTCCGGAATGTATATCCCTACTTCCAGAGCGTCTGTTCCTACTTACGAAGTGTCTCATGGGACGTCTCATGCGATGACTTATGGGCCCTATTATGGGACGCAGTATGGACAGGGTTCTTCACCTTATGGGGGCGGGTATCAACAACTTGCTTACTCTCCTAATTACAGCTTCGTAGCTCCTAATAGTCAAGGTCCACCACACTATGGCAATTCCATGCCACCCTATACGGTTCATATGGGAAAAGGGCACTATCGCCAAGGCCATGGTGGTAATCAGACCTATACGAATCAGACCTATCAGGGAGCGGTCCATTGACCTCATAATCCTAGGCTCCCTTTCCTCCTGACGCTGAATCTTCTTGACTTATCGAAATTAACGAACGATCCTGTAGCTCATGACCCGGCTTGGCCGGCTGCCCCTACTAAGCTTCCCTCGGACATACCTAAGTTCGAGGGCAAACTGGGAGAGGATCCGAGCGAACACATTACTACGTTTCACCTATGGTGCTCTTCGAATTCCTTACATCAGGACTTCATCTGTTTAAGGATATTTCAATGCACCCTTACAGGGCCTATCGCGAAATGGTATATAGAGCTACCTAGGGCAGCATTCGCTTTGTTCGACGACCTTGCAATGACTTTTCTTAATCACTTCCAGCTACTAGTGCGTTATGACGTTGGTACTGAACTCTTGTCGACATTTCAGCAAGATAAAGCCACACATATCTCAGATCATATTCAAGAGTGGCGTAGACGGAAGAGGTTAATTAAATCCTTTATACCGTCAGAGTTCCTCCTCGAATGGTTCCTTAAGTTGTTATTGCCATATATAGCGAAGGATGTTTCTACATCCGGAATGCAGAATGAGGAACAAGCGATTTTTAGGGCGTAGGAACTGGACTTCATTTATGCTCAGTCCGGTTTGTTATATGAGATTATTCCCAACACTCCGCGTTCTAGTTTCGACCCCAAAGTCAAACCTGGACCACATGCCGATGGCATTGTGGGTTGTGCAAGTGCAAAACCCGCGGATTCGGTTGCAAAACGAGTTAGTCAATTGTCAATCAACCAATCTGCTTTGGGACAAGCTACGGCTTCGTCTCAACCCGCCCAAACGGTGAGTGTACTTTCTGTGCAATCATCGGACCGGAAGGGTAACCAACAGCCTGGACGAAATAGAAAAAAGGGTAAGAATAATCATAAGAGTGGGAATAAGAATGAGAATTCTAATAGTAATTACAAGAATGACTGTAATGATGGGGGGGGAAGCAAGCTAAATGTAAGGTTAAGTTCCCTTGCAAGTTGTGTAAGGACGATCACCTCACTTACTTGTGCCCTCGTATTGATGAAGCCTTGAGGTTCTTGGCACAGGGCCTAGCTGTGCTAACTAACCCTTTACCGCACAATCAAAATATGAATTCGAGGTCCCATGACCAGTCTGGTGGTGATCAAGATCCACCGGAGGGTAGTGGTCATGGTTGCATTAATATGGTACGTGCTGCGAAAGTTGTGACCCGTGCGAAAGATTATGGTTTGTCACAACCCAGCCCAGGCAAAGAGCTTGATCCACCAGGGTCCCCTTTGCGCATTGAAAAACCTATGGATAAACCTGAAGCTGCACCTCACATTTCTAAAGGAGTCCTTAAGCATTCGGGGCACAATCCTAATGCCCGAGCAGCCCAGAACTATTAAGTTGTTGAGGATTTGGGCCATACTCCTTGTGCGATGTCTGCATTGGAAGTGCTTCAGAGTTGTCATTCGCAAAGGAAGGCATTGCTTTCTGCCCTTGGTGTGAATGATGATGATTCTTCCTCCGTGATTAAATTTGAAACCACAAGAATTCAGCCTCGCTTGCCTTACTATGTGTCTCTTTTGATTTACGTAGAATGTCTTAATATGACCTTCAAGCGCACTGTGATTGACGAAGGCGTTGCCGCTTCTGTGATGTCTTTATCATGTTGGAAGGGTCTGGGTTCCCTTGAGCTGTCTAAATCAGCGACCATGTTAACTGCGTTCGATGGGAGATCGTTTAGGCCGCACGACATCCTTCCTTCCCTTAAAGTCTATTTGGGAGGGAAGACCGTTGCGATAGAGGTCGAGGTGTTTGATGCGCCCCTTGACTACAATCTCTTGCTGGGTAGGAATTGGATGTACAATATGCAAGCCATTGCTTCTTCCCTATTCCGCGTTGTATGCTTTCCACATAACGGGAAGATAGTAACGATTGATCAAACGACATTCAAGAATCCATCTGTGACTGCATCTTCGGGAGCTTCAATCCCGATTGTTAAACACTCTCAGCCGGAAACTAGGAGTGTGGGTGTAGGCATGTATCCATCCCTCATAGGAAGCTTTAGTTGTCCTGCACCGATTCTTATGATAGGATCTAGTTCCGGTGAGGCTTCGACATCTACGAGATCGGTGTCTTTTTGCACGAGTCATATGGAAGATCCTTGGATCCTTCCTACACCGAGTACTCCGAGTGAGCCCATCGTGACAGACGTGCCATTGCCTGCAACTATGATAGCTTATCAAGCTAATATCAAGTGTGTTGCAGAGCCTAGTCCTTCCTCTTCGTGGATGGAGGAGGAGGACCCTTATGTGCTGACGGCATGGGCAGTACAGTCTTCTCACGTACACGATTGCCCTGATACGATTTTCCCTTCAAATGAAGCGATTATTGAGGCTATGTCGAGAGTTGAGCCACCATGGGAAGAACTCCATCATAGATCTTACTTTCTTCCCGAGCTTGACCGCTTAGAGCATGAGGACTTTAGGGAGGTTCTCAGTGCGAGAGTTGGTAGTCCTATGGTTTCGTTAAGCTCTCTTGGTCAAATGGCTGGCGGAAACATGGCAAACATATCTTAAACAATTCCTATCAACTTCTCTCGCGATCCTAGCAAGATCGAGAATGTCTATATTGGGGCGGAATGTTCCCATGCTGAGATTCTAGAATACACCGAGCTATTTAAGGAATTCCGTGATATTTTTGCTTGGTCTTATGACGAGATGCCAGGTATTGACCCTCGTATTGTCGAGCATGAGATTAATACTTACCCCAACGCTAAGCCTGTTCGACAAAGTTTGTGCGCGGTGAATCCTAGGAAAGCACCCGCGATTAAGGCAGAGATAGAGAAACTGTTGAAAGTCGGTTTCATCTATCCCGTTCCCTTGACGGAGTGGGTTTCAAACCCCGTTCTCGTGGACAAGAAGCAGGGAGCGATCCGCATATGTACTGATTTCCGCGATTTTAATTGTGCCTGTCCTATGGACAATTTTCCCACACCATTTATTGATCAGATTTTGGATGAGTGTGCGGGTAGCGAGGTTTTTTCCTTTATGGACGGATTTTTCGGGTATAATCAGATACAGATTAAACCTGAGGACCAACATAAGACTGCATTTATTTGTCCTTGGGGAACTTTTGCATATCGAAAAATGCCTTTCGGCCTTAAAAATGTCGGAGCTACATTTCAGGGAGCAATGACCTTGATCTTCCACGATCTCAAGTCGATTATCGAAGTATTTTTGGATAACCTTGCTGCTCATTCTCGTATGAGAATGCGTCATCCCTATCACTTGAGATTGGTATTCGAAAGATGCCGGCACTATTTGGTTAGATTAAATCCTCGTAAGTGCATCTTTTGTGTGAAGTCAGGTCGTTTGTTAGGATTCATTGTTTCTAAAGAGGGTATAAGATTCGACCCTTTGAAGGTTGAGGCAATACTTCAGTTATCTCCCCCGAAGAATATTCGTCATCTTCAATGTTTGCAAGGCATGGCAAAATTCTTACGAAGATTTGTTGTCAACTTTGCCAATTTGACTAGAGGCTTCATGCGTCTATTGAAGAAGGACACCCCCTTTTGTTGGGATGAACGAGCCCAGGAGTCCTTTGATGCACTCAAGCGAGCCCTAGCATAGGCCCCGGTGATTAGTCCCCTGGACTATAGCCGTGATTTTCTATTATATGTGGTCGCATCCATGGAGACGATTGGTATGGTTTTGGTTCAAGAGGATGAGGAGCTCCAAGAGCATGTCATATACTATCTGAGCCGGAACCTTATTGACTCATAGATTCATTATTCTCATGTCGAGAAGCTTGCTTTAGCTACCGTACATGCGTTTCAGCGATTGAGACATTATATTCTCATTATAAGTGGCTGAGGTAGTGCTGAATGATTGCCACGGAGGCGCGTGTGGTGGTCATTTATCTGTCCTTTCTATAGCTCAAAAGATCTTAAGAACGGGTTATTTCTGGCCATCGATCTTTAAGGATTGTGTTGATGCGGTCAAGAGCACCCACCCTTGCCAGGTGTTCCCACATAATATGCGCTCGAAACTTACCCCGTTACATCCCATTATCACCGCCGGTCCCTTCACTAACTGGGGGCTCGATTTTATGGATTGCAACCCAGCTTCGGCTGGGGGGCACCATCATATTATAGTGGTTATTGATTACTTCACAAAATGGGCTAAGGCTGTGCCTACAGTTAAATCCGACAGTGAGACAGCCACCCACTTCGTATTCAACCAATTTATTACTCGGTTCGGGATTCCGAAAGAGCTTGTCACTAACCATGGCTCGCACTTTCAAAACCGTATGATGGAAGAGTTGGCATCAAAGTTAGGGTACAAGCAAGAGCATTCCTCCTCTTACTACCCTCAAGTGAATGGACAGGTAGAAGCAGTGAATAAATCACTCAAATCCATTCTCCAACGAACCATCGCATAAAGCAAGAATAATTGTCACATCGTGTTATATCCTGCTTTGTGGGCATATAGAACTACTGTTAAGACTGCCACAGGTTTTTCTCCATATCAACTTGTACATGGAGTGGAGTCGATATTTCCGGTTGAATGCGAGATTCCTTCTTTGAAGCTAGTTGTAGAACTCTTACCAAACACTTCACCATTGGAGGAGCGTTTGGTCCACCTTGAGCAACTTGATGAGCAGCATCGGGATGCCTTGGTGGCTCTAGAGGTAAATAAACGTCGTGTAAAGGTCCAATATGATAAGTCTGTCCATCCAAAGAGGTTTAGTGAGGGAGAATTGGTCCTTTTGTGGGATCAACCGAAAGAACCCTTGGGCGCAGGAAAATTTAATCCCATGTGGTGTGGTCCTTACGTGATCAAACGTGTCTTAGAGAATGGTGCTTATGAGTTAGTGGATTACGAAGGAACGGCCTTGGCAGAGCCTAGAAATGGGCTCTATCTCAAGAAGTACTATGCATGATTTTCAGCCAAGGCTAGTTATTGTATATTATTGTACAGTTTTGCATAGTTAGGTCTTTTTCTTATCGTGATCGGGTTTGTGATTAGTTTTCATTTCTTTTGGCAGATGTCAATGGAATCTTCCACCTACATAGGATTCGTGGATGCTGCAAGCCGTCACACTCAACACTCAGCCTCTACTGATTGGGTGATTTATACTCCTATGGGTCAGGTACTGTCTTCAGGAGGCGTATGTCTGCGGCCATCTTCCAACAATGTTGTTGAATATAGTGTCGTTATTGAGCTTCTACAGGATGCCATTTCACATGGCGTTCTCTCTCTTGAGGTACGTCTTAATTTGGAGTTAGTAGTGTCACAGCTTAATGGTTTGTACCATGTTAGAGATCTGAAATTATTAAGAAGATTATTATATGTGAGATTATTAGGACGACAATTTGACAATATAACATATATACACATTCCAAGAATTAATAATCAAGTTGCTGACTCATATTGGCATTTGTTTAATTCACAGTAAAGTCATCACAAACACAATTTTTACACATGTAAATAAATAAACCGATCACCATAAAACTTTTTATATATAAACATCCAAAATGTGATAATACATAGTGTCATCATACAAAATTAGGGCTCTCGAGCCACCAACATATAATACACGGTAATACAAAATGTATAGATTCCCAGGTATCTAATCCTGTGGAGGAGGAGGACGGTTGTGATCATGGAAGGTCACTACGGCTCTAGCTAAGCATCAGAATAATCACACCCATGCGCGTGGTACACCCACCACCTGTCGCTGCACAGCCTCAGTCAAGTCCTCGACTTGCGCCATGGGAACCCTGTGTGTCAGCCCCACAAAATTGGTATGAATGCTCTGGAGCGTCCGCTCCGCATCCACACCCGTGATATCATCTCCTCTTCCCCTCCATCTATGACGAGGGAAGCCTTCTGGCCGTCGTGGTCCCACATCTGCACACAAATGGTATATGTCACTATGTATTGTCACGCAAAAATATGTCTTTTGATTCCATATAATTAGAAAACACAAAAAAATTAAATAACTCAAAAAATTTTAAAAAGAGAGGGTCGAGATTCGTTACCTATATCGCCATATGCCGATCCTGGTGGTAGCGGCATGTCTAGGTCCCCCCAAAAATATATTCCCGCATAGGGGTATTCATCGATGGAAAATATCTATCGTCACCACCACGGAAAGAAGTCGGCTGGATAGGGGTTGGCCACCCTACCACCCCCCAGTTTGCGCATCGCATCTACCCAACGCCGTTGGGCCGGATCTCAAACCCTGTGAAGAGGAACATCCACTCTAGGGCTCAATCCTGGAACACGCTCAAAGAAAAACGTGCTCAAAATACTGTTGAACCCGAAGTTCCGCACTCTGCCTGCTTTACACTCACTGAGCTAATGTTTCATGTTGCTCAGTAGTGTAGTGCTCCAGTCATAAATCGTGGGTCTCATGCACTCCACTACATAGAACATCAGAGGCCGCGAGGCCTAGTGGAGTGATGCCAAGCCTGTTATCCTACCCAATGTCAATAGTATGGCCTTTAGGACCAGCACCTGTATAGCGTTGGTAGGGACCTGACTCCCCACCTTCTCTGTGTCTAGATAGCAGTACACCGCAATGTACTCATCGATAGTCAGGCCACCTCCTGGCCCACCACGAGAATGAAGGTTCACCACTTCCCCTCGTCTAGAAAGCCCAGTAATGAAGTATATGTCCTCCACCTCTATAGTGAGGGACATCCCATCTATCTGGAAGGACTCGGAATCCACCAGCATCTGTAATAGTCTTGGTTTGGCCCTCAAGCCACCAAAACTTGTAGAGTCCGCATGCATGTAAATCTTGTTAAGCCATTAGATCGGCCCTTACTGCTTCCTCTACCTCACCATGTTCACGCTCTCTCCACTCTAGGACCATCCTGCATAAGAAATTGCAAATTTTTCCATTAGATTATTGAAAAAACCTTATGCGCGGCCTCATACGTGATTGTTTTCAAAACAGTTGTGTATGTACGTGACTTTGGGGGCATTTTCCGCGTATATCCAGCCCTATACGTAGAAAAACCCTCTATTTTTTCGTGGTCCG
>LPNX010690279.1:12534-56480 GCA_001517045.1 Pseudotsuga menziesii | reverse complement strand
TTTGGCCTAGAAAGCTTAATTGACCATGGAATTTGATAAAAATTGCATTGAAATGGAAGAGAAGAGCATGGGTAAATACCTGGAAGAAACGGTAGTGGATTCTGTCGGCTGGATCTCCTGGAATTTGTTATGGAAAATTTGAGCTCAAATGGGTAAAAGTTTCAAATGTTTTATAATATTTTGAATTATTTACTATTTATATAAAATTTTCAAATATTTGAAAATTTTTACCCCCTTTCCTATAGTTTTGACAATTTCTAACCATTTTGGACCGTTTTTGACATAATTCATGATGTAGAGGACCTTTTTCAGTGTCGTTTCAGCCGTTGGATTGACCCGTTAGTGTCGATCTCAGGTATCATATTTAAACTGGCATATAGGTTAGGTTTCATCACCATTTGCATTTTGCATGACCTTATGACCATCTCATCATGACCTTAGGTACGAACCCACTCTATTATGTCACGAAACCTTCTTGTTGTTTTAGAAGTGGCATGATATGAGTGGTAGAGATTCACCTTACATGGGTACCCTAGTTAGCGCCTTATTTGCATTTGGTGCTCATGCTGACGTTTTCTCCTTTAGGGTGTGGGAGTCCGTTGTATAGTATTGCCATGACATTTCGCAAGAGCCTCATACTCCTCTTGATCTTTTGTTGGCCTATTTCCCTCAGGACTCCCTCATGTCAAGTTGTGAATGCATTATCATGAGCTTTGCCTGCCTTATTGAGCTTTATGCTGGCTTCCCTGACATTGCGTTTCAGCCATATAGCCCGAGCTTGTCTCATGTCTAGCCATGCAGAGCCATTTTTTATATCCTTCGCAACTTGTTTCCCCTTTTACCGGGAGGGGATTTTCTTCCGAGTGTCGATATCCTACACATGTATCCTTGCATTGAACATAGTTATGTTCCATTGCTTTGAACTAGTTTGTTTTCCCTTATGACACTCGTCTCCTCCTAGTCTGTAACTATAAAACAATTTTATTCTTTTTCAAGCTTTTTAAATAACTGAAAAAGTCCAAAAAAAATTTAAAAAAAACAAAAAGTCGGACAAGGAAAGAT
Source organism: Pseudotsuga menziesii (assembly GCA_001517045.1). NCBI lineage: Eukaryota > Viridiplantae > Streptophyta > Pinopsida > Pinales > Pinaceae > Pseudotsuga > Pseudotsuga menziesii. The sequence goes on along the minus strand of LPNX010690279.1, from coordinate 55,418 downwards.
GTTATCTTTGGCAGCTGTCGAGTCGTGTCGCCTTCGAACAGAGCACTGTATATCACATCCATTGGTTGGGTTATATTTTGACTTTAGGAGCTGTACTCGTTTATCTGAGTTTATCTCCATCGACTGGTTAAGCTTCCAGTCCCTATGGAGCCTCTATCGATGCCTCCTGTGTGGCAGAGATGTCTCAGTTTGTATATCGAGTCTATGCTACCTCTATTTCAGTCACCATACGTCGTTATGCTCTTGTTCGAAGGAAGTTGAATCCTGAGTCGGCCATTCCTCAGTTATCTTGACTTTGCATGTCGGCCATTCCTGGTACAGCTACTGGTTCGTGCACCTTATGATCGAGTCCTTCCACATTATACAGCTTTGCTGAGTACCTCGTGTTGGATGACGAGGGATGCCTTAATGCCCTCCTTCCAGCAGATTTCATCCCATTGACTTCAGATCATTTATTCTGGGATTGGAATCTAGAGGCATTTTGAGTGTCTTGAGACTTGCAGTCATCAGTGGCAGGTTCTCTCGCCATCAACAGTCTTTGGGAATACATCAATGTCCCCTAATCGATGGATCATCTCAAGTGTTCAACCTCAACACATTTATTCACTCTTGTTAGTTTGCACTCTAGTACCTTGATTTCCATTTTCATTATCAGTGGGTGATCTTGAGTCTATTAACGGTATACATTAATGACCAGTAATCAGATGATGGACTACTATGTTCGACCTCGACACCTCTATTAACATAGTAGGAAATGTACTCGTAGCGGTTTGTGTAGAAGACTTTCCAGATTGGTGGGATCGCTTATATGCTACCTCCTTGATCGTGCCATTGTTCATGAGATTTCAACTCTCGTGACTTGATTCCAGTATATTTCAAACATTTCTAGCCACTATGGAGATCTTGATCTGTTATATATCTTCAGCCATTATGGAGATCATGGTCCTTTGTATATCTTCATCATGGAGATTCTGGTCTATGTATATTGTACGTGGCAATGACCACTTATGTGATATCTTGTATCATGCCTATTCATGGCCATTGTACTCTTATGTATCTGGGACTGCTATATGTATTTTGCAGTTATGTGCAGAGTTGTATCATGGTACTATGCTGATAGGTAGCTGGTATTCCACTTGGGATTCTTCCTCACTCCACTTCTGGGATGGAATTATAATGTATTTCGGCCATCGTATGACCCCTCTGACCTCACACATTAGGGGGCATCTGTTATAGTTGATTTTACCACTCCAGTTGAATCACACTTTGTATGGCCTTCCCCTGTCCCGCTGCAGACTCCTTATACCCCTTGGACCATTTTTTGTCCTTTGATGTTTCCTTGATCATCCCTAAAAACATGTGAAAAATGATACACGCGACTTTTAAACCCTTAACCGCGTATATACATGGGTTTGATCCCTAAAACCTCATATATCGAGATGTGTACAAAATCCAAATCTTTTTGGAGTTTTCCTTGACATGGATCCGACTCACTTGACTCCTGGCGTTCCCTATGCCTTGAGATCGCTCGGATTTGACCTTTCATTGCCCCTTTGAAAAGCTATATAAGGAACTCTATGGTACATTGAAGGCATATGAGAGAATTGGGAGCAAAGAGACTATAGTCCATTGTTGCTGGAACTTATGTTTGAGTCTGCATCCCTTTGTCCCTTGGAGCACTTTTGTGTTCTTCCCAAGCTTGCCTTTTGCTTGTGAGCTTGCTATTGAGAGATGGAGGATTGAGGTGGTGAAGGCCCAAGTGGGGGATTCAGTTTCTCTGGTTTGCAAACATGCCGTCAGAGGTTGTATTTATTGTAATCTCTGATTTATATTAATAATAATATCTTTTCCTGTCCAATAATGTGTGTTTGAATAAATATTTTATCCAAAGGATTATGTCAAATGCTTATACATTATTGAGTATATATTTAAGAATAGATCCAACACCATGATATATAGAATGCTTGTATTGTTTACTTGTTTTTTAGGAAGTAATTTATCAATTCAAGCTGAAGTTGGAAAGCTCAACGGGGATCTACTTCAACCGTCCGGAATAAGGTACGAGGTCTAATCCTTTAGTGTTAGACATTTAATTTCTATTGCATATTGGAAAAGATTGATTTCTAGAGTCAAGATGTCTGTTGTGGTACCCCAAGCCATAGGAATTTCTCTCCGTAATAAGTATGGTTAGACAGAAAGAAAATGGACCAATGTTATGGATCTAAAAATACAAGACCTACGTGAGAAAGACATATTTTATAGCACTAAACTGGACCAGAGTGAAGTTGTGAAATGAGACAAATCTATTAACCATGTTGCATTAATTCCATATTCTAAAGTTTCTTAGTTCATTAAGGGGGAGGAAATGAACCCAAATGCACCTTGTAAATTTGTTCAAAAGCTATATAGGATGAATGATGAGACTGATCATAGGGATTCAATTTTAAATAAATATTCAATGTGAATAACTATTCATGTATCAGTTGTCTATTTTGTTATATTGAACTAAAGTATTATAATTGGAAAATTTGCATATGTGTAGTTGTTGATGCTCATGTGGACCAAAGGACAAGAAGAATGAACCAAAACCTCCTAGAAGAATGCCACAATATATTGAAAAAAAGGGATGTGGGTGCCACTTTATTGCGAAACAAATGTGGCTATAATTACATACAATATGTATGAACATGAAGACAAATATGGTTGGTCATGCCATGGACAGTCTGATAGATCAAGCTAGTCAAATGTAATGTATGCACCTCGTATTTCAAGAGTAATGGTACTATTAATGGAGGCAATGTAGGAAATGAGATTATATGTTCATATGGTTTTCGAACAACATATGTTGGAGGTTAGAGAAGGTTTATTCAATGAGGATAATGAAATCACCAGAGATAACTTTTTGACATGGAGAAAAAACAAATTCAACTGGATAATAATGATTCAATAAGTGTGAATTTATGGTACCAACAAGATTCGAATTCATTATTTTTCTATCAAACTCCTCATGGTGATAAGATATCATTTATCACTGGTATTCAAACAGATTGGATATTGCATAATATAATGAAATATGCACATAATAGTATCATTGCAATGAATGCAACATTCAGCACAAACAAGTATGTAGTGAGTATTTTTTTAGAAATTGATGTATACGTACATTTATTTTCATTTCTACTATTTGTATTTTGTTGTCATTAATATTGACATCATAATTGTGTGAATGTAGTATCAATTGTATACCATGTTTGTGTTCGACAAACAACAAAATGAAATCTCTATTGCATGGGTTGTGTCTTCTCAAAATAGGTCATCTGATATCTCAGTGTGGTGGTCTAAACTTATGAAAAGAGGTTGACAACTTAAAACGGATTGGACTGTTATTGTGTTCATGGCAAATGATGCATTGACAAAAATTGATGCAATAAAGAATATTTTTGCAATTAGTTAAGATAATTTCTCATGTTTTTTCTTCACTCATTGATTTATATAAGACAATGTTCTTTTTTCAATGTGTAGATTTGTTATCGGTTGTCAATTTTTACTGTGTACTTGGCATGTCAAGAAAAGGATGATTGAAGCATGTCCTTGAATTGGCTAGTTGTGAGGATGGTGGAGAAAAACGGTTGTCGTAATCTGAAATCTGTCGTCGAAGCTTTAGATCAGTTTTACGATGAATTTAGAAATGAAAATCGTTTCTTGCATAAATTTTCAAGGAATTGGATGGATAATCAAAAATTTCGTCGGAACCTTTTAAACCTATTCAAGTTGCTACAAAATGTATTTTTTTTATTGAATATGGTAAGTTTCATACTTTTATCATGTGTGCAAAATGTTATCGAAACTTTCATCATGCCAACCACGAAACAAATAACATCATTGAGGCATATCATTGTTTTTTAAAAACAAAATTCATTTGTGATTGTAGACAAAAATGCCTAAGACAGATGGACTGGCTTATCTACACTTTGCTTGAAATTATGGAACTGTATTATTGAAACATGGCTCGTCTAAAGAAAGATGGTTTTATAAATAAATACATGTTGGATCATGGACGATGAGATGCAATGTTTGTAAACATGTCATTAAAGTTAGCATGTTGCAAGGATATAATTCTATGAAAATACATCAATTAGCTAGGTTGGATGTTAATGTTGATGTAGCAAATGGTGGATCTCCAATCATGAGACCGGATGACGACAATGTTGAGAATCAAAACATTTAGATTGTCTCAAATGATAATTTTGATCATATCATCAATGAGTTGGATGAGTGCGACTTTGGGAGATGTCAATAATTTTTTTGCACATGCAATAAAAACATTCAAGCAGTAATGGTGCATTCTCCACATTCTATTTCAGGAATATTGTTGATGTAAGAGCTCGTGGATAAATTTTTTATTGATATGAATGAATGATGGATTCATGATTTTGATTTTAGTTATAAAGACAATGAACGCGCATTAAAGCAAAGAAAAAACTTCTTGAGCCCTAAGAAAAGGTCTTGCCAACGACAAAATAAGCATGCATTGCTTCCAGACTTAAATGTGGATGCAGAAGCATTTGAATCTATCAACTTTCATTTGACAGGTAGACAAAGGTTAAGTTAGTCAATGAATACCATGCTCATTCAAGGACATCATGATGCTTTCCCATCTGTTTTTAATTCTAACCCAACAAAATATAAATTTCTAGTGGCAAGGGGGGGAGTTGAAGAAGAACTGAATGCAATGTATGCAAATAAAAATTCATCGACAGTCATTTCAGATATTACTTCTAATAATTTTAAAATAAATTAATGTCAATACGTGACATATAATATAGAATTTCATAACTGTAATATATTGACAGGTGGAGTACGTTCTTTGAAAGGTACACCAAAGAGAGTTGTAATCCCTTTGAATAACAGTCAAGTAAATACAAATTCAAAACAACCATTATCATCAATCACATATTTGGAATCACTTGCGTCCATGAACCCACCATCGGGTTTGTTTTTCTGAAGTAAATTTAGCGTGGTATTATTTTCGAGACATTATCACTTATAAAAATACACGTCAATAAATTATAAGTGATAATGTCTATTCAATAATACCACGATAAATTCACTTCAAAAATAAATAAATATAGTGGTGGGTTCATAGATGCAAGTGATTCTTAATGTGTATGATTGATAGATGGAGTTTGTTTTGAATTTGTATTTACTTGACTGTTATTTCGAGGCCTTACAACTCTTTGTGGTGTACATTGCAAAACACGTACTCCACCTACCAATATATTACAGTTATGAAATTCTCTATGATATGTCATTTCATGACATTAATTTATTTCAAAAGTATCATAAGCAATACATAAAATTACTGTTGATGAATTTTTATTTGCATGCATTGCCTCCAATTATTCTTCAAGAATTGGAGGCAATGTATGCACCGCGCCTTTTTAAAGAAATGGTGCTATCAGTGAGTGGAGAAAAAACACGAGGAACTATCTGAACTAATTGCAAAAAAATACCTTATTGCATCAATTTCTGTCAATGCATCATCTGTCATGAGCGCATTCACTGTCCAAACAGGTTTAAGTTGTCGACTTCTTTTCATAAGTTTGGACAACCACAATGAGATATCAGATGAACTATTTCGAGATGCTACAACTCATGCAATAGGGATTCCATTTTGTTGTTTGTCAAACACATGTAAGGTATACAATTACGATGTCAATATTAAAGACAACAAAATACAAATAGTAGAAATAGTAGAAATAAAAATAAGCGTATGTATTCATCAATTTTTAAATGAATACCCACCCCATACTTGTTTGTGTTGAATGTTCAATCCATTGCAATGATACTATTATATGTATATTCATCATATTATGCAACATATAAACTGTTTGAATACTAATGATAAATGACATCTCATCACCATGAAGGGTTTGATAGAAAAATAATGAATTCAACTCTTGTTGGTACCATAAATTCACACTTATTGAATCATTCTTATCAAGTTGAAATTTGTTTTTTCTCAAACAATTAAAAATTCTAACGACATCTCTCCGTGTCAAAAAGTTGTCTCGAGTGCTTTCATTATCCACATTGAATAATCATTTTTTAACCTCCAACATATGTCGTTCGCAAATCATATCAACAGATAATTCCATTTCATACATTGCCTCCACTGATAGTATCATTTCTCTTGAAAGACGTGGTACATACATCACCCTTGGCTCGACGGATCTACCAAACTGTCTATGGCATGGCCAACCATATTTGTCTTCACGATCGTATGTACATATTGTATGTAATTATGGTCACATTGAATTTATCAGCCATTTGTTTCACAATAAAGTGTCATTCACATCCTCTTTTTTGAATATATCGCTGCCTTCTTTTAGGAGGTTTTGGTTCATTCATTTGGTCCATATGAATATCGATATGTACACATATACAAATTTTACAAGAATAATACTTTAGTTCAATATTACAAAATACAAAATAGACAACTCATTAATGACAAAAATACACTTACATTGAATATTTGTTTGAAATTGAATCTCTATGATCAGTCTCATTGTTCATCCTATAAAGCTTTTGAACAAATTTACATGGTGCATTTGGGTTCATTTCCTTCCCCTTTATGAAATTAGAAACTTTAGAATATAGAATGAATGCATCACAATGAATATATTTGTTCATTTTCACAACTTCACTGTAGTTCATATTAGTGTTGAAAAATATGTATTTCTCAAGTAGGTCTTGTACTTTTAGATCCATAACAGTGGTGCATTTTTTCTTTTGAAACACTGTGTTTTATATTCTACAAACAAATAAAACACATATGTTAATATACATATATCAAATACATTGATTTAGAAATATATGGTTGTGCTTACATTGAGTATATGAAAGATAGTAAACCATGTTAGAAGAAAACAATAAACCATAGAATATGCTTGGTTTCATAATGAACACAACCATGTTCAGGAAAAAACAATGAACAATTATCCAACCATTTGTCATGTAGTCAACTTGATTAGTGAAAATTAAAATATTTATGACGGAACAACAATGTGACTTTATATAGATACCAATGCACCCCCTGTATGTGACCAAGTACTTCCTTTGTATCATGTAGTGTACAATCAACCATGTGAGACAGAGTCTAGTGCCTATTACAGTTCAACAATGATCCATCTTAAACTTAGTTTAAGAATCATTCTTTTAATCCCATTCTTATCCTAGTGGGCCAGTCATGAGTCATGAGCATCAATTCATTGTTGTTAAAAATTTTAGAAAAAACATGGACTTTCTCTATCTTTACCAAGCATTAGGAGTCATCTAAAAGAAGAATATGCTCATATTAAATCAGTTAATAAGACTGCAATGCATTCAATAATCTCCAACATGAGAGTTAGATTTTCACTTCCTCGCAATGGTCTATTGCACATGCACATGTTAGAATCATGGTAAAATTGAAAAGCAGAGATGTTGTGTATCTTTCTACTTAGAACAGTCTGAAAGTTGAATGATGTCCTATTTTTTGGCTTGATGTGACTTCCTCTAAATGCAGGTGTAACACCCAGGTTTTGACACCATGGTAATGAATTGAATATGATGTAAATATTTTTATTTGATCATGGTGTGGAGCTCAAGGAAAAGGCCCCACCATGGATTTAGTGTCGTATGTATTAGCGATTAAAATCGATGATGATGGTTTATGGTTTTCAATAAATGAACCAAGTAAGTACTTGTAAGATAATTAAAGATACACAATCACTTGACAATGACATTTTCAAAGTAAATCATCCATAACATGATACAAAATAGATAAAACAAGTGCTCTAGATAGATAATAAGCAAATGAATGATCGATTGATAAGACCAATGCCAAATGGAGTATGTGGGATGATTGATACAAGTCTGAGGTTTGCTTGAGAACGTTTTGCAAGTGTTCTTGGTAAATTTTATTGTAAATTTTTTGGGGTGAAGTTGATTATTAAAAGGGAATGGGATCTCCAAGATATACCTTTCGATACTGGAGATACGTCCAGATAATAGTCTAAGTGGTTACGTATAAGAACATGTGGGTTGTTTGGAGTCACTAAAGTGGTGTTCAACACTATACCAACAAGGATGTAGCCTAACTGTGCTTTCAAGGTCTCGGTAGAATGATTCTCGCGTCCTCGGGCATAATTTGTCCACTTTCGATTATTAGCGATCAACGCTGGATTTTCGTTGGTTTTATTGGGAGAGTGTTTTGTTTATGGTTGAAGTGGATTAAAATGTGAAGATTAAAGAATATACAACTGCTTCTGAGTATCCCACAAGTGGGTAGAGCATACAGAGTGTAGCAAATTTAAATTCTAATTCTAAAAGTTGTGAACAAGAACCATAAAAAAAACTTTTCGATAGAGCACTCTTGATCCGCCTTATGATGAGATTCAAAAGATGTATGGAAAAGGTAAAAAAACAAAGTTAAATGAACTAAAAAAAAATAAACCACCAACTCTTTGAGAGAGAGCACTTTTGATCTACCTTTCGATGAAATTCAAGAGATTTTATGTTCTTTTTAGCAATTTATATGAAAATTAGGAAATCTAATCTTAAGGCAAAAAAGACAAAACCTCTTCGATAGAGAGTGCTCTTGATCCACTTTTCAGTGAGATTCAAAAAAAATTATGTTCTTTTTAGCAATTTATATGAGATAAAGAAAAAACATTTTCAAAAGAATAAGCTAACATTTTTTATTCTACTCTAACAGTTTATTGTGCAGGTATAAAGCAAAATAAAAAGATATATATAGGCTTCCCCAAAATGGGGGGAGAGAGGTGTGGGAGCCGTAATCCCACTTGATTTTATTAATGATTTATTACAAATCTTAAAAGAAAGAAAAGGAAAAATGTCTTTTGACATTTGAAGAATGGGTCAAAAAGGCTTACAAAATTGCTTAGGGAAGAAAGGGAATGTAGGAGGGAGATGGTAGATGGATCGTGAGTTCTCTGGATGGCCTAAAACTTTATTTTTTGGTAGAACCTCTCCCTCTTTTTCCTCTGACCTGCTAAAAACCAGCAAGCAATAAGATTAGAAAATTGCAATATGCAAAAAAAACAAATAAAAAATTTCAAGTTTTGATACGGAGAAAAAATTTGGAAAATTTTATATGTGTAAATACCAAAACAACAAGCCTAGATCTAATGGAAATATGTCATTTTAAAAGCATTTTTTAGATTTGACTATTCTTAATATGCTAAAGTAAGTAGATTGAAAGAAAATAGACTTAAAAAAAAATCTACTTGATTAGCATTTAAAACAAGGTAACCAAGAAAGAAAGAGTTTATATTTTCAGCAGATGGATGAACATTTCAAGCCCTTGCTTGATTCTTTGCTAATGGCTTTGGAGTCCCTGCAACAAAAATTAGCTTCTAAAGAAGATGCCGAAGAAGGAGAAAAAACAACATAGTTAAACGCTTCCTTTGGATTTACAGATTTCTAGAATTATTTAAAGGAAATGAGAATACATATGTATCTATAATCAAATAACCATGAACCCATTATTACCTATTTCATATGCAAATAACTTATTCATATTCTTTCTAAAATTTAGGCTTTGATATTGTCTAAAACATAATGTTCTTCCCATTATTATTGGAGAACACATAGTATTTCAAGTTAAAATCATTTTTCAAGATACATACACATGTCGAGAAGCATTAAATTCTAAAATATGATACATATCTTCCCATTATTATTGGAGAACACATAGTATTTCAAGTTAAAATATTTTTTCAAGATACATACACATGTCAGGAAGCATTAAACTCTAAAATATGATACATAGAATCTCTCGTTCGTTTGGTTCTCTAAGAGAGACACCACTTGTATTGTACCTTGATGCAAAAGTGACTTGTTCATTCAATATTTACATGCATGCATATTACCATGGGGACGAGATACAACATTTTATTTCAATGCTCATTCACTATTTACCTGCATAATACCATGGGGATGGGATGCCTTGTTTTACTTCCATGGGAATTGAAATGAACGTCCACCCAAATTCTTTCGCAAAATTATTTAATGATTTGAGTAATAAGGGTTAGGCATCTCGAAGTTTTCAGTTCCACCTATTATGCCTTGATACCAAAGGAGCAAAGAAACAAAATTGGTGCTAGAAGTCGAAGATTTATTTTCTTGGGGTATTCAAACACTTACAAGGCATACAATCTTTATGATGAGGTAAACAAGAAATTTGTTGTTTCCAAAAATGTCGTTTTTCTTGAAACTAATAAACAAGTCTATTGTAAAACAACCTGATCCTCTGGAGAAGTTTTCCCATTTAAATACATATTATGAATTTGACAATGAAATTTCAAACCTTGAAGGGGGCATCCTAATATTGGATTAGGATCAAACTTTGGAATCTCCTTTTGAAGCACCAACACCCCCTCATGAAGAAGTTCCCACCACTTCACCCGAATTGGATGATGTTATTGAAAGGATTGGAATATTAAACCTTGAAGAGAATGAAGCACCTCCAGTTGATCAACTTGGACAATTAAAGAAGATTCCAAAATGGGCCATTAAGACACTTGAAGTTGTCCATCCTGATGAAGTTGGAAAGATTGGAACAAGAAAATGAACAAGACAAGATGATGGAGAAGAAGCAGATAACTCATGTGATGACATGGATATCTCATTTGATTGTGAATTGAATTTATCTGCTAATCTTGAACCATATTTCTTTATAGAAGCTACTACATGTGCTGAATGGAAAGAATCTATGCAAAATGAATATGATGCACTCATAAAGAATGGAACCTGGAAGCTGGTTGACCCTCCAATTGGAACCAAACCAATTGGTTGCAAATGGGTATAGAAGAATGAATACAAATCAAATGGCTCACTTGACAATACAAAGCAAGGCTTATGGGTAAAGGTTATTCACAAAAAGGAGTTGACTATGAAGAAAAATTCTCCCCCACAGCAAAATGGGCTACCATTTGCACTTTTCTCTCCACGGCAACACAAAATGGGCGGAAAGTCCATTGGATGGATGTAAAAATTGTTTTCTTGAATGGAGACTTGAAAGAAAATGTCTTCATGTCTCAACCAAAAGGATTTGTTGTGAAGGGACAAGAAAACAAGTTATACAATCTTGTCAAATCCTTGTATGGCCTAAAACAAGCACCACGAGTATGGTATGAAAAGATAACCGAGCATATTCTAANGACAGGGAACAATGAAGATTATATAGCATCCATAAAAAAAGATTTGAGTAAATGTTTTGAAATGACTGATTTTCTCTACTACTTAGGAATTGAAGTGACTCAAAATCCTAACTACATTTTCATATCTTAGAAAAAGTATGTTGGCGAATTGTTGAACAGATTTTGCATGACATAATGCAACCCTCTCTTACTCCAGTGGAACAAAAGTTGAAGCTCACATCAAGTGAAGGAAAATAATTTGAGGATGCGACCAAGTATGGGCAGCTTGTAGGAAGCGTTATCTACCTTACCACTACCAAACCATATATTATTACTTATGTTGTTGCCATTCTTTTCATATACATGCACAAACCTTGTGAAGGACATTGTTTCGCTGCAAAAAGAGTTCTAAGGTACTTAAAGGGGACTCAAGTACACTAAGGTAGAAGAAGCAAGGCTTGTGGCAAAAGGCTATGCACAAAAAGGAGTTGACTATGAAGAAACATTCACCCCCACAACAAAATTGGCTACCATTTTCACTTTATTCTCCATGGCAACACAAAATGGCTAGAAAGTCCATTGGATGGATGTAAAAACTGCTTTCTTGAATGGAGACTTGAAAGAAAATGTCTCTATGTCTCAACCAGAAGGATTTGTTGTGAAGGGACAAGAGCACGAGGTATACAATCTTGTCAAATCCTTGTATGGCCTAAAAGAAACACCATCCGCATGGTATGAAAAGCTAACCGAGCATCTTCTAAAGCTAAATTTCAAGCATTATAATCTTGATGATGCAATATTGTTTGTGAAGAAAGTTGGACGATCTATTGTATTTCTTGTGGTATATGTAGATAATATTTTGATGACAGGGAACAATGAAAATTATATAGCATCCATAAAGAAAGATTTGAGTAAATGTTTTGAAATGACTAATTTTCTCTACTACTTAGGAATTGAAGTGAATCAACATCCTAACTACATTTTCATATTTCAGAAAAAAGTATGTTGGAGAATTGTTGAACAGATTTTGCATGGCATAATGCAACCCTCTCTCAACTCCAGTGGAACAAAAGTTGAAGCTCACATCAAGTGAAGGAAGAGAATTTGAAGATGCGACCAAGTATGGGCAGCTTGTAGGAAGCGTTATCTACCTTAGCACTACCAAACCATATATTTCTTATGTTGGTGCCATTCTTTCCATATGCATGCACAAACCTTGTGAAGGACATTGTTCTGCTGCAAAAAGAGTTCTAAGGTACTTAAAAGGGACTCAAGACTTTGGACTCAAGTACACTAAGGTGGAATACTTCAAACTCATTGGGTACACTGATAGAAGCAAAATATGTGGCAAGTGTGGAAGCAACAAAGGAGATTGTGTGGCTCAGGAATATACTTGAATATTTGCAGGAGAAGCAAGAAAATTCCACTCCCTTATTGATCGACAACACTTCTACAATCAGGTTGGAAACGAACCCCAAATTCCATGATCGAACCAAAGACATCAACACAAAGTTCCATTTGATTCAACATCATGTAGAGGCCAAGACAGTTCAATTACGCCATTGTTCCACAAATAAGCAAATTGTCGACATCTTCACCAAAGCACTTGGACAAGAAAAGTTGAAAAGATTTAGAACCATGCTCGGACTCAGAAAGACGCCTTCAAGTTAAGAGGGGAATATTGGAAACCTAGTCCTCGAATTATGGTTCCATAGTTAATGTAAATAATCTATATAGAATATGAAGATGAAAAGTCACATAGGAAACCGAACGGGTTGGTTGGAAGGTGAAACTCAACCACCAAAAAAATGTATAAATAAATGCTTTGGCAATGGAATAAATTGAATCAGGAGTTATTCAATCCTACAAGATTCTATTACAAATTCTGTTGATCGAATCCCTTTGTGAAAAATCGTAATTTTTCGTAAGCGATAACTATCTGTAAATGCAAATCATATATTGTTCGACATATTTTATAGAGTCTATGTGGTCTTTGGCTCTAATGTTGAGTTATTGATATTGTTATTGTTTTAATTATTTAAGCCTATCATCTTAATTCTTGACATAGAATCCTTTTGGCCACTAATAAAAGCACTAGTCTCAAAGTTAGTTTCCCTTTAGAGTTGAAAGCCTTTTCTGCACAACATGCTTGTGGCCTTGCTTGTTTTGACTACAAAATCCTAAATAGCAAGTACTTGGAATTTGGTGTGTATCTAAACTCAAAATATTTTGTCGTAGTATTTCCCGAGCCTCCCTTTTACTTTAACCTTTTATAATCTTGTGATATAGGGATCCTTCTATCTGGTATCTTACTTTCGAATATCACATCTAGAATTGGTGCTTTGGTTTCAATCTTGCCCACAAGGTGAGACTAGGGTCTCCCCCTTAGCCGACTTTCAGTGTGGCTTAAAGTGAAGAGTTATCTCACTTGGTGTGACAATCGGTTATATTCTGGTGAGCTTGATTCTCTAAGGCCACTTATCTAGCTTCATGTCCCCTCTACCATCCTGGATAGGATCTCTTCCAAGGACTACTACAAGTTAAGTGATAACAAGAGGTTTGAGTGAAAAACTTAGAAATTACAAGTCTCTGAAGAGTGACATATAATTAACAAGGAAAAAACACTCTGGAGTAATGTATTGATGTCTAAGTCCTAGGAAAGCCAAGTATTTAACAAAATCCATCATACTACGTCAACTTATTACAATTTCCCATGGGGTATGAACATGAAAAAAATTAAAAAAGGGCCATAATGGCTTGCATGGACTTCTGAACAATGATAATGAACAAGAGACTTGTGCAATCTTTAGTGGATCTCTTGAAATTCCAACTAAGTACAACTTAGGTGCTAATAAGGTCCAAGTTCATGTTCAATTTTCTCTATGCGGTGTTACTGAAACAAGGGTAGTAGATTGAAGTTAAGAGGGATGTCCAACATCTTGCACTTAATGAGGATGCAAGGAGACGTGTCCCAACAACGATCACTATATAGTGTGGTTCTCTTCAACCGCATGGTTATCCACTTAACGACAAGCTCTTGGTGATATTTATAGACATCGTCACATGCCTGCTACCCAAGAATTCCAATAGTCATTGCGCCATTTATACTCATCAACATAAGATTTAATATAATGCTTTTAAATAAACCTTCAATAATGTATCATGTGCATTTAAAGTAAACTCATGGCAATTACTCAACAATAATCCAACACATCAATGAAACATAATCCACATGAAGTTAAATGATATTAACACTTGTAATGATACTGATAAGATGTGAAATGCTAATATACCAAAATATGAAAGTGTGAGATCAAGTCATCATTATCACACACCAATACACTGAAATGTGAATTTAATTGGTGAGGTTATTGAATCAAGTATTATATCATAAATAGTTGTATGAGATCATCCAAGTATTAGCACAATAACATCACCCTCTATGAAATATTAGATCACCAATAAAAACGTGGATTTACTTAGGGACTAAGGATATCACACATATAGAGTTCATAGCATGTGATATAGACAAAATAGTTCATTAGCATCAATCATGAAATAGAAACAATAAATAAAATAAAGTCCCAATAAATGGACAACCTCAAATAGAATAACATAAAGCACAATACTCCAAAACTCCCTCATTCCTTTCTCACGGTCTCCCTAAGAAACCTTCATAATCCTCCATGCCACCACTCCAGATAGTCTTGTTCGCCATGGCATGGGCCCATACTATAACCTATGTGCGGATATTACAATAGGCATCGGAAGTCTTCAAGGGTAAATCTCTTCTCCAAGTCACTCTCCCAACTTATGATAAATTAGAAGTCTTCACGGGTAGTCCCTGCGCTTAGATACTCTCCCAACTTTTGGTATCTATTGAAACCTCATCAGCCTTAGTCGAAACTTGGGTCTCATCTAGTCACCCAGGGGCTACTAGTTACCAAGGTATTTTGTTACTAGTACACTACCAGTGTACCTTAGACATCTCGAAAGGTTGGCCTTGACTTCCTCCCTATCCTCTCCAAGGAAACCAACCGTAGGTATTATAAGTTCTTCTCCATATAGTTATTCCTACAATTGATATACCTCAAGCCGTGGAATAAAAGTATCGCTATTCTCATTCGTGGTTATGTTCCCCACGAAATCATAAAAAGGTAGGCTTATTGAGGCCTTTGAATAAGTTTCCTGAAACATACTTTCACTTGCCACCAATAACAGTGGTTAGTACTCATCCTTGTAGACCAGAAATATGATATAAATTTCTTCCAAACATATTCTCCTCAAATTGTAACCCATGATGCAAAACTTTAATCATTCAAAGCATGAAATTGACATGTCATCAATACCCAGCATGTAATAAAAATTTATTACAAAATTCTATTCTCAATGCCAATATAAACATCATGATATTGTAGAGACATATATCATCGGCCACAGTATATAATGTTGAAACATCATATCATAACTATATACGATATATTATGATGAACCAATTAAGTAACATAGTGATTCAGATATAATATCAAGACATCATTTATGTTATATGTTTTAACAATCAGGAAGTAACAAGTGAAAATATGTATACTAACATAAAATAGCAACATCTCATAAAGGTGCCTCCACATGCCATTGATAAAAATACGGAATAATAAAACCATTCTTAGTATCCACATAAGTAGCAACGTCTCATAACTGTAAAATAACCAAAATATGTTAAACATCAACATAAATATATGAAATAATAACGACACATCAACATAAGTATATGAAATAATAACCATACCATTAATATAAAAACAAATAACAAAACCATACTGAGTAACATCAACATAAGTATATGAAATAATAACCATACCACTAATATAAAAACAAATAACAAAACTATACTGAATATCCACATAAGTAGCAACATCTCATAACTATAAAATGACCAAAACGTGTTGAACATCAACATAAGTATATGAAATAATAACCATAATGTGCATCAATATAAGTGGTTGGCTAGAGCCTTAGAGGCGTTCCAATTGAAATTGTGTTTTATGAAGGTGAATGAAAATGATTGTTTAAACTTATTTTAATAACAAAGAAAAAGGTATATTTCATCCTTATTAGAATCCACCACCTTTTTTATAGGTAGCCTTTATGATAAAGAGTTGAAATTTCAAAGCCAACTTTGGTAAGGTAAGGTAAAGGCAAACGATATAATTAAAAGTTAAATGTGTGGTGATTAATGAGTAGACGTCAAGCACTTAGCTATGAGATGATTATCAAAACTATAATGAACCTTTGTATAAGCTCCACTCATAATCATGTATATTCTCAACTTTTGCCTAGTACAAGGCATATATCTATTTATAAGGGAATGTGTATTTGCCTTAATATTTAAGGCCATCGCACACTTAATGAAAACCTATTTCATGTCTTGCATTCTTTGGCTTTACAAGGCAAAAGCAAAATTTTATGTAGAAATACTGAAATATGCCTTGATGTTGAATTCATTACCCAATCTCAGCCAAAAAAATCACTGCCTGATTGAAATGTAAGTTAGTACATTCAAGTCGCGAACTTTCTAATATTTTCCCCTTTTCAAAAGGCTTGCAAATGGTAAAAAGCAATGCAATTTTTTATGTGTGCAGAAAACCCTCCACACAATTGCACCTGCAATCCATCTCCACAGTTGAAAACAACAACAAAATGTATATAATGAAATCCTATTTCTTTAATGGCATGGAAAACCACTAGTTGAATCAAATCTGAAGAAACGATGAAAAAGAATCCATTCACCCAAACGAAGGACCACTTCATTGAGTAAAGAGGATTAATTGCTTTACTTAGTTGGTCAAATTTTTAAATTTAAGAGGGGTTTATTGAAACTCCTTTTCGAGTTTGTCATTGATATCAAGTGTGAGAGAACCATAAATATAGAGAAGATTAGAAACAGAATTATGATCAAATATTATTTGTTCTTTTCATATAGTTATGCTATAATTATAAAATTTTGGGTATGATCTATTCGTAATGCTGATTGATCTTATATTAATCGGTTGCTATTGACTTTTCTAGGTTTCATTGCTGATTGATCTCATATTAATTGGTTTCTATTAACTTTGCTAGGTTTCATTGCCCGTTGCAGATTCCATGCATCTCATTGTAACTTCAAGGTTTTTTTTGTGAACAAAGGCATGGAATGCAGAGCAGATTTTTTTTCGAGGGGATGATTGTGGTACTCTTGATTTCATACATCAAGAGATTTTACAGCTAAAAGCACATCCTCTGGGATATTTTTTTCTGGTACTCTGGATATTGCTTAGATTTCTATGCAAATATTAGATGTGATCATATTTCAATCCATATTTTTCAAAATGATGGAATTTACCTTGATATTCATTATGGATCTTGTATTAGTTTGGTTTGTGATCTTAGCTATCAAGTCAGGACTCTTAACTAAATAAAATTATGTCAATACAAACAAGTTACACCGATTATATAAAACAAATCAACTTGTAAAACAATGTTTATAAAAAAAAATAGAGAGATACAATGATCTTAGCAGTCAATTTACGGAAGCACCTTTGGATATAACTAAATGATGCAAGGTTTTGAGCTTAAAAACCAGCATGTTAGGAAACATATTATCATCTCTACGATGAATATGCACTTCTATAACCTTTTGTTTATGGAGACATATTGAATGATACATGTAAGTTGATTATATATAGAGAGAGAATGTGGCAGGGTTTAATTAGCTGTCGTTATGAATATTGCAATTGTATGATCACATTGTTTGAAAAGGTTATTGAGTAGAAGACATACACATCATCTTTCAGGGAAAAGAACATATAGTAGTTCAAGGGGAGGATAACTTTGTGTCAAAAGGGTATTTAAAAATATATGTTTTTTTAATTGTTTTTTAGGTATATCCAGAATACATATGCTACTTCTGATGAAGGAATGCATAAAGGTTTGGGTTTGATATCTAACAACATTCTAAACAAGGTGAGGAGAAATGAATACTTGTAAGGTTGTTATATAGGAGTCTAATATTTTATTGTTCTATGGGAATGACCCTTTTTCCTTTATTTGAACATATAGTAGTTCAATGGGAGGATAACTTTGTGTCAGGGGTATTTAAAAATGTATGTTTTATTTATTGTTTTTCAAATATATCCAAACTATATATCCTACTTCTGGTGAGGAGTACATGAAGGTTTGGGTTGGATATCTAACAACATTGTAAATAAGGGGAGGAGTAATGAATATTTGATTCTTCAATATTTTCTTGTTCTTTGGGAATGATCCTTTGTCTTTATTTGAACATATAGTAGTTCAAGGGGAGGATAGCTTTCTGTCAGAAGTATTTAAAAATGTATGTTCTTTTTATTGTTTTTTAGGTATATCCAGAGTACATATGCTACTTCTGGTGAGGACTGCATTAAGGTTTGGGTTGGATATCTAACAACATTGTAAACAAGGTGAGGAGCGATGAATATTTGTAAGAGTTATATTTGATTCTTCAATATTTTCTTGTTCTATGGGAATGACCTTTTGTATTTATTTGAACATATAGTAGTTCAAGGGGAGGATAACTTTCTGTCGGGAGTATTTTAAAATATATGTTATTTTTATTGTTTTTCAGATATCCAGAGTACATATGCTACTTCTAGTGAAGGACTGCATGAAGGATTCGGTTGTATATCTTACAACATTCTAAAAAAGGTGGGGAGAAATGAATATTTGTAAGAGTTATATATGAATCTTTAATATTTGCATCCTTGAGAATTTCTAATCTATAATTTTTCGCAAGCATAATGTTGAAGCATAATAATGATGCTATGATACGTTTGAGAATCGATTGGATTCTGTGACTTTTGAGTATTGGTTGGATACTTTTTGGGATTAGTGGACGTGTTTCGTGCTTAAATAGTTAAGAGGCATTGATGATCTATTATGTAGTGTATTGATCCATAGTTTACTTCTAGTTTGAAATTATGCATATCTACAATTGTTTCATAATCAACTATGAATTCTTCTAGTGGGCATGGGTTCCGCAGGATTTCAATGTGCAATTTATTGCTCTATGCCCCCTCTCTGCCTTGTTTGTGGATTCAAAAGTACCGTTACTGAAAATTGAAAGTTGCATAGTCTTTCAAATTTTAAATTTATATTCAAAAGTACTGTTACTACAAATTCAAAGTTGCATAGCCTTTCAAATTTATATATGCTGCATGTTATGCATGTATATAATGTTGCTTGTTGTGCTTTTGGATTTTCCCAAATCCTGAATACATATTACCAGAGCTAATGTTGTTGTGTTATCAAGGTTACATAAATGTTTTCAAATTTTCATTCGTTCTATTATAATTGTTGGGTGAATTCTCAATCATCTAATTGAAACTAAGTTTAAAGGTCAAGATAAATGATATCACACTTCCATAACTAGGCCATTTTGCTTGATTTTAGGGTTCCATGGCGGGCATCATTTTCTATACCAAATGGCATCTCAACTTATAAATTTGACTGAGTTCACTAATATATTACTCATCATCATTGTGTTAGAAAAAAGACATCAACATCCTATTTTATTAGAATCAAAGAAGAAGAAAAAAGATCGGTGCTCTTGTTTTGGGAGTTACCATTTAAATGAATTCAATACATTAAGATGGAGGGGAAATCCCTACAATCACAAAGCTGAACCTGAGTAAATATTTTGTTAGATTTATTATATTCAGTGAAACAAAGCTGGATAACTAAGTCAATGAAAAGGAATAGAATGCAATATTACAGGATGTGAAACATTGGTCACATGATTATGTATTTCAAGTTGTAATCACATGTTGGAGCTTCCCCATTCATAACTTTCCATTTATATATTATTGTCATTAAATAATTTGATCTTAGAAGTGCAATGAGAGTTTTGATGTTATGTTTATTTTGCATCTTCATTGTTAGTGGTAAAGTTGCATGGTGTTGACAAGCATTTTGATTAGGGATAACTAACTTTACATTGCAAAAGATGTGGAAACGTGGTAGCCTTGAACAATTGTAGGTAAAATATATTTTTGTTGGAATCTGTCTGGTTTCAAATGAACAATTGTCTCCCTCTCTTCCAAGATCATACAATCAGTTGTGGATATCTCCTTGCGATTAGATGCAATTCAATTAGTCAGTGTGGACCCCTACTTGCGATTAGATGCAATTTAATTTATTTTTGTGGTAAATTCCTCGTCAATTGCAAACCGAATGAATTTTGGGTAAGATTTGAATGGTAAATTATTTGAAATTGATATTGTTCACCAACTTTTATCAGTCATGACGCACAACATGAGGTTACTTTACAATATATTTTTATTGATTTTTAAATCATTGTAGTTCTGCTGACAATGGGCAGTAATGCTTTAGTTTATAGCAAATTAAACACTTTCAATACAAATGTTGAGAATAAAGTTCTTTGTAAGGTAAAAAAACTCGAGCAATAAGCATGGATTAATGTGGATAGTCGTTGAAGTAATCGATGTGAAACAAAAATGAGAATCTATACTTGTTCAAGAGAGGATCCACAAATCGAGGTTGTCATCAAATTTCTTTTAAGGGCTCTTTGTATGGTAAAATGAATTTAGAGATAAGTATGGATTAATGTGAATATTATTGAATACATAGAGAATTGACCTTTTATTTTTCAGTTGCCCAAAGGTTCTTTGGACTTCTTAACGACTCTTTTGTTTTGCTGAAGATCTTTGCAATATATTTTTTGTGGAACAATGTTTTAAATAAATATTTTTTATCTCTATATGATATCACAAATTAATTTCTATTGATGTGCTTAGTTCAATCATGGAACTTGATATTCTTGGTCAACTTGATTGCAAAAGTATTGTTAATCAGAAGAAGAGTAAAATTTACATGTTTCTTGTGAAAATCTTCAAGTATCTTCTTGAGCCACACAATCTCCTTTGTTTATTTTGATGCAACCACATAATTTGCCTCTAGTGTGGAATATGTTGGATTAGATTGTTTGTGTGATCTACAAGACATAGATATTGATCCAAGACTCATGAGTTAGTGTAAAGTAGACACTCCATTGTCTTTATCGCCATCAAACTTTGGATCTGAATATTCAATTAGTTTGAAATCATCCACCTTAGAATATTTGAGTCCAAGATCTAAAGTATCTTAGAACTCTCTTTGCAGCAGACTAATTTCCTTCACGGGATGTTTGCATGAACCTGAAAATGATTCCAACTACAAATAAAATCTCTGGTATGGTGGTGCTAAGGTAGATAAGACTCCCCATAAGATATATGTACATGGTTGCATCTTCAAAGTCATTTTTTTCTTTTGATGTGAACTTTAAATTTTGCTACATTGGAGTAGAGAGAGGGTTATACTTTGGCATGTCAAACTTGTATAACAACTCTCCAATGTACTTTTGGGAGATGAATATATACTTTGGATTCTAAGTCACTTCAATACCAAAGTAGTATTGAATATTTTCTAAATCTGTCATCTAAGTATTTCTTCAAATATTTCTTAAAGGATGCAATGTTGCTTTTATTGTTCCTTGTCATCAACATATCATCCACATACATCACAAAATATACAATGGAGCTTCAAACTTTCTTGACAAATAGAGTTGCATAATTAAGATTAAAATGTTTGAAATTTAATTTTAGAAGATGCTCAATTTGGCATGTCATACCATACAAAGCTTTGATGAGCTTGTATACCTTTTGCTCTTGTCCCTTCTCAAATAACCTTAAAACAGAGACACAAATACATTCTATTTCAAGTCTCCAATAAAGAAAATAATTTTTACATCCATTTGTTGAACGTTCCATCCATTCTGTGTAGCCAAAGCCAATACATTATGATTAGTAGCCCATTTTGTTCTAAGGGAAAATGTTTAATCATAGTTAATTCCTTCTTTCTATGCAAAACATTTTTCTACAAACCTTGTCTTATGCTTGTTAAGTGAGCCATCTTATCTGTACTTGTTCTTATAAACCCACTTGTAGCCAATTGATTTGGTTTGAAATCAAGGATCCACCAATTTCCTTGTCGCATTCTTGATGATAGCCTCATATTCCTTTTGCATAGCTTCTTTCCACTCACATGGGAATCAACTTCTTTTAAGCAAGTTCGTTCATGGTCAGCAAATAAATTCAATTCACAATCATATGAAACATCCATACCATCTACATTAATTTGAATCATCTACGTTAACTCCATTTTCATGTCTCGTTGAACTTCTACTTCTTGTATTTCCAACCTCATCAGGATGAACTCTTTCAGGTGTTTTGATGACCCATTTTGGAAGTTTCTATGAGGGTCCAGGTTGCTCAATTTGTGGTGCTTCATTCACTTTAAGATTCAATCGTTGAATCCTCTCAACCACATCATTCGTTTGAACCTTCAATTCTAGTAAAGTGGTAGGAACTTCATGAAGAGGAGATGGTGTTGAAAAATGAGATTCCAAAGATTGATCCCACATAGGGATCCCTCCTTCAATATGTCGTATCCGATTGTCAAATTCATGGTATGTTTTTACTTGGGTAAATTTATCTAGATGATCAAGTTGTCTTTCCACAGAATTTTCATTTTTGTTCATTTCAAGAAAATTCACATCTCTAGAAATAATATTTTTTTGCATTTAACTCATTGTAAAGATCATATGCCTTGGTGGTATTTTAGTTCTGCAAGAATATTCATTTACAACTCCTTGCACCAACTTTGTTTCCCTCCTTAAGAATTAGGGCATAACAGGCTGGAACCAAAGACCCTGAGATGCCTTAGTGAAGGAATGTGGCCATACCATATTTCACATGGAGTCTTGTTGGAAAGAGCATGAGTTGGACTTCTATTCCTCAAATATACTGCACATAAAATTGCATCACCCCAAAACATCAATTTCACATTCTTGAAAAATAACATGGGACTTACCATATTCAAGAGTGTCTTGTTCATTCTTTTTACTACACTATTCTATCGAGGATTACGAGGAACATTGGTTTAATGCATAATTCCATATTAACATAAATAGTTTTCGAATTCATTAGAGGTATATTATTTTCCCTTATAAATACAAAGAATTTCAATATGAGATTGTGATTCATTTTCAATCCATAATGAAAGCTTTTAAATCTTTCAAATGTCTCATATTTTTGCTTCAATAAATTAGCCCAAGACATATTGGTGTAATTTGAGATATTTATTATCATTTGCAAAATCAATTGGCATGGGGCAACACAAGTCAGAATATATTAAACCATTGAAAGGTTGTTTTACTATGTTTACCAAGAATACATACATCACAATGTTTCAATTTATTTAGAATGGTGAGCAAAGCAGAAACACCATTCTTCTTCAACCTTCCAAGGCTATCACAATTTTATGTTTGTATATAGCATGCCAAGGGACTAGATGGCAAAGGGCCTTCTTCATGTTGAGAGTGGTATGTAACATTTCGAGCTCTTACATATGCCCCTTTCAACTTTAGTAGTCTCTCATCTTCCCATCTAATCATGATAAATTGGTTGTAAGAGGATCTCATTATCTTAATTTTCCCATCAAATATGTGGATGGAATGGTGTTCTCTCAAATGTACACAAGAGACATCAAATTTCTTTGCAACTCTAGAAGATATAGAACATTCTGCAACATAAAATTAGGAAATTTATGTAAGTTAAGCATGATAATATCAATTCCTTTATGTTTAATGTTGGACTTGTCTACAAAGCACAATATACCATCTACATTGTCATTCTAATCTTCAAAAAAGTGTTTTCTAAATGTCATGTGGCAAATAAAACCAATGTCAAACAGCAAGTGACTCTCCTAGACGCAAACGAAGTATTGAAAATAACTTTGTTATTCCAATTTTTATACCAAAATCCTGTCATCATCATGTGATAAGACCTTTGACATACCTACTTGCCCTTAATCCCGGCACTTGGAGTGGAAACCCATGTTGATTGTCAATCTTTCATAAAAAGACTCAGCACCGCGCTTTCCCCTTTATCCATGATTGGTACCTTGCTCGCACCGCCTATTGCTTGTTATCCATAAGCGGTGCCATTGCTTATAGCCCTTGGTCCATAAGCGTTTCTTACCTGAACCGCTCTGTCATAGAAGGAGAAAAGCGGTACCCTAGGTAAAATGGAAAAAAAGAGAAGATTCTCGAGGCTTCTAGATCATGAGCCTCGTGTCCTCCCTTATCCCTATCATTGTGGGTCATATGAGCTTGAGATCCCTCATCCTAGGATCTTAGAGGCCACCTCATCCACAAATCTCTCAACCATTTGTATCCATTGAGCCTTATAAATACAAGCTCGTGTCCATGGTTGAGGGGGAGAACCATTGAAGTATTGTTATGATGTTGGATTGACCACTTGGCCCAAGCCATTGGAGAGCATAGAGAGCAAAGTTGGAGCTTATGGGGATGAATGTCTTGGTTTCATGGAGATGCATGTCAACACTAAGGATTAATTGGTTGTAAACTTCTCCATTTTAATCTTATTACAAAGCTGATTTTTGTCCCACTTTATTGTTGTTGTTTGATTTCACATGTAAATGTATTTGGATTCCTTATTCACTGACATGGATTAATAGATTATGTTCTGGTAGCTTTGATGTGTTTGCATGTTTAATCTGATTTCAGGTATACAGGTTTACTATCGAAGCAGGTATTCCAAGTATCTACGATATCCAGGGAGGGTCTTCATCCTTTTTCGTTCATTTGTTCTGGATCTGAACCATTCAGACTAGAGGAATAGCTTCTGTCTGCAGAAGGTGAAATATTCCTACAAACAAATATGGCAACCATATTTGGGAATGAATGTATGTATCAGTCGATCTGATCTTACTCGGTTCTTCAACTCTTGTCTGAATCCAAGCTCCTTCTCCAACTCTCTTCAATCAGATTTGCTATCTGACTCAGTGGATTTTGGTTTGAAACTTCCATATATGTTTAGATCTGAAATATTTTCGACCTTTTATGCTCTTTCTCACTTTCAATCTATCAGTTTTTACCTTGATCTCGTCTTTTTCTGACTTGATCTGTCGTTCTCTATGTGTTTTTTAATTTTATAGGGAACTGCGCTTATGTAGTGGGCGAGAAGCGGCGCCACCGCCTGAACCTAGTGAACAGCCCGCGGTGCCACCGCCTGCATCTTATTGGTGAGAAGCGGTGTTGGGATAGAACCGCTCTATCAATACCCGAGAAGCGCGGTGCTAGGTAGGCATCATTCCAAGGCCTCATTTTTCTCATTTTTTGTAAAAATTTGAGTTGATTTTCCTTTCAGCCCTGCACTGTTAGGCTTGTGTGTCGGAATATGATGCTTGTGGTTTGGAATTTTATGGTTAATGATTGGTTTGATTGGGAAATTCAAAAGCTAGGTTAAACTTTTTATGTTCATGCACTTTGGTGCTTGTTGGTTGTAATTGCGAAAGAGTTTCTTTTTTTTGAAAAGCTTAGGGTGTTAGTAACATCTCTTTTCATTTCTGTTATATAGACTAAAAGAAGAACACTTGATTGGCGTCTTAGTTTCATTTCTTGTTTGCATAGAAAACTTATTTTTCTTCCTTTAAAAAAGAATTTTTTTTACTAACATTAGGTTATCATCATTGAGCGTTGGACATTGGATCTCTGATTGGATTTACAAGCTTTCAGGCTCTCCA
This sequence comes from Pseudotsuga menziesii, assembly GCA_001517045.1. Classification (NCBI taxonomy): domain Eukaryota; kingdom Viridiplantae; phylum Streptophyta; class Pinopsida; order Pinales; family Pinaceae; genus Pseudotsuga; species Pseudotsuga menziesii. The sequence goes on along the minus strand of LPNX010690279.1, from coordinate 29,538 downwards.
TGTTCTTTCGTCTGTTATGCATTTAGTACTATCTTGTCAAAATAAAAAATATGGTAGTTTTAAGTTAGATTTCCCTATGTTTTAAGAAAATTGAAAATAGAGTGCATTTGCATGTAGTGTGCTTCTTGTTTTTCTTTTAGGAAAAGAGATCCTCCCCTTCTCATTGCTTTCAGAAAAGAGAAATCAGTTTGGAAAGTGCTGCTTATCTTTGATTTTGTGTTCAAGACTGTTGTTTGAAAGTATTTTTGCTTTTGAAACAAAATAAAATACTCTCTTTCCCTCCCGTAAGTAGGCATACTGAACGGTAAAGTGAAATATTTTGCATAAGCATATTGCATGGTTTTACTTTTCTGTCAAAACACCATGCATTCACCTAACCGTCCACTTTCAAAATTAACGGTAGTTATAGGTTAAAATTTACATAGCAATTGGAATGATAGGTTAGAGACGTGTTCAGGCGTCGTTAAGCGTAGGAGCTATCGTTATTTCTCCGCGTTACATCCCGGGACTCGTGCGGTTCTTCCACGTACCATTGGTATATCGAACGGCCTTTCACGTACCGTTGAGGTGTATAGAAAGATACTTCATGTACTCGATTGTATATCGAAAGGCCCCTTGTGTACGGTTATGCATTAGACCGCACTACTATCGATTCGAGCTCCCACGTACCTTGAGTATATTGGGAAACCCCACTAGGATACCTTATCCAACTGAAAAAAGCCCTTTGGTTGTCTTGCTTGGAGCCATACACCGAAAACAACATTCAGGGAGATTACTACACATGTACCCTCGAGGTATATCGCAAGTGGCACCTTCTTGACAATCCTGGTGAGAGACCTGACTATTTGAACTCCTCCTATCATTTTAAGTGTGCCTGTTTTGACCTATAGCTTGTGTAGGGAAAAAAAATTGGTGTGTTTTCTAGTTTTTCAGACCCTAGGTTAGATAGGAACTATACAAACTGGCTGAGTTAAGTCAGTCCAGAAGAGTACAGGGCTTGCCACCCGATTTTATTCCTGGTTCAGGAGAAAATCCAATGGAAGCTATCGATCAAGGAGCTGCTACCACCTCCCAAGTGGGAGATAATGTGGTTGCAAAAATTGGAGGACCATATTCTTCACACTTGCCTCCCTCGGTCCAACAGCCTTCTCGGGGAAATTCCTTGTTCCATCCTCCCACAGAAGGTCATGTTGATGATACTACCCATCCGGATTATGGTCCCAATGCTCCATTTTGGGATACCTCTATAGGATAGGCCATTGCCTCATTTGGAACCCATTTAAACTCTTCTAAAGATGAAGAAGAACGTAGGAAATACCGCGCTACCATTCTCCATGCACAGGAGATTGACAAGAAAATAGATGAACTATTAGGCCCGACACCATCACGTTCCACATCTGTCCCTGTGGGATATCGTTCACTTGCCGATTCTATGAGACCCATTGAACCAATTGTAGATCGTGCAGTAACACCACACAACCCAGGTCCAAATACCATCCCCAACACCTCCCATGTTATGTCTGTTCCAAATCTTCCTAGGTCTTCTACACCTGGGGCCCAACCTTCAATTCTCGTTTCGTCAGTACCTTCTGGTGCTGGGGAGAAACCCCTGGCACGACCTACATTATCTGGCATCGAAATTATACCTAGTCAAGGGAAGACCTCTAATATAGAACCATCTACATTTTATGTCCCTCCCACCCATACTAATGTGGTTAATCCCCCATCCAGCTCAGGTCAGCCCTTGGGGGCACAACCTGTAACCATACAATATTCTAGAGGTTATGGTTATCAAATACCTGTAGGTAACATTAATCATCCACCTAATCCTACAGGAATGCCTTATGTTGGAATTCCATACCCTAGTAATACTTTTATGCCATGGGGGCAACCCAACTGGTCTTACATGCCAGCTATGGGGGGGATACCTATACATACTACGAGAGGTGTCGGAGGACCACCTTATGGAGGTCCTCCCCCTGGGGGGCCTAATGGGCCCAGAGGATCTGGAAACTTTCCTCCTTATGGTCCTAATGGTCCTAATGGTCTTGCGGGGCCTAGTGGCTTTCCTCCTAACGACCCTGGAGGGTCTGGTGGCCCTCCTCCTAGTGGTTCCAGAGGCTTTGGATTTTTACCTCCTGGTGGCGCTGGAGGGTCTGGTGGTCTGCCTCCTAGTGGTCTCGGAGGCCTTGGCGGTCCTCCTCTCGAAGGCCCTAACAGTCCTAGTGGTCCTGATCCCAGAAATCACCCCCCTACAGGCGTATTTTTCGTTAGTTCTTCGTCACAGCAACCTGTCTTTCAGTCCACTTATGGTCCTACTGGTGACTATATGCCTTATCAATATTACCAGTATGTACAACCCAACCGTCAGTTACCTTTCCTAGCAAATTTGGACTTACCATATTTTTCCAAGTTGATTAATGACCCCATTCGACACAATCCCTCGTGGCCTCATATTCCAGTAAAGTTACCATCGAACATCCTGAAATTCGATGGGAAGTAGGGAGACGACCCGAAAAAGCATGTTATGACATTCCATTTGTGATGTTCTTCTAACTCCCTCATGGATGATTCAGTTTGGTTACGACTTTTTCAACAAACTTTAACCGGTACAGCTGCAAAATGGTACATTGAACTCCCACAACATTCATTTGTGGATTTTGGCTCGTTGGCAATCATGTTTCTTACACACTTTCAGCGCCCTATTCGTTATGAAATGGGTATTGATCTCTTAACTTATCTGTGACAGAACACCTCCACCCACATATCTGATCATATCCATGAGTGGAGAAGGCGGAGAAGGATTATTAAAGCCCCTATTCTGGATCAGTTATTAGCTGATTGGTTTACCAAATATTTGTTGCCTCCTATTTCCCAAGATGTGGCCATGGGCAGTGCCGTTACTAAAGAGCAGGCTATCAGTTGGGCTCAGTACCTAGACTTGGTTTATTCCCAGTTCGAAACTCTTTATGACCTGATTCCTCAAGCTCCTCGCCCCAGCACCAATCCTGCCAAGCCACCAGCAGAAGTACCTGTTGATGGGATTGTTGGTTCAATCCAGTCCCCGTCAGCAGCAAAACCTACCAAGCAACCCCAGACTGCCACCCCTACTCCTTCGACTCCTAAGGTTTCTGTCGAAGTCAATTCTATCCAAAGTACTCAAACCTCAGGCAATAATAAAAATAAGGGTAAAAATAGAAATTAAAAACCCAGAAACCAACAGGAGAATCCAAGACCAACCAACCGTGATAACGATAAAGGGAAAAGAAAGGCAAAATATCCATGTCTGCTATGCAGAGGTGACCATTTCCCAAAGGAGTGTCCTCATCGGGACGAAATCTCCCAATTTCTGAAATCAAATCCCGCACCCGCAGTACTCACGGATCATTTTCTCTCTCAGCAACAACTGATAGACCACATGTCTAATTAGGGTAACTCTAGTTCGTCAGAGGAAATTCGTATGATGTCCTCGGATACCATTAATCTACAAACTCGAAGTCAAAATTATAACAAACCCGCAGATAAAAAATAAGATCATTCTTCTTCAAGGAAAGCTCCCTCTACTAGTTATCCTGAATCCTCGTCTACTGTCCCCCTATCTATCGAGAAGCCTACTCTCGACATGATTTTGCGTCCACCCAAGAGTACTCTTCGGAAGGTTGTCTTTAATCCCAATTCCCTAGCTGCTCAATTTTATAATGTAGTTAAAGATCTCGCTCAAGCACCTTGTGCAATGTCTACCTTAGAGGTACTCTAAAGTTTCCCTACACAGCGCAAAAAATTGTTGACAACATTAGGAGCTTTAGACCCGGATAACACTAACTTGATTCATTTCAACGTTGAGAACCATAAGTCTAGATTACCTCATAAACTTGCTTTTCATATCATTATGAAAGTAGTGGAAAAGAAAGTTTTTCAAACGGTACTAGATGAAGGAGCTTCGACCTCGGTTTTTGCTCTGTCTTGTTGGAAGGCTCTCGGCTCTCCCGAGCTTGTCACATCACCTACAACCCTCAAGGTCTTTGACGGATGGGGTTTCCAACCCCATGGTCTCATATCAGCTCTAGCAGTTGAGCTGGGGGGAAAAATCGTTTCCATTCAAGTAGAAGTGGTACATGCCCCCTTAGAATACAACCTCCTTCTAGGAATAAATTGGTTCTATGCCATGACTGTTGTCACCTCAACAATATTCCAAATAGTCCAATTTCCACATCTAGGCAGAATTGTTACCATTGACCAGCTTGATTTCTGTACATTGGATGTTACTACCTCCACAGCTAATAACATCCCCATGTGAGGCCAGTCCCCTCCTCCTAAATAGTTGATTGGGGTAGGCATGTTGAAGGATTCATCCCTTATGGGGAATTTTCCATCCACTCCTCCTAGCACGAATACCACGACAGTCCATATGATCGCCTCATTTGATTATGAGCCTAAGGGTAAACAAGTTGTTGAGTCCACATGAAGTAATGTATGACACCATTCAAATCTTTTTCGATGATCACACTGATGACCTTCATCCAGTGGCTTCGAATCCTTACCATTTACCATACTTGTTAGAACCTTCTCTTCCCATTCTAGACCATCTCTTTGAGAATTTTCCTTCTGATGAGTCCATTATGGAGATCATGAATATAGATGAGTCCATTTGGGAGGATCACCATCATAGATCCATGTTCCTCCACAACACCAGTTCGGTTAGCCATGATTATGCATCCTTGTTTTCTACTTATATTGTCAACATACCCCAAAGTCCCATATTGTTGCAAGATACAAATTCTGAAGGAAACCTTTGAAACATTACTCAGACGAATCTGATTGACATATTAGCCAAGCCTGATACTATCGAGCATGTTCATGTTGCGCAGAACTGCTCGACAGATGAATCTGAAGCATACAAGGCAATTTTCAAAGATTTCCATGATATTTTTGCCTGTTCCTATGAAGAGATGCCGGGGATTGACCCATCCATTGTGGTCCATGAGATTAAATCCTATCCCACGGCTAAACCTATCAGGCAAAAACTAAGGCAATTCCATCCTCGGAAGGCCACAGCTATTAAAGATGAAATTGAGAAACTTCTCAAAGTTGGGTTTATTTATCCTGTACCCCTAACGGAATGGGTATCGAACGTTGTCCCTGTCAATAAAAAGCAGGGCACCATTAGATTCTGTATTGACTTTAGGGATTTGAATAAATCTTGTCCCAAGGACAACTTTCCTACTCCACATATCGATCAGATTATCGACAACTGTGCTAGAAGTGTCATATTTTCATTTATGGATGGCTTCTCTGGCTATAATCAGATTGAGATATTACCCTCCGATCAACATAAGATGGCATTCATTTTCCCATGGGGAACCTTTACATATAAGAAGTTACCTTTTGGCTTGAAAAATGCTAGAGCCACGTTCCAGCGCGCAATGTCCTATGCGTTTCACGATATTAAACATATTGTTGAACCGTACCTTGACGACCTCCCTGCTCATTCACAGTGACGGGAGGACCACCCTGGTCATCTAAGAGAGATATTCCTGAGATGCCGTCATTATAATCTATGGCTCAATCCGCATAAATGTGTTTTTTGCGTTGAGACGGGACGTCTGCTAGGTTTTGTGGTATCCAAAGATGGCATCTGGATTGATCCTTTGAAAATTGCCACCATTTTATCTCTACCAGCTCCAACTAATCTCCTTGAACTCCAAAGTTTGCAAGGGAAGGAAAACTTTCTTCGTCGTTTCGTGTGCAACTTCGTAGAGAAAATGCACGGTTATATGCGTCTCCTGAAGAAGAACACCCCGTTCTTCTGAGATGGCCAGGCCCAACGTGCCTTTGATAATCTTAAGCACGCTCTAACTCATTCACCTATGATATACACCCTGGATTATTCAAAGGACTTTCTTCTGTATATTGTTGCCTCCACTACTACCATCGCTATGGTTTTAGTGTGGAAAAATCTCCACAGTCAGGAGCACGTGATTTATTATGCCAGTAAGAATCTTGAGGATTCTAAAACTCGCTATTCATGTGTGGAAAAGTTAGCATTGGCCATGGTCATTGCTGTACAAAAGTTTCGTCACTACATTCTACTCCACACTACCACTATATTGGCAGACTAGACTCCCTATGTATTACATCCTGACTCGTCAGGTGCTCGGGGGCAAGTACTCCCGATGGATAGTCATACTATAGGAGTTTGATCTGGAATTTTCCAAAGCCACATCAAAGAAATCCTTGGTATTTGCCGAGCTCATGTGTGATCTTCCCTGTGCTTCAACGGAATCTGAGCCCAGTAATTCATTTCCAGATGAATTCCTGTTCCTGATTAGCAATACCGACCCTTGGTATGGAGATTTGCTTATTTATCTCCAAACACAATGCTTTCATCCACATTTATCCTGTGACGATCGCCGCCACATCCGTCACCACATGAAATACTACCTCATCCTGAATGATACCTTGTATAGATGTGGGATTGATTCTATTCTCCGGCGATGCCTCACCCATGAGGAGGCTGAACATGTGTTGAATGAATGTCACTCTGGAGCATGTGCCGGTCATTTATCTGGAATGGCTACAGCCCAGAAAATCCTTCGCGCTGGCTATTTCTAGCCTTCTGTCTTCAAATACTGTCATGAGGCTTTTAAGAAATGCCCACCTTATCAACACTTTTATCCTAAAAAGCGCACCCATCCTACTCCGCTACACTCCGTCATTTCCGTTGGCCCATTCGCCAAATGGGGGATTGACTTCATGCATTGTAAGCCTATCTCAGTCGGGGTGCATGGTTACATCATCGTAGCCATTGACTATTTCACAAAAGGGGTTGAGGCCATGCCTACATATGCGGAAGATGGTAATATTGTCACTCTCTTCCTGTTCAATCATATCATAGCTAGATTTGGAGTCCTGCAGTCCATCGTTACTGATCACGGCTCCCATTTCCGTAATCAAATGATGGAGGAACTGAGTGCCAAGCTAGGTTTTCATCATGAAAACTCTAAGCCATATTATCCACAAGCTAATGGTCAGGTAGATGCCATTAACAAAGTTTTAAAAACTATGCTTCATCGGATGGTTGGAGATCATAAATCCAACTGGCACCATGTTCTTTTCTCTGCTCTTTGGGCTTATCGGACTTCGGTGAAAACAGCCACCGCTTTCACGCCATTCCAGCTTATCGATGGACTCAAAGTTGTCTTACCAATTCAATGTCAGATTCCATCCTTACAACTTGCCGTCAAACTTCTCCCAGACACTTCCGCAGAGGAAGAAATATTTTTGTACTTGAATAACCTTGATGAGACTCGGAGAGATGCTACCTTGGCTAATGAGGCACATAAGAAACGTGTCAAGGTGCAATATGATAAATCCGTCCAACCTCGTGCCTTTTACGAGGGTGACCTAGTATTGACTTATGATCAGAGATATGACAAACTAGGGAAGGGTAAGTTCGAGTCCATGTGGTACAGACCTTTCGTCATTTCTAAGGTTTTAGAGAAAGGAGCCTATGAGCTCGTTGATTATGATGGAATCCCTTTGGGGCAACCTCACAATCGGTTGTACCTGAAAAGGTACTATGCCTAGGTCTTTCTTGGATAGTATCTTGTATATATGTATATTGCTTGGCTTTCAGTGTGCTTTTAGTATTTTAAAGATGGTTTTGAGTTTAGTGTTCGCATTTGTTTATACCATGTTTTGGTCATGCAGATGGTTTTCTACGGCTTCACTGATGGTTCTTTCTGCCACACCTTGAATCTCATCTCAACTACTTGGGTCCTCTATTCCCTGGCTGAAGATTTGGTCAATTCAGGAGCGGTTTGTATAGGTCCCGCTACTAATAACATCACCGAGTATGAAGCAGTCATCGGTCTCCTAACTGAAGCTGCCTCTGAGGATGTTCGCAATCTGGTAATCTTGATGGACTCGCAACTCGTGGTTTGCCATTTAAACCATATTTACACCACTAGAAACCCTGTGCTTCTTCGCCTCTTTCGGAGAGTACGTTTGCTGGAGAGATCATTTGAAATCGTCACCTATAGGAATATCCCTAGGGAACATATTGTAGTTGCTGACTCATTGGATAATTACATCCTAGATTGGCATATTGCCCATTCATGACATTAAAATCAAACATGGTACATTGTAAATAAACATTTAAAGACACATAAAACTCATATAAAACCCATTTACCATTTGAGACATATAAACACCGGGTAAAGTCTGTATATGTATACGAAAGGTTTACGAAAAATAGGTCTCGAGACCTCATCTAAAGCACATAGGATTTCAGGCAAAATCACTATACAAAATTCTGAAGCTGTCAGCTTTCAGTACATATCTCATACACTAGTGATGCTTGTGGTAGCACATCACTGCCCAAGCTACTCTACGCAACAGCCTACTGAATCGACTCGGTACTCCTGCTGTAGGTCTCTGATACCTCATCGGGAGGTCATCAATGGAAGCATCTCCTGATACCTCTCTAGGTTTTCCTCTAACTCCTCGGTGATATCATCACCCCATTGTACAAATCGGGCTCCACCTCGCCTATCTAGTGGAGAAACTCCTCCCGGTCGCACTGCTCCAACATCTGTATGAGAATATATAGGTCTTGTCACTTAACATAAAAAAATATAAAACATTTCATCCATTTTAGGGTTTCTTGCTTCTTATCGATGTCGCCCCACTGTCCGCTAGGTGGGAGTGGTAGATCAGGATCTTCAGTGAAGTTCGTGCCTACATAAGCATAATCCTCAACCATGAGGATCTGATCTCGGAGCCATCTAAAGAACGAGTCACCGAACTTCACCTTCCCTCTACCTGCTCCTGGACGAGCCATGATCTGGACCCACCTTAGCATACGGGGGTCCCGTGCTCTCAGCCTTCTGAAGACCACTTGAGGCCTCATCCGTGGAACCCACTCGAAGAAGAAGCAGGCTAAAATGCAACCAAATATAAACTGCTTTAGCTCTCCCTGCTCACACTTAGTCAGCTAATCTTTGAATATTGGAAGCATGGCTTCTGCCCAGTTGAATACCGTGGCTGCCATGGCCTCGATGGCATATAAAATGTGTACCCTAGAATCCTGGTGCATACCCTGACTCCTGGCCACCCTCTGCATAGTAAATAGGAAAGTCCGTAGCGGCCCATCTGTCACTGCTCTGATGGGGATTTTCTTCTCTGATGTTCTCGTCCCTGGAGCACAGTGACGATCTATCAGCTCTCGAGTGGTAATATCCCCTCCACGGGAACCTATCAATGAGATGGCAGCACCCTGCCTCGAGAGACCAGTCAGGAAGTAGATATCCTCTACCTCCACTGTCAAAATATGGGCCCCAACCTCGAAGTACTGTTGCTCCAAATTCCACATTTGCAGTATGTGCTCTAATAATCGCTCGTGCGACACCATGCTTAGGGTTCAAAAGAATTTCAGGAGCCCACAGTTCCGTAATGTGGCAATACACCTCGCATTCCTTTCAGCAAAAGCATCATCGATGTCATGTTTTGTTTCTTTCCATGTCACCATGTTTCAACAACAAAAACCTGCCAAAAACAATCATAGCACTCATTAGAATCATCTCTAATCATTTAAAATCAAAAGAATGACTTATTATTGCTTATGTTATTAGTTTCAAATCTCCACGACCGGAACATCATGTGCATCGTTGGAGATAGGCGGTGGCACCGCTTGTCATCTATTTTTTAGGTGTGGTTCTCGAGAGGTACCGCGCATCCTGTAAGGGGTATGCGTGGTGCTCGTTTTCAAGGTTTTAGGGCTTGCTATACAATCCCAAAACCCCATCAAAACTCAAAATAAATGCTATGAAAAGAAAGAGTAAGGTTTTAGCTGTTACCTGTAACTGACGGTGCTCAAATATGACGGTGGGAACTCCCGGTATCAGCTATTGAAGATCTGGCTAAGAAAGTGCTCCAAATGCTCTCCATTGTGAGTAAATAGTAAAATGATTTGATTTTTTACTATTTACATGACTTATATAGGCATTTTTGGGTCTGATATACTATATTTTTAATGTAAAATTATTTTTTACTCTAGATTTATAAGTCGTAATCCGTTAATGCTAGTTATGAACAAATTTAACACTTGTTTCTGAGTTGATTGCAGGAGAAGAGAACTATAGTAAGAAGCTTTGGAAGTTTGTTTATGACTTTTTCGCACTTCCATAAAATGGAAAAGGTCGATGAGCATTTATTACAACACTTTGGTCACGCTCCTTAAACCCAGTATCAAAGGTCCGAGTCCATTTCTGATTCTTTCCAGGATCGTAAAAAAATGACATTGTGTAAAGAAACGTCATGGAGTCTTCTTTTCACCTCTTTTTCAGGCTCCTTAAACACGAAAAGATCGTCAAGTCCGTTTTCGATTCTTTCCAGGCTCGTAAAAAGTGACATTGTGTAAAGAAATTTCATGGAGTCCTCTTTAAACTCTTTTTAGGCTCCCTAAATACAAAATATTGTCGAGCGATATTGTCTTCTTCATGCTCGTTAAAGCATTTGAAGAGTCATCTCTCCGATGGTAGGTTATCTCTTTTTCGGTTCGAATAGACTATTTATGAAAAAGGAATACTCCAGCCAATCATGACTAGAAGAGTTCTCTAAGGTATGATTTTACACTTTTTCGGGCCTTAGAGACTAATGATATGAAAAAGGACCCCTTTGGAGTCTTCTTCCGTAATCGTTCAGATTCTCTAAACATGAATGATACCGAGTTTTCTTTCATTAGACTCGTTAAATTAAACATTGAGAGACCCGTTTTGGGAACGAACCCCTCGTCTCTCAGGTTTGTAAAACATACGAGTCTGGACTTGTCTTCCGACAAGCTATATCGATTGTTTGTTACCCTCTTTGAACTCGTAAAATCAAAAAGAGGCACTCATCGATCATGATGGGGGAAATGGGAAGGGAATCATTTTTGCAAATAAATGGTAGTAGTTTGTCGTTACCTTTGAACATGGCACTTGTTTGCACATCATGTCAGTCAATTGGGTATTCAACTGATCTCCGTGATGATCCACTTTCGTGAGTCATGCCACTCCTTTGAGTCTTTCAAAAGAATGCATTATCCATTGTCACATTGTGTGTCCGTCCCATCTAGTCATGCTGCCAAGTCTTGTGTCATGCTGCCCGATGTTCAAAGGGAAGTTGAAGAAGTTTACCTCTACATTCAACACAGTCTTTGTGTCAGTACTTTTGAGTCAGTATTGTGGTTACTACATTCACATCATTCCAAAACTATGTTCTGAGTTTCGTGTCATCGATGTGGAACTCATCATGGCCCTCCTTTGACGATATTATTCCCGTCGACATCAGCTCATTTTCTGGGAAATAGTCTTAGAAAAAAAAGCTTAGTACCTTGAGATCTATATGCCTTAATGACAGATTCTCTCGCTCTCGACATAGGTTCACATCATTGACCTTTGATCGATAGAATCGACTGGGTGTTCGACATCAAGACATCTATTCACACTCAGTAGATTGTACTAGGGTAACTTGGGAATCATTGACATTAATGGTGATCTCCCTCGCACTTGTTAATGGTTCACATCATTGGTCGGTAATCAAGTGGTTTCTACCATGTTCGACTTTAGATCATTGTAATCACATGGACAGAATCGTACCTTGTGAAAGACAAGACGAAGACCCTGGGTATTTGTTTAAATCGCTCATTACTTTTCCCCAGGTTGTGATGGAGTTTTGTATGTCTAGCATGGATCCACATTTGTATGGTCGTGGCTATGCTCAAATTTGCGTATGTATGACATAGATCTACATTGTATGTTTGGTAGATATGTCCAAGTTTGAGTCGTCTATCACATGGATCTACATTGTATTCTAGTAGCCATGCGTGTTTATTCCTCCCATGGATCTGCCTTGTATTGGTCTGTAGCCATGAGTTGGTTACTTGTGTCTATGAGTAAAAAATATTTATGTACTACAGAAGCATACTTGACTACATTCTCCGTTAGAGCCACCATTTTCACCTTGTAGCAACGACTTGTTCTCTCAAAGCTCTCATTTATCGTATCCCTCTAAGACTCATGCTTTGGGGGGCATCCTGTTATACCAAAATCCTGTCATCATCATGTGATAAGACCTTTGACATACCTATTTTCCCTTAATCCCAGCACTTGGAGTGGAAACCCATGTTGATTATCAATCTTTCATAAAAATACTCAGCACCGCGCTTTCCCCTTTATCCATGAGCGGTACCTTGCTCGCACTGCCTATTCCTTGTTATCCATAAGCAGTGCCACCACTTATAGCCCTTGGTCCATAAGCATTTCTTACCTAAACCGCTCTGTTATAGAAGGAGAAAAGCGTTACCTTGGGTAAAATGGGAAAAAGAAAATATTATCGAGGCTTCTAGATCATGAGCCTCGTCTCCTCCCTTATCCCTATCATTGTGGGTCTGTTGAACTCGAGATCCCTCATCCTAGGATCTTAGAGGCCACCTCATCCACAAATATCTCAACCATTCCTATCCATTGAGCCTTATAAATACAAGCTCATGTCCATGGTTGAGGGGGAGAACCATTGAAGTATTGTTATGTTGTTGGATTGACCACTTGGCCCAAGCCATTGGAGAGCATAGAGAGAAAAGTTGGAGCTTATGGGGATGAAAGTTTTGGTTTCATGGAGATGCATGTCAACACTAAGGCTTAAATGGTTGTAAACTTCTCCATTTTAATCTTAATGCAAAGTTGATTTCTGTCTCACTTTACTATTGTTGTTTGATTTCACATGTAAATATTGTTGGATTCCTTAGTCACTGACATGGATTAATAGATTATGTTCTGGTAGCTTTGATGTGTTTGCGTGTTTAATCTGATTTCAAGTACACAGGTTTACTATCGAAGCAGGCATTCCAGGTATCTACAATATCCAGGGAGGGTCTTCATCCTTTGTCATTCATTTGTTCTGGATCTGAACCATTCAGACATGAGGAACAACTTCTGTCCACAGAAGGTGAAATATTCCTACTAACACCAACATTACAATGTGCATCAATGAAATGAGTCAATTCAAGAGCCTTTCCTCTTTCTTCTTTCTACTCTTTCTTCTTTATGATCTTCTCCCATGGAATTCCACATGTTTTTGTTTCATGTCCTTCTTTCCACAACGGACATATTGAACATTATAAATCTCACCATGGTTATTTCTACTCCCTTTGCCTCTGAGATTATTTTTTTCTGCATTCTCTTTTGCTTCCATCCCTAGAAAAATAATGTGATTAATTCTTTTGTTTCTGAGCAAGGCACACAATATTTCAAGTGGGTTGAACTATTTATTTCTAAACGATTTCTCACATTTTGCTATTTTCTTCGCTAGATTGTCAAATTTGAGATTTTTTAGCTAGCCACTAGCTTGAAATGACTCAATATAGTGTGGATATGTGGGGTAGAAAACCTTAAAGAAGGTAGTGAGAGGCATCTCTACCTTCACACTGGTGGTATTAATTTCATGCATGGTGGCTTTAATCTCAAATGCTACAACCATGGGATCATTATCCTTCAACTCTAGGTTAAAGAGCTTCAACGAGAACTAAATTAGCTCAAATTATGAATGACATACAAATCCTTCAATTTATGTAGATCATCATAAGAAGTTTTAGCAAATATTGTATGTTGACTCACCTCTTCACTTTGTAGATTTGTGATCAATGAATTTGTCTTTTTATTTTTTCTCTTCCATATTGCAAGCTCTTTATTTGTTTTAGGTTCTTTAAAAGCAACGTCATATTCTCCTTCATAAATGCCATCCCACAAATCATTGAAGACGAGGGCGTGCTTGATTTTCCTTTACCATAATGGATAGTTGTCATTTCTACTGAGCACCTATTATACCATATAATGTAGACAGGCGCTTCACCTTCTTGAGCAATATCTTATTACACTCATTCATAAAGGGTGGTTTTAAGTTGTGAAAAGTAAGGTCAATATATTGTAGATATTAGGGGGGAATGTACGATATGGGGTGTTTATAGATATTGGGGGGCTATAAAAAGGGGTATCTAGTAAAATTAGGGTATATCTACTATAAATAGGGTTTTCTTAATTGGAAATACGTATTGAGAGGGGAGATCAACAAAATGATTTTTGTAGGTACTTATCGATATCCTGTGAAATTAGGGGTATTTTTTAATATAACATGAATGTACGTTCTATGGCATAGGTTCACTGAGTGAAGACCCTATACACTATATAGGAAAACTATTACTTATTTTTGCTTCACTCTATTCCAATTTGTTTATGTTTTCCCTATTGTTGTGGCCCATTCTTTTGACTATGGATTTTCTATGCGATATGGGTGGTGTGATGACCATGAGATGATATTAGATTTCTACCTTGTTCTACTACTATGCCATGTCATATGATGCTCATTATCATGATATGTGATGTTGTACTATATTGTATAATATTACTTCATGATATATTATATTTGATTGTTTTGATGAGTATAGCTAGTAGTACTTTACGTAAGTTCATGATGGTGAAAAATATTGATTTAATGAAATATATGTTGTCACATCCATAGCAGCAAGGTTAATATGATGTAGAGTGGCTTGTCAGAGGCATGAACCTGTCTTAATACATGAACTGAGCATATGATGATTAGTGGTGGAGTTATATTTTTTGATCTATTTGGAGGATGCAAAGCATATTTCTAGTTCCCCTTGTCATGACTTATCCCTTTATAACCCCATTGATAATGTATTGTATGGGTAATGGTTCACTGAGTAGAGATGCAGTTGGTCACTTTCCTTTGCCATCTGTTATACCAAAATCTCGTCACCCTTATGTAATGAGATAGGTATCCCCTTGACTGCTCCAATCCCTCATAGTTTCCCTAGAGAAATGAAGGAATAAATTAACCCCTTGCAATTTTTCCCTCTTTTGAGTTGGTAATGCTCTTTCCCCATTGACCAAAAGAGTTACCAAGGAAGCAAAGAGCCAACACCGCTCCTGATACATGAGAAAAGAGAGGTGCCACCGCTCTTTCCCTTACTACCAAAAGTGGTTCCCCCTTATCACCGCCTGTTTGCTTCTTTGGAAACGGCGGTGCTCGAGTTTTGAAGGCAAAAATGTTAGATTTTCATATGCTTAACTAAGACATAAGTATATCATTTCATTTTTCATAGTAAAAGCATATAAAGCAGGATCACTGAAAGAAACAGTATCACAAGAACAACACATATTTATCCTGGGAAAACCCTAAAGGGAAAAACCCAACAAAAGCTTCCTCAATATAGATGCCCCAAAAGGGAAAAAGGTAAAACCAACAAGGAGATCAAAAACCTGATTCTCCTCCTTCTCCAGCAACTCCTCTCCTCCACAAGTGCGCTATTCCAAGTGAGTGTGTGTGTCTCAAATGAGGAGCACTACACCTCTATTTATATTCATCCGTTTACTTAAAGTTTACTCAATCAACATGTCGGCTTAAGTTAACTCATGTAGGCTCGAGTTACACATGTAGGCTCAAGTAACCACACTGGGGTGCTGATGACCCACCTTTACAAATAGAGGGGACTACCTCATGACTCTTATTAGTTCTTCCGATTAGGAGCATCGGGGTACAATGTAATATAAGTGGTTCTCCTGGTTGGACCATCGGGAACCACAAAATATACATAAAGAATATTCTTCGAAGTTACAATATTTCAACACTCCCCCTTAACGAGAAGGGTATTCTACATCAACAACAACAAGAGTAGAGATAGCGGACATCATCAACATCAGCAGAGTAACACATCTATAAATCATTGGAAGCTTTTCAACATCATGTAGTCTTCATCTTCAATCTTCAGTCTTCATCATCAACAACATCTTCAGCATTTTGATCTTTCAATTTGCAGCGACATATTCAGCACTTGGACCTTTTGATCAGCAACATCTTCAGCACTTTGACTAGTTCGATCAGCAACAACATCTTCAGCATTTTTATCTTTCAATTAGCAACGACATCTTCAGCACTTGGACCTTTTGATCAGCAACATCTTCAGCACTTTGACTGTTCGATTAGTAACGACATCTTCAGCATTTTGAACTTTCGATCGGCAACATCTTCAGCACTTTGATTTTTCGATCAGCAACAACATCTTCAGCATTTTGCCCTTTTGATCGGCAACATCTTCAGGTTTTTCACTTTTCGATCAATAACAACATCTTCAGCACCTTGACCTTTCGATCAGCAGCAACATCATCATCATATTCTAATCTGTCAAACATAATCATCATCACACTCTGATATTTCGATCAGAAACATCATCATCATACTCTGATCTTTCGATCAGAAACATCATCAACATAGAAACACCATCATCATACTCTGATATTTCGATCAGAAACATCATCAACATACTCTGATCTTTCAATCAGAAGCATCATCATCATACTCTGATCTTTCAATCAGAAGCATCATCATCATACTCTGATCTTTCGATCAGAAACATCATCATCATACTCTGATCTTTCAATCAGAAACATCATAATCATAGTGTGTCATCGTCATACTCTTATCTTTTTAGATCAGTATGTCATCATCATCATATTTTGATCTTTTGATCAGTACGGCACCATCATCATTAGCAACAACCTGCAATCCACAACTCAAATACAAAAAGTCTTTGGATCACTTTTGGACTTAAAGTCCAGGGATGATACAATCCCACCACATTCTCGACAACCAAAGTTACCGGATTGATTACGGGAGAATCAGTCCCTATCACTTTAGGACTAAGTCCAAGGACGATGCAATCCTACCACATTCTCGACGACCGAAGTCACCGGATACAATTACGGGATAATCACTCCCTATCACTTTAGGACTTGAGTCCAAGGATGATGCAATCCTACCACATTCACGACGACCGAAGTCACCGGATACAATTACGGGATAATCACTCCCTATCACTTTAGGACTTGAGTCCAAGGATGATGCAATCCTACCACATTCTCGACGACCAAAGCCACCGGATACACTTAC
>LPNX010690279.1:0-10008 GCA_001517045.1 Pseudotsuga menziesii | reverse complement strand
TAGCACCATGAGCTACTTACCCATCACATGCATATTAGTATTATACAGTCATTAATGCAAACAATCTATCATGCATAACACATCAACTGAATATAATCAAATCTGTAACAAAACAATATCATGAAATGACAATTGAATACTTATCTTTATTTGTTTCCTGGGTATTCTCCTTCTTGAGTCTTCAGCTTCATCGACTTCTTCATTTATGATAGCGCCGTTTCTTATCCAAATGCTGAGGTGGATAAGAAGTTCTTCAAGAGTTGATATCTTAATATTTCTCATTGATTGAGGGATCTTCTTTGGAAGATGAGAGCTTGATCTTCAGAGATGAGCTTCTTCTTCTTCCCAAATTCGGATGAAAGTAATCACTTCCTTTTGGAACACATTTATTAAATGAATGAATTTCATGATCCTAGGAGGCCATCCAAGGTGGCCATCACCACTTCTGCATTCTTCACTTCTTCTTTCCCCGCTTGAAGTTGTTCTTTGATTTGAGAGATCCTTATGACTGCATGTTCTCTGCATTCTGGATCTTCACATTCTTCAGCTGGTTTCTTAAGGTCATAATCTGATCTATGATCTTCCATTCAAATAGCTTGGTCAAGGAATCAAACCTCATCGATGTCTTTAGGAAAGACACTTGTAGTACAAGTTGATTCGAAACTGAATCATCAATGATCTTCTGGGATTTAACGAAGTTCTTCTTGAGAAAGGCTTCTAGCCTTATCTCCCTCTGAAACTGGATCCTCTATGTCCATGTAGGTGTCCAATCCATTTTATTCAGAGAGATCATATACTTCTAGGCTTGGAATTTGTCAACTTCACCAAGCTTATCATCAATCTGATGTCATAGATCACTTTGAAAAGAGAACCTCAAATGAACATAGCAAAGGATTAGATCTTACCGATTTGAGGTGTCCGTCCTAGTTCCGGAGCTGGCTGATCTAGGGTTTGTAACAAAAACCATAATTTTAAAACTTGGAATCTTTCAAATATGATTGGATAGACAGATAGATCTCTTCAAATGGAGCTGTCCAATGTACTCCATTTCTGAAAACAGTGGAGGGAAGCTCCCGGAACAGGAAGCCCTAATTTTCCAATTTCTTCTACAGAAATTCCTGTTACGGTTTCTGTGATATATCCGCAATTTATGATCCTATATGTCTGAAATTTTGTATTGAGGTAACCTCGCATGTCCCTGATCCACCACCATAGGTTTCATCAGAATTGGTTTCACCATTTGGTATTTATGATCCTTTTCCCAAGGTGACCTGTTACAGGACTGTTCAAAGCAGCGAAGTTGTACGACATGCCATGTGTCACTGGTTCATCTTCCGAGTCTGATATTCGGACCACCGAAAGTAAAATCCGTTACCTTTATAAAACATCTTCATTAATTCCATTTGGACCTCTGTAACCCAAGATATTGCAATTCTCCCCAGGTGTCCTATTTAGGGATGAATTCTGGAAGAGGCTGGAACCCTAACTTGGAGAGAACATATCTCCTGGAATACAACGAATATGTGGATGAATTTTGGACACAGTGTTCATTAGGATTTTATCTTCGACCCCTGCAATTTTCAGCTCCTGATACTTCACCAATCTCAAAATATAGCGAATGTGCCAAAGCATAGCAGTTTTAGTATTTAGGGTTTTTCTAGCTCGGGGTCAAACTAGGGTTTGATTTTCCTGGAGATTCACCCAACCAAAAAACTTGATCCAGGTCTCTAAACTTCGGTTTTGATGAGTAGAACAATCCTATGCTGGTCTCACTCAAAAATTCCTCTTTTGTAGAAAGCCCTAATTTCCACATCGAAAATTGAAAATGCTCAGAATCCAATTCTACTTCGACAGAACGATGCACCCTTCAAAGGAGAGTCAGCCTAGCCTTCTTTTGCTGATTGATTGTGGAGAGAGAACCAAAAATAAGAAGCCCTAGGTTCTGTAACTTGTGAAAGCTGCCCTATTCAGGTTAGCTCTGATACCATGTTAGATTTTCATATGCTTAACTAAGACATAAGTATATCATTTCATTTTTCATAATAAAAGCATATAAAGCAGGATCATTGAAAGAAACAGTATCACAAGAACAACACAGATTTATCCTGGGAAAAACCTAAAGGGAAAAAACCAGCAAAAGCTTCCTCAATATAGATGCCCCAAAAGGGAAAAAGGTAAAACCAACAAGGAGATCAAAAACTTGATTCTCCTCCTTCTCCAGCGACTCCTCTCCTCCACAAGTGCGCTATTCCAAGTAAGTGTGTGTGTCTCAAATGAGAAGCACTACACCTCTATTTATATTCATCTGTTTACTTAAAGTTTACTCAATCAACATGTCAGCTTAAGTTAACTCATGTAGGCTCGAGTTACACATGTAGGCTCAAGTAACCACACTGGGGTGCTGATGACCCACCTTTACAAATAGAGGGGACTACCTCATGACTCTTATTAGTTCTTCCGATTAGGAGCATCGGAGTACAATGTAATACAAGTGGTTCTCCCGGTTGGACCATCGGGGACCACAAAAGATACATAAAGAATATTCTTCGAAGTTACAATATTTCAACAAAAAAGAGAATCTTCGAGAGGATTCTTGAAGCTTGCTTATGTGGAGTGTCATCCCTATGGTTTAGGACCAACTGGAGCTCAAGATCCTCCCTTTTAGAATCTAATATCCACCTCACCCATGAGATCCTCAACCATACCTCTCCTCCCATGCCTTTAAATACTAGCTCATCCCCCATGGGACAAAGGAGGAAGAATTGTGCTTCATACCCAATCTCTGTCAAAATCATTATTGAGTCTTTGGAGGCAACGTGAAGTTAGAGGCAAGGAGCCATGGGAAGGAACTCTCAACACCAAGGCATGAAGGTTGTAGTCTCTCCAATCATGTATTAATAAAGAATGTCTTTTGTTTCCCGTATTTACTGTTTCATGTGTTTATATTGCTTGATTCCTTAGTCACAAGCATAGATCTAGTTGATTATATTGAATGCTATCATGTTTTCTTTTTTGTCTTCCATATTTTATAGGTTCTTCTGCGAGGATAGTTAGGAAAACCTTTGAGAGAAGCATCATGGAATTCCATTCAAGTGATTAACCAGATCTAGGGAGAGTCTAGCATTTTGTGTTTGTGTTTTGTTCTAGATCTGAACCATTCAGACTAGGGAACCAGCTCTTGTCCGTAGGAGGTGTGTATTTTCGGTTAACAAAAGTGGCGACTCCGCTGGGGATCTACTTCGAATTATGGATCATTGGTAAGTTGAAACCTCCACCTTAATTTTCAATTTCTAGATATACTTTTCCATGCATAGATCTATAGATCTGCTTTGAATTTGATTGTTTTGCCTCTGACTGCCTTTGGATCTTCATATTTTCGCTTCACTGGATTTTTTGGTGATTGTTTGGGTTCATTTTTCAATCTGTAACTTCCTTTTCTGTTGCTTTTTTATTTTTCAAATCACCATCTTGGGCATCGCTTTTGAGCTGTGTTATAAGTGTGGTTCTGGAGCTGTCACCACTCTTCCTCTGTGTTAAAGAAGTGGTGCCACCACACTTTCTCTGTGTACAAGAAGCGGTGCTAGACCTGGTAACGCCCTGGTGTGAACTTACAGTAAGCAGTGCCACCGCTCTGTTCCTGTGTGCAAGAAGTGGTGCTTAGGCTGGTAACGCCCTGTTCAACACCTGTAGAAGAGGTGCCAGGTATTCTTCTTAGCCCTATTTGGTATTTGATTCTTAAATGCTTCTTTTTGTATCTGAGATGCATGATTCAGATTGTTACAGTTGTTTTTGAACTCTGCAATTCATTTTTGAACAGAAAACTCAATCAAAAATAAATAAATAAAACAAGCGTGACTCCCCCCCCCCGGACCCCCCTTGAGCATGTATGAATCCATAGTTATTCTCAAGAATTTTGATTGACGTTGGTCTTTTCAAGATTCATAGTTGGCTTTGAATAGAACTTGGTTTTGTTAGATCTCTAATTTCTGTCTTCTTTGATAAAACAAGAAAAGATTCATTTCAATTTTTCTTCATTTGTTATACATGATTTTTGTATGTTTTTTCATTTTTTCATAAAGTTGTGGAAAAGTGCATATGAAAGTTATTATATGATTTTGTGATTAGTTCATTCTCACTTTAGTTAAAAAATATGAACACTTTTGTATAAAGTTGTAACAATATTTTCTTTCTTGTCATTAGAGGTCTCACTTCTTTTTCAGTTCAAAAGAGAAGATTTTGTTTGTTTAAGTTAGGAAAGGACCATATAAACAAGTGTCTTTTATTTTTGTATGGGATTTATTCTATGTTTCAAATAAATTGAACCTCTCTCTCCCATTTCATTGAAGAGGAAAACTTGCATTATCATATAGATCATTGTGCGTCTTCTTTAATTTCAAGTTTTCACTCCATGGTTCCACCTAAACGCACAAGATAAAATTAAGCGCTAGATTAGGTTTAAAATTTTTAGCAATTTGTGTGATAGGTTAGAGACGTGTTTGGGCGTCATTAAGCGTAGGAGCTGTCGTTATTTGTCCACACTACAACCCGAGACTCGCGCGGTTCTTCCATGTACTGTCGGTATATCGAACGGCCTTTCATGTACCCTTGAGGTATATAGAAAGATACTTCACATGCTCGATTGTATATAGGAAGGCCCCTTATGAACGGTTGTGCATTAGATAGCACTACTACTGATTTGAGCTCCCACGTACCTTGTGTATATCAGGAGACCCCAGTAGGATACCCTATCCAAACCGAGTTAACCTTTTGGCCATCTTGGATTTATGGGCAAAGCTTGTAAAGTCTTGATAATCCTGGTGAGAAAACTGACCTTTAATCCACTCTTCTCACATATTTTGCTTGCTTATTTAGTTTGAGAAGGGCTTGTTGTCTATATAGTTAGGATTTTTTAGAAGAGAGAGATAATTTTGTTA
Organism: Pseudotsuga menziesii; assembly: GCA_001517045.1. NCBI lineage: Eukaryota > Viridiplantae > Streptophyta > Pinopsida > Pinales > Pinaceae > Pseudotsuga > Pseudotsuga menziesii. The sequence goes on along the minus strand of LPNX010690279.1, from coordinate 5,074 downwards.
CATAGTTATGGCTTCACCTTCCGGGACTACCAACCAATAGACTCATTTACCAAGCATGTCTTTTGTGTTCCCTCCATATGGGGATGTTGGTCCTCCTCTCATTGCTACATTAAGCCTTCCTGGATTGACTATTGGATTACTTATTTGGTTATTATCCAGTCCAGTTATCCCATGTACACCAATTGCTTCTGATCCTAATCCTTCATTGCAAGAGCATCAACCTCATGTTAATCCCTCTCCTTCACCAAATGTGTTTTCTCCTGTTTCTACCTCTTCGCATGTTGAAAGTTGTAGTACTAGTAGTCAGGTGGATAAGAAGAAGAAGAAAAGGAAGATTAAGAAGAATAAAAACAAACAAACAACCAAGTCTCAACCAATCACTCCTCCCAGTGCAGAGAGTGTTGATCTGCACACCCAAAGACCGCGTAAACCCAAATTGCCTTGTAGGCTTTGCAAGGGTGATCACCTTCTGAAAGATTGTCATGGTATGTCCCTAGTTTTAGAAGAGTGGTCTAAGGTTTCCCGAAAACCGATGTCATCAGCCTCTGGTCATCATACTGATGATCCCCCCTCAACCAGTGCTTCTGTGGTTAAGAGTCGGAAGGGTAAAGTCATAAATCCTTGCTTACTTTGTAAGGACATGCACTTTACTTACCTTTGTCCTCGAATGGATGAAGCTTCTATGTTGTTGGAAGATATTATTGTTTCTCGTCAACGGCTTCCAACAGGTTATCGTAAGTTGTCTCTTGAACCCCCATTGGTTGATAAAGTGGTTGATCCCACTCTTCCATTGAAGAGTGAAATTGAAGTGGTCAATACAAGTCCATCCTTAGTTGATCCCACTCTTCCTTTGAAGGGTGAAGTTTAAGTGGTTGTTTCGGTTTCATCTGCGGTCAATCCCACTCTTCCTTCCAACAGTGAATTCCAAGTGGTTAATCCGGATTCATCCATGATTGATCCCAGTCTTCCTTTGAAGGGTTAAGTTAAAGTGGTCAGGTCAACATCATCTCCACCCGATCCCTCTCTTCCAAATGAGAGTGAAAACCATTCAGCTAAAGTTTTCGTAGTTAGTTATGATTGTTCTATGCAAGAAGAAGTTTTGTCTCTTTCGACGAAACCCTCTCTGAGTAGTGCGGTTATTTCCTTTGACTAGAGTAACCTAACAGAATATCGTCTTCATTCAAGTGTTCCTTTCCAGATAGATGTGTGATTTGCCACTAAGAGTATACTTCGCACTATCGTTAACGAAGGGGCTTTTGTTAGCATTATATTCTCTACTGCTTGGCAAACCATAGGTTCTCCTTCGCTTGAGCCAGCAACCGATCAGATATTGGCTTTTAATCGAAGACCTACAATGCCTTTAGGGATCCTTCCTCAGTTGCCTATTACTTTGGAAGGAAAAATTGTTTGCAGCGATATTATGGTAGTCCAAGGTCATTTTGATTTCAATCTGGTCCTTGGACGTGATTATGTTTACGCCATGAAAGCTATAGTGTCCACACTCTTTCGAGTGATGTATTTTCACCATGATGGGAAGATTGTGATCGTTGATCAGTTTTCCTTTGTTAAACCTGATTATCATGTGACTCCTAGTCATCATACTTCCCTGAATGTCCCGTATGTTCTTGTGGCTCTTTCCCCCTCTAATTAACTTCTTCCCATCATAGGTAAAATGGGGGGCATGGCTCCGACCTCTGGACTTCATACTGGAGTTAAGTTGCTAGCTTCTTATGTAAGGGGGCAACCCACCAACCTCTGGACATCATGTTGGCTTAGAACTTGTTGCGAGCATAGTTCTCATTCCGTGTCAAGCTCGTTAAAAAATGAAACAGATGCCTTTGAGCAAAGTTCACATTCTATGTCAAGCTCCTTAAAAAATGAAATGGATCTCCTCAAGCATAGTTTACCTTTTGGTTTAAAGCTTGCATAAAATTGAAATCATTCCTGAGCATAGTTCATTTTCTATGTCAAGCTCGTTAAAAAATGAAATAGATCTCCTCAAGCATAGTTTACCTTTTGGTTTCAAGCTTGCATAAAAATGAAACCATGTTCCAAGCATAGTTACCTTTTGTTTCAAGCTTGTGTAAAAATGAAACAGATCCCCTTCCCTTGAGTCGAGTCTTCACTTTAGTGTTAGAACTTGAACCTTCTTTTCACCTGCCCGATTCTCCTTCTTCCTACCCCCTTGGTGAACATTTTCACATTAGTAACCAGGTTTTTAGGTTGGGTATGGAAGAAGAATCGTCAAATGAAACGAAGCTTGGGGGCATGTCGAGATGCTAGCAACCATGCTAGGGGTAAGCTTCGCTAGCAATCATGCTGGGGGAAAGCTTCCAACCTCTGTATATCATGTTAATGGGTTTTTTTCAAGCGTAGTTTACCCATTGGTTTCAATCTTGCGTAAAAATGAAACCAATCTTCGAGCATTCTTTCAACTGATCTTCGAGCTCGTTAAAAACAATAAGATGGTGTTGAGCTTACTTTCCATTTTTCGTGCTTTGGTTAAAACATGAAATTTGGTTTGAGCCTAGTTATTACATTTTCGTGCTCTGGATTCAAACATGAAAAAGTCTAATAAAGTCTTCTTTAAGCTCTTTTCGGACTCTTAAAATGTGAAAAGATAGTCGAGTAATTGTCTTCTTCATACTCGTAAAAATATTTGAAGAGTCATCTCTCCCACGGTAGGTTATCTTTTTTTCGGTTCGGATAGACTATTTACGAAAAAGGAACACTCTAGCCAATCATGACTGGAAGAGTTCTCTAAGGTATTATTTTATACTTTTTCGGGCCTTAGAGACTAATTCATACGAAAAAGGACCCTTTGGAGTTTTCTTTAGTTTATTCAGACTCTCTCAACATGAATTACACCGAGTTTTCTTTCGTTGGACTCGTTAAACTAAACATTGAAAGACCCTTTTTTGGGAATGAACCCCTCCTTTCTTAGGTTCATGAAATATATGGGAATGGACTTATCTTTGGATGAGATAAAATGAGTGTTTTTTACCCTCTTTGAACTCATAAAAATGAAAAGAGGCTCTCATCAATCATGATGGGGAAATTAAGGGGAAGGGAAAACATTTTATAATGGCAGTTGTTAGTCACCTTTGAACATGGCACTTGTCTGCATTTCATTCAGTCAATTCGGTATTGAGCTTATTTTCGAGTCGATCCACTTTCATGAGTCATGCCACTCCTTTGAGACTCTCAAAGATTGTATTGTCCGTTGGCGCATTGTGTTACACCTCATCAAGTTAATGCTGCCAAGTATTCGGTTGTGCTGCCTTATGTTCAAAAGGGAAAATATTTTGAGAGTTTACACCTGCAGTCAAAACAAATTTTTTGAATCAGTTACTTTTGAGTCAATCCTATGGTTACATTAGCTACAAAATTCTAGAACTTTGTTCCAATTTTTGTGTCGTCGATGTGGGATTCATCATGGCCCTCCTTCGACGAGACTATTCCTATCGACATCAACTCATCATCTGGGAATTAGTCTTAGAAACAAGTTTAGTACCTTGAGATCTGTATGCCCTAATGACATATTCTCTCACTTTCGACATAGGTTCACATCATTGACCTTTGATTGGAAGACTCTGCTGGGTGTTCGACATCAAGACCTCTATTCACACTCAGTAGATTGTACTAGAGTACCTTGGGAATCATTGACATTAATGGTGATCTCCCTCGCACTTGTTAATGGTTCACATCATTGATCAGTAATCAAGTGGTTTCTACCATGTTTGACTTCAGATCATTGTAATCACATGGATAGAATCATACTTTGTGGAAGACGAGACAAAGACCCTGAGTATTTGTTAAGCATTCATTGCTTTCCCTAAGTTGTGATGGAGTATTTGATGAGTCATAGCATGGATCCACATTTGTATGTTCGTGGCTGTGCTCAGATTTGCATCTGTATGACATAGATCTACATTGTATATCTGTTAGCTATGTCCAAATTTGAATCTTCTTCGCATGGATCTACATTGTATTTTAGTATCCATGACTTTTTTGTATCTCACATGGATCTGCATTGTATTGGTCGGCAGCCATGTTGTGAGTCATTTGGGACATGCATCAAAATGTGATGTAGACAGTTGGTGATGTTTGAGAAGTTTTGACCTTTGGACCTTTGCCTCAACACTATACCTTGTTTTTTAAAAGTATATTGCCTATTGTTTCCCTCTAGCCATTATTCTTCTTGCCTCAACACTATACCTTGTTCTTTCAAAGTAGGTAATGGTTCATTCAGCTGAGATGCAATTGGTCACTTTCCTTTGCCATCATTCGTACAGAGTTGTCTTTAGGAGTATTCAAAGGTAGGTATGTGATTGAGCAAGTATACAACATGTATTTGGGTTTAGCATTTTGTCTATTTTATCTATCTTAACATATTTGACTTGACATTGAGTGACATGTGGCATTGATTCTGTGTGTTATCATGTTTATTAACTTGTTAACATATATGGTTGAATGATTTTGATTGTAAGTCTTTAGTATATGATCATTGGTGTTTCCCACTTTATACAGACATGATTATCATCCTTGCTATGCATAGTGTCATCCTCCACTTCCTACACCCATCCAAACTACTTTCATTTTGGATTTTGACCTTTAACTTATGACTTGGACTTGTGAGATTGACGAGCCTTCCCCCATGTTGGAATTTGGGCAACTTCAAAAGTTATTCTTATAGTACTTGTATTGTATTTCCTTGTACCTCCTACGAGAGGTTATACTAATGTATTTACTCATGTAAACCCTAGAAAGAATCTATGTAAACCCTTGGGAAAGAATCCACAAGAAAAGAAAAAAATAAAATTAATTTTGTATTTCCCCAAGGTAGGTCGGCCCCAGTAATTTTTCACTTGGAAAATTAGTATAAATAGGAGGCGACCCTCCTCATTATTTCATCAACTCATAGCAAGTTGCTCAAGTAGAAAGGTGTGCTACTGCAGTCAAGGATAGTGTATTCTAGGGTTGTATCTTAGAGACATGCTCTCTCTCTCTCTCTCTCTCTCTCTCTCTCTCTCTCTCTCTCTCTCTCTCTCTCTCTCTCTCTCCTTTTCTCTTC
>LPNX010690231.1:113205-185571 GCA_001517045.1 Pseudotsuga menziesii | reverse complement strand
TCGTGCCCTAATTAATGCAGTCCGTACACCTGTCCGTACAGCAATAAATGCAGCCGTACATACCTCGAAATCTGTGCCGATTTGCTCAGCCGTACACATGTCCGCACTCCTCGATAACTGTGCAGCATTTAATTCGGCCGTACACCTCGGGAATCGTGCAGACCTGGCCGTACTTCCTCCTCGAAATCCGAGCCAATAAATGCAGCCGTACAATGCATTAAATGTGGCCGTACACCAGTAATTAATGCAGCCGTACTATCTCGGGAACTGTGCAGGCAGTTTGCTGAAAACTTCAACTTCAAACCCTAACTTGGAATTTTGACCTCCTTGAGCAATTCGACCTCCTGAGCTCCTTCATCTGTAAAATGAAAAGTGTTTTACTTTTGCCTCCCTCACTCCTTTTTATAACATCACAGTGAGAGTGAATATCTCATTTATTTATTTCTCATAAATAAATTCACTCACTTACTCACTTTATAAAAAGTGACTTTAGTCATAAAGTCACATTTAAGTGACTTTAATGTGAGGGTCACATTTTCCCTCTTAAGTGACTCAGGCAAAATAAAGTCACTTAGGGAACTCCTGACAAGGTACAAAAATCAACAATATGGTCAACTCCTTTAAACTCTTTAAGGAGATAGTAGATGCTGATAAACTTCATTTAAGAACTTTGTTTCAAGATCTAGATGTTGATAATATTGGGGAAATTACGAAAGTTCTGAATTTATGCCCTAAATTTATTAATGAGGATGGAAATGAAGAGCTAGAGGCCGACGTCACATCTTTGGAACTGAAGACAATTTTACAGTGATTTAAAAGGGGAAAGTCTAAGGCATGATGCCCTTTGATTTGTGTTCTACTTAGTATTTTTTTATTTGCTAGAAAATGATCTGCTGCATGTGGTAGAAGAGTTGAGACACTTTGAGAGTCTTGGCTTCACTCTGCTGTGGTAGAAGAGTTGAGACACTTTGAGAGTCCTGGGTTCACTTAATAGTACTTTCATGGCCCTGATGCCCAGAAAGCAACATTATGAAACCTTTGAAGACTACAAGCTTATCTCTTTAGGAAATTTAATATATAAAATTATGATTTATAATTGCCAACATGTTAGAAAGATATTATAACATGTTTGAAAAATATTATGCCGAAAAATCAATTTAGATTTCCCTATCAATGCCAAATCCACGATGATGTGGGCGTGGCACATGAAGGGATGCTCACAGTAAAAGCAAAAAGTAAGCCAACAAAAATAATGAAGTTAAACTTGTCCAAGGCCTACAATAGAGTGAAGTAAAAGCAAAAAGTAAGCCAACAAAAATAATGAAGTTAAACTTGTCCAAGGCCTACAATAGAGTGAATTGGCCAGCAATCCTGTACCTCTCATTCGAGTTTGTTTTCATTATGCAGTTGGGCATGGGACCAATAATAGGGTAGCTATATACTTTGTGGATACTTTTGAATATTGCATATGGTAAGGGTATAGATCATTTACAAGTTTTGAGTGATTCAAAGTTAGTAATTGATTAGGTAACTTGAAATCACAATATTGATAATTTACACACAAAACCATTAGGGATCAATTTGTAGAGGTAAAACTTCAGTTCCATAACAGTGTTCATGCATGTTTTTAGAGAATACAACACTAAGGTTGATAGCTTATCAAAAAATATGTTTCTCTTGGAAGAGGGTATCCTTACTAAATAAGTATATAGGGGATCAAATTGTAGAGGTAAAACTTCAGTTCCATAGCAGTGTTTATGCATGTTTTTAGAGAATACAAACACTAAGGTTGATAGCTTATCAAAAGACATGTTTCTCTTGGATAAGGGTACCCTTACTAAACAAGTATCTAGGGGAGGAATTTTCCATCAAAGTACAATAATAAATAATTCACCTTTTTATCTAGTCTCATTAAGTTGGTAGGTTGAATTTTGAAAGTATGGGAAATCAGAAATATTAATTTTATGTATATGTAAACCCATATAATAATATTTGTGTCTTCTATTTTTATAAACTGACCTTTGGTATTTTGTCAAAATAAAATGATATTTGCAAAACTCAAGCTTTGGTCAATTTTATTTATATTGAGAATTTAAATCCATTGAACACAAACAATAATTTCAAATTCTAAAATATCAATGTAAAGTTTTCATTTAAAAAAAAGACAATTAGAAATCCTTAATTATGATAGGACAAGGAGTTGGAATTTTGCTACCCTAATGACAATTTCCTTTACTTTCACTTCTTCATGGAAAAAAAACATTTAATTAATTCGAATAGCAATGTCAAAATATTAACAATTAGCTCCTAATATTGCATTTCTAATTAATCACATAGATAGATCTGACAGTTGGAGGGAAAATATATCAGTGATATGATGCTGATTTGGTAGGAAACATACGTAGTTTGAAAGATATCCACAGGTTATTTTGTGTTTCCGTTGTAGTTTAGTTTGTGAGGATATTCGGCTCTCTACCGAGAGACCTGGGTTCAAGTCCCGGCAGCGGAATGTAAATCTGTCTTCAAATGATGTCTTCGTATTCCTCGGAGAGGTGCGTCTGTTCTTGGAAGGTAAAATATGTTTTGTTTTCGTATTCCTTTGAGAGAACTGATTTCTCTTCGTATTTCTCTGAGAGGGGCGTTTGTTTTCGGAAGGCAAAATATGTTTTGTTTTCGTATTCCTCTGAGAGGTGCTTCTGTTCTTGGGAGGTAAAATCTGTTATCTCTTTTCAAATGATGTGCTCGTCTCTCAAGAGAAGGTTGAAATCGTGGATTAACAAAACAATCATCTCCTAATTGGAGAAACAGGAAAAACTGCGTCTGCCGGGAGTCGAACCCGGGTCTATTGCTTGGAAGGCAATTATCCTAACCGTTGGACTACAAACGCTAACTGATTACACCATTAACAGTTCTATTAAAGTTATATGGCGTGCGATCAGTGGTCAAATTTGAAGGGCTGCCCTTAATTTTTTTTGGAAGGGTATGTAATCATCTAACCCTTCAATGATGACAAGTTATAAAAATAATCACTCTTTAATAGAAAAATATAAATTAAGTAAACTTTTCATTTAAAAAGGTATGAAAATAAAATAGCGTCTTTTCAAATAAATAGCAACTATATCAAAACATTGCAAAATTTCATTAAGACCTAATCAATGAACAAATGTTTCTCTCAAATTCCACTAACAAATTAATAAAGGTATGAAAATAAAATAGCGTCTTTTCAAATAAACAGCAACTACATCAAATTTCAAAATTTCATTAAGACCTAATCAATGAACAAATGTTTCTCTCAAATTCTACTAACAAATTAATAAATAAATGGATTTTCCTTCCATTTCTTTAATATTCTTAAAAAATATTTGGGATTATATTATTGAAAACATGAAGTTAGCCACATGAAAATGAAAGAGATTGTCGAGCTTTCATTTCTTTCCATACATCATAAAGAGAGAAACATAAGCATATTGAATGTCTTCAATGAAAGTCTTTATCTATCATCATTTTTTAGCTTGTTTAATTTTGGTCTTTATCTATCATCATTTTTTAGCCTGTTTAATTTTGGGAAGCTTCTTTGACACACTGTCGTACTTGTTGGAACCTCAATCTATCAAGCATAGAAAGGAATCAAATTTCTTGAGTTGTAAAGTTTTTCTCTACGTGTAAGAAAAAATAATTTACACTTCAAGAAATTTGATCTGATCCATTGATTTAGACAACAATATGCTTGTGTAATGATAGTCTTTAATTATTATTGAAATCATTTTTATTAATTATTATTTACTTTAAATTATTTAACTTATATATATATATATATATTTATTTTGTTATATTTTATGTTGTTTTTTATTATATTAATATTTTAAAATGTGTAATCAAACTATTTTTTTATTAAAAATAGACTCTTTTACATATTAACTATATATATATAATTTTTTCAATTATTCTAAAATAAAATTAAAAAAAAATAAAACAAAAAACTATCAACAATTTGCCCTGTATCCAATGAATTACCCATGATAATTAGGGTAAACCATTCAAGTCATCTACTCTGATTTCCAAACTTTTATATGAAAAACTTAAGAATCACTAAAAAAACCCTTCATTTCTAAAACCTAAATAATTTGGACATTCCATTTTCATAGCTCTACCGAACTATTGGCAATCACCCAAAAAATCAAAGTGTTAAAAGGACAGAGAAAGCAATCCAAAATTTATAAAACAACACCAATCTATAGGTAAAATAAACAAACATATCACCTGGGATTGCCACATTCATAGAGGTTCTCTCTTGGCGAAAAAATCATAACTCCCACTTCAACATCACAGAGCACCGAGAGCTTCTACACTTTCTTTGGAAATCCACTCCTACACTTAGAAAACATAAGTTGTCTTCTAATAGCGTTCTTAATCCTTTTCATCTCAGTCTTTTCCCTCACCATTTTCGTGTTATCTTTCCTTTAAGTGCCTTCTAGTGGCATTCTCAATCCTTTTCATTTGCATCTATTCCCTCACCATTTTCATTCTTTTTTTCCATTTTCCTTCAAAATATTAAATCGTGAATGCTCGGATTGGGAATGAGAACCACAAGTGGCCACAAAACTCAGATTTATTATTTTAAAACCCATTAAAGGGATCCGTAAAGTCTAAGTACCATCACAGTGGATCCAGGATGGAAACAAGGGCTCCAAATTATTCTTTTACTTCTTGAAAAGGAAGGTTCTGATAGAGAGGTTGATTTCTCTCCATAGAGCGAATGGCTCCCTTGCTGACAATCTACTTATATTATAAATAGATGAGAGGCATGAGCACATACAACTATCAAATTATTCCAGAATACAACATTTGGTTTTGGACACGTTATCCGCATTTGAGTAACCAGTTTCACAGCTTCATCTCCATTCCCTGACGGGAAATAGCCCTCAAGAATGACATTCCAGGCACCCTCTACCGCTCCATGAGGATCCGCCATTTCGATACTATCAAAGTTCGAGGGACGTTGTATTCCCAACAACTACTACTTCCTTGTCATTTAGATGGCCTTCCAGCTTCCTGGTTCAACTAGAGCTATTAGCTGAGTTCATCTACCGTGGAGGATTTTTTCATCAGCAATTACTTGTAGTGCACAGCATTTCAGCTGGGTATTGACTGAAAAAATTGACGGATTAGACAACTCTAAGTTTACTAATGTTATTTTAAAAACCTATTAAATGCCTCATAGGCTCGATCTACATCCATCAAGTCTAAATATGGGCACTCCACCCGCCCTAGTCTAGTCCATTAGTAGTACAGTTTCTTACCTATCTTGTCATCATGTCATTGACATAAATGCACTGTATTCATGTTCATATCTTATCTGTCATGCAATAAAATTGAAGAGATTGTGCAAACAAACGATAGGGAATACAATAATAATCAAATATTATTTAATTGCTTAACATTGTAAACATTACTTAACCAAAATCTAAATTAAACTCTGTGACCACAATGAACAGTGATGTGACCCATCCACTGCATTCAGGACCGTACCCTACAGGTGCAAATAGATTTTGATGGGCAATGAAAACAATCACGCTTCTTTTGAAACATTGAAGTTTAGTTAAACCTTCCACCTGGACGGGTAATTTCTAAACTTTAAATATTTTTTTTACGGGTAAATTTTTCTAAACACTTCTAAGACGGGCTAAACCCCCTTGGAAGGGCTGGGACGGGTTCAAATTTGACCGCTGCGTGCGATGTTGTACATAATTCAACCAAAGGCAAATTTAAATTCAATGCACATTAATTTATATATATTGATTGGACTGAATCACGAATCACACGAAGCGATTGTGTAAAATTGGAACCATACAAAGAAGTGCAATATCTAAGAGAACTTGTAAATCCTTGTTAATGTTCTTCTTAGCTATATATTGTTAATATTCTGATTTATGCTCTTGTATGTTTTGTGGCAAGGTCGTTAAGCTGATTTATGCTCTTGTATGTTTTGTGGCAAGGTCGTTAATCTGAGGATTCTTTGATGGCTACCTAGTTGGAGTTAAATTTAAAACTTATATTTTTTTTCCATTCAAAATCAGAAAAAATAACTCGGAAAATAACATAGAGATATTTGTACTATGATGAATCAATAGATTTGCAAAAGACCTTTCCAACATGGCTTGGTGAGAAAATGTGGCAAGACTCTCCACACATATATTAAGGAATCAGCTAGCTGAATTCTAGAAACCAAGTACATATATCTTGTGAGTTGGTCATCTGATATGAAGTAGATTGTAGAAGTAGATTGTAGAGTTTGTGGCCCAATTTAACAAAAATGTAAGAAATCAATATATATTTATATTCAAATGGCTTCCTATAAATCAAGTAGGAATATTCAAACACCTGTGTAATTCTATATAAGCTCCTAAGCCTTTATGAAGTAATGAAAACACATTGAATATTTGCATATTTAGGCAATGGCACAAGTCTGGAGGTGGAGGTGTAAGTCTATGTACAATTGATTCTACTAAAAACACAATATTTATGTAATTTGTATTCATAACTTGTACGAACATATATAAGAATCAGTTTGAGAATATATAAATCTGGAGCCACTGTTTTTCAATTCCAACAGACTGGACATAAATTTATTTTCAACTCTTTTTCATAAATTGTCCCTAACAACCCAATACAATCCAAATTTGAACCAATTCTAATATACTCCTACAATTTAGGATCCCGCTCCTTCATTAAATATCTATTTAAACTTCTAGACAACATTTAGTCCAGGTTTAAGGTTTGAAAACATTAAAAAACTATAACTCTATCCAAGAGCTCCTTGAAGGGAATTAGCTCTTTGAAGGGAATGTAACTTACCACCGTGGGTGGGGCAAGCACAGGAAAAACGCTTTCTCTCCAACCTGGAGACGTCCTTGCTGTGAAGAAGAGCTCCAGTCTTCTACTACCTATATTCCAAAGCCGAGAGGAATAAATCCAATAAGACGGAGATTAAACCGAAATAATAAGAGGCTGAATAAGACATATCCTGTTGGGCTTATAACAAGTTGGTACAAGACACCTTTGGCGAAATAAAGTAGCGATAAAACATGTGCAGATGGACATTTGGACACTGAAGGCGTTCTGATTTATGTAGTAGGAGATTTACCGTTGATTCGATGACTGGTAAGGAAGTAGTGTTACAACAACAGGGATGGGCTCATCCTCGTTTGATGGGTGGGATGGAATAGGCTCGAGGAGGTTGTCCCTGATAACACCACCAGTCGAACCGGTAAGACTGAAACTTGCTTTCCAACCTTTAAGTTTTCGTCCTCTGTGCGTTTTTGAGTGAACTATGGAAGGAAAAACTAATAAGGCATATACAAAGATACAATGTATACTCAAACAATAAACTTCAATGTTGAGTAGAGTTCGGACCGATGGTGGGCGACAAAGAGCAGGCTTCCTTCCAGAACACTCCATCATCAATCAATTCAGCATTGACTTCATCCATGACTTATCACCCACCAAGTCACCCAGCTTGACACAAATTACGATTTGCACAAGAAACGGTCAGCAACGAACCACGTTCTAAGAAAAACCGCAATTTTTTTTTGCTAAAACCGTAGTCTGAAACAAATCGTTTCGTACGAATCAGTTTCTCCATTCTAGAAACGGAAACGACCGTAAGAAACAACGATTTTTCGTCTCGTTTCCGTTTCTACTCCGTTTTCCTAGAAAAACACACGTTTCTGGTAACATATTTCATTAGTACCTGTACCTCTCATTAGAGTTTGTCTTCATTATGCGATTGGGCATGGGACCAATAATAGGGTAGAGCTATATACTTTGTGGATACTTTTGAAGACTAGATATGGCAAGGGTATAAATCATCTACAAGTTTTGAATGATTCAAAGTTAGTGATTGATTAGGTAACCTGAAATCACAAAATTGATAATTTAAATATGAAACCTATCAAAGATCAAATTGTAGAGGTAAAACCTGAGTTCCATAACAACTTTTACACATGTTTTTAGACAATATAGTACTAAGGTTGATAGCTTATCAAAATACAAGTTTCTCTTGGAAAAAGGTACCTTTACTAAACAAGTATTTAAGGGAGAATTCTCCATCACGGTACAATAATAATATAATTCACTTTTATTAATTATGTTTTATTAGTCTCTTGAACTTGGTAGGTTGAATTTTGGAAATATGGGAGATCAGAAATGTTAATTTTATGTATATGTAAACCTATATAATAATATTTGTGTCTTCTGTTTTTATAACCTGACGGTTAGTATTTTGCCATTTTAAAATGAAATTTGCAAAAACTAAGCTTTGGTCAATTTTATTTATGTTTTCAATTTAAATCCATTAAACACAAACAATAATTTCAAATTCTAAAATATCAATGTAAAGTTTTCAATTAAAAAAATAAGACAATTGGAAATCCGTAATTATGATAGGACAAGGAGAGGGAATTTGCTACCCTCATGAAAATTTCCATCACTTTCACTTCCTCATGAAAAAACATTTAATTAATTCAAATAGAAATCTCAAAATATTAACAACAATTAGCTGTAATTTGAAAGATATCCACACACTATTTTCTGTTTGCGTTGTAGTTTAGTTGGTTAGGATAGTCGGCTGTCACCCGGGTTCAAATCTCGGCAACGGAATTTTGTTTTCTTTGGATGCTGAAGTCGGATTAACAAAACAGAACAAGTAAAATGTAGAGCGTTTTGGAATGTAAATCTGTCTTCAAATGATTTGTCTTCGTATTCCTCTGAGAGGTGCGTTTGTTCTTGGAAGGTAAAATATGTTCTGTTTTCGTATTCCTCTGAGAGGTACTTCTGTTCTTGGAAGGTAAAATCTGTTTTCAAATGATGTCTTCGTCTCTGAAGAGAAGGTTGAAATCGTGGATTAACAAAACAATCATCTCTTAATTGGACAAATTAGGAAAATGCGTCTGCCGGGAGTCGAACCCGGGTCTATTGCTTGGAAGGCAATTATCCTAACCGTTGGACTGCAAACGCTAGCTGTTAGCAAGATCAAGAATTCTATTAGGGTACTATTGCGTGCGCTGTTGTACATCAATCTAAAGCCTAACTCAAGCAATAGCAAATTCAAATTCAAAGCCCATTAATTCATATATATTGATTGGACAAAATCATGAATCACACAGAGCTATTGTGTAAAATTGGAACCATACAAAGAAGTGCAATATCTAAGAGAACTTGTAAATTCTCGTTAATGGTCTTCTTTGCTATATATTGTTAATATTCTTATTTATACTCATGTATATTTTGTGGCAAGGTCGTCAAATCTGAGGATTCTTTAATGGATCCCGTCATTTTCTATTGCATAAAAACTTTCTTGCAGTCGTCAGTCTCCAGAACAAAATTCATGCCCTTCCCGGTTCTAAGTGTAGTTTGCAATGCAACTTGTATATTGAGACATTTTCATAATTGTTCCTTTTCATTCCCAATTGGAAAGCTGCTGCACAGTTTGTAATCATTTTGCTGAATCAAAATTGATGAACCAATTTACTAGCTGATGGTAGGTTTGTAGTGTAGGAAGACCAAATGCGACTGGACCTGTATCACGCTAGTGCTTCAAACAGTTTGTTCACTTTGACTGAAAATTGAAGTAGGAGGCCTGATATATTGCATATATTCAAAGTGGTATGGAGGTAGATGGAACATTACCAGCATACATGACTTTTTTTTTTACTAGGGGAATCGGTAGGCTGCCACTATAACTGTAGGTGCGTCTACACAGCCCGCAAGCATGGGGCACGGATAAGTCGGGGTGAGATTTGAACTTGAGAAGTCTACACCCCTGCGGGCACCAGCACACATGACTTGCCTGTAAGGTTTCTACACATTTTTTACAGACTTGATTTTTGGAGATATTTTTCTTTGATTGGTTAAATTCTTTAAGCAATTACGAGGATTGTAGGATTCACCATATAAAGAAACGAGGAGAGAGAAAAATATGAAGAAGACCTGGGAGGTTTCCTTTTCGTATGCCATTTTTTAATTTTTTGACAAATTTAATTAAAACAAATAATTATCATGAATATTTATTAGATAGATGAAATTGTGGAGAACCAATTCACTCATAATGAATTAATAAGGAAAAATATATATATCTTCTTTGCTGGTACATTGAGGACAAAGTTTGGGTTCACTTCATTGAAAGATTAACAAATTCATATATGAAACTTTTAACTTGACTAACTGTAGAATCGGTACCAAAACAAATAAGGTTTCAAATGTAATAACAGAAATGCAAAGGATATTTCTATGAATGATGAGATGGAGAATACATCAAAGTCACTCTCAAATATGGCATTAGTTGAAGAGGGGTGCAAACCAATACCAATTTGTGGAAAGGAAGAGAATTCCAATATAGTAAAAATGACAACAAAGGAAGATGATTGAACACACATAATGAAGTAGAATTTTTTAATTAACGAGGTTAGAAGGTACTTCAATCATGAATTCCAAATGTTTTTCCTAATATATAACATTTTACATCCGTGTCCAGGGACGTGAAGTAAATTTCTCTCTCTTGTAAAAAACAGTGAGTTGGAAAAACTTAAATGGCTTTTAAAACCAATGAGTATTACTCTGCTTTTGCAGAGTATGACTCTCGTATTGAACGGGATGCAGGATCAAATGGAAGTTACAATCTATGTTATGAGCTTTGTGGCTACCATAGCCTTTTCTGGTCAAGATGCTTATGAAAATGCCTTGGCTTATAACTAACTTGTCAAGTGCTTTAGTGGTTTTGGTTACCTCTCAGCTCTCTCCAACTTTTTAATTTTTATCTTTGTAAAACCGCAATAATATTTTGTTGAAAAAAACTATGATTATGTGGGATCTTGCTGGTATGATTTGTCTATCCTCTTCTTAATGCACTTGTTACTTCCCATTTTGAATATGGGTCTTCACTTCACTATAGATGAGAGAAACCCTTCTTTTCTTTGAATGTGATAGGATCGGCCAGCTTATGGGAATGCTAAACCAAAGTCCCACCAGTAGTTGTTTATCCTGAAACCACTCGTTGAAGATCCCACTAAATTTGAAAGGAACAAAGATCTATGTGGGTTAAATATCCAATAAGGTATGATTGATTGTTTATCCCGAAACCACTCGTTGAAGATCCCATTAAATTTGAAAGGAACAAAGATCTATGTGGGTTAAATATCCAATAAGGTATGATTGACCGAAATTTCAAGGCAATCGGGAGAGTGACTTAAGAAAATCACTTACACTACCACTTTCCCCATCTAGACTAATGTATACTATTCCAAGTCCACTTTGGCCAATCGTGCAGACAACACATATATCTACTGGATGATGGACAAAAGACAACTTGACATTAGTGAGGTCAGAACCACCGTGATGCCAGACGGTTCGACATTGCTACCTCCAAGAACATAAAAATAAATCTTTGTTTTCATCTAGGGAATCAAAGTAAAGTAATACATTCACCTAACTCATTTCTAGCTTGCCCAGATTACTCTCCTACTAAATTTAGGTTCTTTTTCAAGCATATTTTAGCATTTTCTAGAGTAAGTTTCAGGCGCACTGCAGTAAGGCCAATCATAACGTTATCTCAGATCTACCTTCCCATACATAAGGTTAATCCATCTACTTAGTAACGGAAGGGAAACCAATAAACATAACATATTCGATAACTTACAGAGAAAATTGTAGATTTCAATAAGTGAACTAGAACTTTAGCCTTGAACCAGTGATTATTTTGTTTGTTCAAACAAGACTTCTGCACCCTGTCACGCCTCGAGCTCAAACTCCAGCTTCGAGACAACAATTCTTTAGTTCACTCAAACAAAACCTCACCAGCTCAGCCAAGGAAGTGCTTTGAACTTTCAAGTTCAATGCAATTTATAAGAAAACCTCCCCTAAAGTTAAATAGGCACTAAAAAACTCATATTGAAATTTCCCATTTCCAATGCAGATAAATCACAATGGTGGTCGGAGAGAGCGTGAACATCAAGAAGTTTACCAGGGTGTGGTAGAGATTCCCCGGTAGTTATAGAGTTGAATCCACGCATCCCGCCTTCTAGCTTTGCATCCCCACAGTCCAAATTAAAACAATTCTCCCACATTAAAGCATTCTCAATTACACCCATTCACTTTTAAAATAAGTAGTAAGCTATCTACCGGATGATTTGCACCAGGCTCACTTGACGTTGTAACTTACTCTATTACCCTCCGTAAGACCTAGGCTTACCGATGTTTGCTTCTTTTCCGACGTTCACCCTGTCTCCAAACCGCCCGGGTGATAATCTAGTCCCACTGCTAATTGTTGTTATTTTAATGTAAAGAACTGGAGTACTTTATTTTAAAGTCTGTAATTGAAAATTGAAAATCAAAGTTGTAAACATAGATCAACATTTCTTACTTGATAACTGAGTCTGAAAATGTCTTCTCAGGTTGTTTGTGCCTTAGATGATTGAGATCACCTCCTGGGCAGTATTCTCCTACCAAAGCAATAATATTCTTCGTCTCCAGGTGACCAAGAAACGACAAAAGAAATGGATGCTGCAATGAAGAACAACGAATGTCTAACTCCACCTTTATCCTTTTCAATCCACCCTCCTTTCTAATGATTACAGATTTTCTTATAACCTTGAGCGTTAAGGGCCTTCTGTCATGCTTTTCTTCTATAACCAGAAACACCCTCCCCATGGCCCCCCGTCCTAAGACTTTCACAACCCTTAATTCTTCAAGACGTATAATGTCTTCCATTATTCTCTCTACTACTCAATTATTCGTCTTCTCCATGAGCATTCATGCCCAATACAAGAGTCGACAACAAAATTTGAGGAGGATTCTGCAAATCTTGAATCTCCAATGGTGGCCACTGTGAAATTAAATAAGGTGCACGAAGTGTTTATCTATATATAAAGTACAAAACATTTACAGTCTTTGACAAGGTTTCTTATACACAACTTTGGATTCAAGCAAGATTAGTTGGTACTATGATGATGATAAATATTTAACGACAAAATGTCGTAAGATGTCGTGTACTCAAAGATATTATAATCTCTATTTTAAAAACCAGTCAATACACACCACCAATGTGAACAAAAAGAACATCACGTAATGTATTTTAATTTATTGAAATAAAATTTCATGATTTTTAAAAACCAACAGACTGATAAAGGCCTCACGCCTGTGAATAATTTCTCTATACTACTTTGATATTTGATATTTGCATCTAAAAGTAGTATATAAAATTTGGGCTAGTCCCATTTAATTATACTTATATGTATTTTAGATACTATTTCATATTTTGGACTTGCTTGAGTTGATTAATAAGATTAATTCAACTATAACAAGTGTATCGCATGGATTCATTTGATCGTCCTACCATCTTTGATTAAGATTTAAACAAGCTTCACTTAAATTTAGATAAGATTAATTCAACTATAACAAGTGTATCGCATGGATTCATTTGATCGTCCTACCATCTTTGATTAAGATTTAAACAAGCTTCACTTAAATTTAGATAAAAGGTGGTTAAAGAGTTACATTTTGTTTTTGTTTTTTCATATCAGTTTTTGCATTTTTTGTTATTAATTAGTATTTATCTTGTTGTTATATTAACTCTAACAATTTTGTTTTTTTAATTGAATAGTGGATATAAAATTATATATTTTAGCATTTGTTTAACAATTAATTATCTTCACAAAACTAAGTGGTTTGTTGTGGCTATTGACATTCACATGCCACTTTATTAAAATACGAAAAAAAGCTACACTTAACAAATACAAGTTCTATTAATATGATATAAGCATTCGGTTAAAATCCAAAAAAGGTCTTATTATACAACAATGAGAGAAAAAACCTGCACTGACTGATATTTACAAACACAAGTTCTATTAATGTGATATACGCAGTGAGTTAATAAAAAAGGTTTTATTATACAACAATTATTCTATTACTTTATATCCTCACCATTTTATTTTAGAAGAAAATTGTAAATCCAAAACATTGTGTGTTTCTTTTCCCCACCAGTTGTGGAAATTGTCCACCACCCAAACTGAATTGTAGGACTACTCTGTTATCATGGCACACAAATGGAATTGCGTTTAGCAATTTGTTGGGTAATAATGGAAGTGGAACATACAAAAAAACAAATCAGAGATACTAACAACAACTTGTGCTGTGGTTGGTAAAAGTTTAGATGATAATAAATTTTTATTTTGAAATTTTATCAACTTTTGCCAAAAATTTCAGAGTAAAAGATTAATTTTCTTATAACTTGATATTTCTGTATATATATCAATGAAGTGATCTCAATCATCAAAGCACAAACAACCTGAGAAGACATTTTCAGACTCCGTCGTCAAGTAAGAAATGTTGATCTATGTTTACCACTTTGATTTTCAATTTTCAAATATAGAATTTAAATAAAGTACTTCAGTTTTCGCCAGATGGGTATTATAGACTTTAAAATAACAACAATCAGCAGGGGGACTAGATCAGCAGCTGGGTGACGGTTGGGCGAACACCAGAGAATAAGTAGACTCCGATAAGTCTCGGTCTCACGGAGGGTAACAGAGTAAGCTATCCATTTGACGACGTCTGGTGGTCCCGATGCAAATTGTTGGGTAGATAGCTTACTCCTTAAAATAAGAAGGACCAAGAGGGAAATAACAGATAGTCGTACCTGGAGGAAACAGAAAAGAAAAATGACCTGGTAGAAGAATTATCTCGCTTTGAAAAGAAGGACCAAAAGGGAAACACATCAAGCTATCATCCTTTCAACCCTTTGCTTAGAGCAACAGTTGTTGAAAGAGCCCTGTTTAAATAGGAGTAAAGAGGAGCACTTTCTAAAGAAGAGCCTGGTTGAAAGAAGGAGCTATGTAGAAAGAGCCCTGGTAAACGACTAGGGTCATATACATTCAAAATCATTAAATTCTTCATCTACCAACTTACCGTTTAAGTGTTGTAAAAGCTACCTACCCGCCACCATTCATTACTGACCGAATTACTGACTGGAGATAAATATTGACCCTGAAACGAGAGGAAACAGAGACAACTCCATGAGAAATGAATAACCGTTTTGGGAGAAACTGTCATGTGAAACCATCCATTTCGTAATAAACGGTTTTTCAAATCTAGAAACTGAAACGACCGTAGAAAATATTTGTTTCCGTCACGTTTATGTTTCTACGTCGTCTTTTCTTAAAAACATGAACCCTCGTCCCGATTTTGGTAACATAGGATGTAAGTTGTGATTTCGTTTTCTTTGGATAAAATAACGTGGCCTTTATCTTTTCCTTGACAAATTTATCTATGCCAGTGTTTGGTTTTCTTCTGGAAACTTTATGTGGAATGGGTGGTTGAGACTTTAATATTAATGGAAATGGAGACGAGGGTTTTTAGAAATTTCACTATGCAGGTAAAGGTGATAGAATATCATGAATTTCTTCAAATCGAATGTTGGATTAGGATATTTTAATATAGCCATTTTTCCTTAAAAATTCTTGGAGGGTTAGAATACTTTTTTTGGACGTAGGTTAAAGTGCCAAATATTTGGCCCTTTCCCAACTCCGACAATGATTCTGGCTATCCTCAACCAAACAGACTCCTCCTTTAGCATGCTCGATTGCCATCATACAACACACACTTGTTGTTGCTGATGTGGATGATCGATTTTAATGAAGGTGGACAGATTTAAATTTTAAATTGAGGGAACACCAAAGTTCATTCGCTTGCCAGTGCTTCTACACCAGATTTTGACACCAATAACACCAAACATTAATCAAATCGATGCAAAAAGTCTCGAGGCTTGAACTGAACTTGAACAACATGAAATGGGATTTCTCTAGATCGAATACCACCTGGTATCTTAGTCATCCAAGCAGACAAAATATGATGCAAAACCTCAGAAACTTGTTGTTGTCAATGATGATCCAAGTGAAGGTGGTCGGGAGCCTTTGGAGTACTCCAATACAAATTACAATAAAAATAAAAATATACTGGTGAAGATGAATCCAATAATCCCGATGTAGTAAATTTTGGTTTTGATTCAGTACAAAACCTACTAAAAAAACGAGTCCCCATCTGCCCTGATGGACATCAAAGACCAGGTTTTAAAAAGGTTTTGTGGAATATCCTATTTCAAATGAATCCTGACCGTTCTATGAAGACATTACCCAAAAATGTTTTTCAAGGACTAAGAACCTTAGAGATGAGGACTTGGATGCACTGAAGGGTTTCCTGGATCTGGGTTTTGGGTTCAACTTTGAGGAGATTCCAGAACTCTACAACACCCTCCTTGCCTTGAATTTATGCTATTCTATCATCCAACAATTCGAAGATGAGTTTAACACGCCTCAAAATTGGAAAAAAATTACATGCATTGATTTTATCGTAATTTACTAGCAAATTACTCATGTTCTAACTTATGCAAGTTATTTATATCATTATCTTGTCTATTATGTCAGGTTCTATTGGTTGAGGCAATGACCAACTCCTTTCGAAAAATTCATCCATACCCACATAGGTGATGCTCTCAGTTTACTTGCTTTTAATTTGATTGTTTTTACTAGGGCCTTACTTGCCCTAGGATTGGGAGACTATTCAATGTTTTGACCCCATCCCTTATGTAATATGATTGTTAAAGTGGTTTAAAGAACTTAGGCCTTGCCATAGCCTAAGCTTATGGTATGTTTGAGACCCTCCACCTAAGCGCAATGGCTTGGGGTTTGTAATACATATGGCACTTGCCATATAGTGTAAACCTTCATTATAATATAGTGCAAAGGTTATGGTTTTATGATGTAATGGTTCTTGGCATATTATAAAAGGTTTGGTATGATATGATATACACCATGGTTCATACAATACATTATATGGTTTGATTGTTTGGATTTTTATCGCATGGTTCGAACTTTGATATTAAAACATGCATGTAATGATTTCGGTCCATGATTGCTCTTCCCGTGAGTTAAAAGTGGTACTTGGTTGACTTTAAATGTTGTCCTGATTGCGAGTTGACATCGCAACGAAGTTGTTGAGCTGGCTCGAGAAATGATCTCGGTCGTACACATGTATGGTGAGATTGTAAGGGTTTTACAAGTTTTTTAATATGCCTTTGGTTGTTGAAACCCTTGTTGTTGCATTGGTTGTCTTGGTCTGTAACCAGCGAGAGCTGAAGCTTTGATATGTGGTAATAGTTATGGCGTAAGGGTTTCTGGTTTAACATTGTGTTAATGACATGGTGCTTTAACCCTTCTGAGGTGTTCTGGGCTCCCATGGCTTTCTTGATAGTGCTTGCGTCTCAACGAAGCCTACGATTACTTCAACCATGCAGTTTGTTTGTTAACAGGTAAGAATCATCCTGGAAACTCGTTTTCTACGTTTTACTTGGTAAAAGATAAGTGTTTATGGCAAGTACTGATGTTATGTTTTGTGTTTGCAAACAAAGGAGGAATAAGGGTAACTCTGGAGGGGTCGACCCTTGGCCCTCTCTGCAAAATGCCAAGTTAAGAAATAAAAGGTTTTAACAATCTTTCTTACAGCTCTTCTTTTCTTTTTATTATTTAAGTTCATTCTGACTATAACTTGCAATGTAGTAGGTGGAGGGCGCTGGAGAGGGAGGCGACAGGGTCACCTCCTCCGAGGCATACATTTTCAAACACCTCAGGTAAAACCCAATCCTTACTATGTTCTTACCTTTTTGAAAAGCGGTTTATGTCAAGGATTACAATACTTATATTGTATATGTTGTTGCAGGTAAATTATCCTATGTGTGGGGGAGATGAGAGGAGAGGACTCCATCTCTGCAAGCTACGTTTAAACATTTAAACCCCAAAGGATTTACCCATTGTTCTATAGAGGTCTTACGACCTTGTTGCTTTGCACGAGGACTTCACTTAGTGAACATCTGACATAGCACGTGCGATCATGGGATATTAAAGAATACCCTTAATTTCCAGAGATAATGACCCAAACTCTTTTTGTTGAAACCCCCTCCCAATACTTAAAAACCTCCTCCCCACCCCTTTTTATACATCAATCCTTATAAACCACCCTACCCACCCCCACCTTAAACCCCTCATCCCCCCAATACCTGCAATATATTGGTTCAAATTTTAATAATTTTAAAACCCACAATATGAACTAACGTGATAGGATATTGGTCAACAAGTGAATCCCTCGTGTTGCTTTGTGAGGGTTTTATGTATACTATTTTACAATTATATGCGTAAGCAATGACCCTGTGGGTGCCATCTTGGATGGTCTTACCTCCACGTCGTTGCTTTTGTTTTTAGAGCAAAGTGGGTGGTTTTTACAACCAGGTGGAAGCCATCTGAGATAGACTTATAGCCACTCTGTAATCTCACAATGTTTTGTTGTTTAACTGTATGCCATACAGAGCGACCCTTAAGGTCTTTACTGCGAAATGTATCCGAGTTTAAAATGTTAATTCTCAGGCTTCCATCCTTTATTTCCTTACGACCGTTCTAAGTCTTGTTGATACTGTATAAGGTTTTAAACCTTACTCTGTACATAATAATGTTATTACTATTATTATTTTGATGAAAACCGTGAGAGGGATTTAATATAGTTTTTTTAAAGCTTGATAGCTCTACTGAGCATAACAATCAATTTTTGTTCTAATGATGGCAACCATTTAGAAATGGAATTACAACCATAATCCTTTAGCTGGATGCAACCTATGGGGTATGTGCAGTAATTAGTTATTCGGGTTTTAACTTTTATGGATTCCATCCTTCGATGGTCTTATGACAATGAATGTATTTGATAACTTTTGTTGTTTGAAATATACGTGTTTCAGTTCACAGAGAGCATCTGTTTTTTTAACCCGTAGGATGGTTTATTCTGATTACTATAGCACTATTGTTTTAGTATCTAGATTTACTTATTTTATATAACAATGGCAACCATTTTAACATGGGATTATATCCATAATATTTAACTTGGTATTGTTTAATTAATACAGCCTACTCGATTTATGTAGGGTAGTTTAATAGTGAAATTGTGGTGTAATGATATCGTGACAACAAGTATTTGGTTTGGATTTCAGTAGATTTGTTAAATCTTGGTTATAACTATCCTGTGGGTGACTTATGTGGAAATAAAATAGTTTGTTTGATGTGTTGTAAACTTAATTCCCTCGAACGAGTTGGGTATGGCTAGTTATTAATTGTTGGATTTTATTAGTGAATACATTTCTTGATCATAGAGATAACTAAAGGATCCCGACTTGATTTCTTATGACCTGTCGTCTGTAAATAGATTGAGATTATTTAACTTTCATTCGAGCTTTATATACTATAGGTCTGTTATCTAGATAGGTTTAATTGCTTGCAGATTCTAGATATGAATGTGACTAAATACTTGTACATCTGTAAACTTATCTGTTTTTATTTTCATTATGTTTATTACGTGGGTGATTATCCCTATATTAGTTGTGTTGTAAATTTATTTATAAAAGTTCGGTTCTGTATATTAATAAAATTCTATAATAATATACTAATATGTTTCTAGATATGTGTAGAACTAGATTATATATATATATATATATATAATCTTGTTGTTTTAAAGAATGGAATAGAAATTATTCATCACTCTATCTAAAACATGGGATCTTTAGGTTTATACTAACAAGATTAGAAGATTTGGTTATTCTACATACTAACAATTTTAACTCACATATTAGGAAATTAATAAGAAAGAAAAGAGTACAGTAATCCATTACAACTAAATCTCTCACATAGAAAAGAAACATATATAAATCGATAAAGTATTGATTAAGTATAGAATTCGATTTTCAACATATAAACTAGTAAAAAGAAAATCCTATCTCAGGTATGGATGCCTGATCTAAGAATTTCCCTTATTGCCATTTAACATTTATAATCAAAACATAACTGAATTAAAACTGATAAATAAGCTAGAGTAATCGATGCATACTAGGTTTTACATTAACCATTTCAGATCTAGAATAAAACACTTCACTGTAAATTTAAAACATAGGATAAAAAACTGGCACCACTATTGGGAAAACATAAGTGGAAAAGTCGTTCCTCCCAACCAACTCCCAGAGCAACCAAGTTACTTGTTCCAAAACCCCCAAGCATGTTCGTTAAACGACAAGAGAAAAATACTTCAATGCGCCATCTTTTGAATTCTCATATTTAATCCCCGTCCAATGCTAGCCTCTGGCTGCTAATGGACATACTATTATATAGTATTTTTCCTAGGACTTGGTCATTTATGAGCCTCCTGCTCTTTAGCACTCAACTAGGAGTTATGACCTGATTTTTTGGGATGATGCCTCCTGCATCTCGAGTTCTCACTTAGTGGTTTCAGCCACTTGTCTTATCGCCTTGTAGGTCAACAAACACTCTTTAACAACTATTTCCACTTCTCTCCCACTTCAGTATCTTTTATTAATAAAATAAATAATTCATTACAATGTTTTATCTTTTACTTTCTGTGAAAAAAATAAAAATAATAATTAAAGTGCTTTCAACAAAAATTAATAAAAAATAATTATTAATTTCAAGTGCATTACGTACACCTCCCCTTAAAGTATAACATCGTCCTCGGTGTTACTAACTTTCTGCTTTATTCTTCCATTTCCTCTTTTTGGCCTTCTTCTTCCACCTCCCCTTAACGAACAAAATTTTCCAAGCTCGCTTATTTGCTTGAAGTAAATATATCCTCTTTTGCTACTAAGCATATATCCTTGGCCCTTTTGGAGTGTGGATTGATTGGGCAATTTACCATTTATGGACCTCTCTTTATGGAATGGAGATCTAAATCAACAAGAAATGGTAGTCGCTAATTTATGGAGATCTACATCAAAGCTTTTATGGAAGAGGATTTTATGTCTTTCTCTTTGAAAAAAAAATCTCGGGATCTCATCTTTCGAAGTGGTCCATAATTCGTGGGACCAAGAGGCATGTATTTGAATATATGAGCATTAGCTTTTGATCCTAAGAAGGGCATCTCCTTGGCAGTCCTTGTATGAATGCATCCCCCTCCTCTTCCTTTTCACTATTGGAGTGCTAAGGTTCCGCGATTGGAAACTCTTTTGAGAAATATTTTAATAAGTTTGAACAAAAAACCCTTATGTCCTTTTGCACCCACATCTATGTTGAAGTAGATCTAGAAAGGTTTTCTGGAAGCTATTAATTTGACTATTTATAGATGGACTCGTACCCAAAAGTTGGATTATGTTCAAATGTAAAATTATGCTAAAGCACCCCCTTCTTACATGGAAAATGAGAAAGAAAGAGGTTCACAAGGGCCCCTAGAGTAGGGAAAGCTCTTCCTGTAGTTCCCTAATGATTTTGCTTTCCCTAAACATCAGAGGCGTAGGAGAGGCTCACAAACGACTAACCCTAAAAGGACTCTTTAAAGTCTGTAAGCCTGATGTTGTTTATTTGCAAGAAACAATGTGCTCTAGTTAGAATGTTTTGGCATTATTATCTTCTTAAAGGATTGGAATTTTAGCTCACTTGATGCAATACTAAATTTGGAATACTAAACTTGAAGCTATTGCTACCTTTGTTCTGGCTTTAGGTATTGTGGATAAACTTAAAGCAAAAGGATTACAAATGGAGATGAGATTTATGATTATATATGGGTCGTATGGGGATAGGAAAAACTTGGGATGATTTGGCGGACTCAGGAATTCCTAAAGAAGAAAATATGATCTTGGGAGGGGATCTGAGGGGATAATGCAAAAAGTGATTAGTTAAGGTTCATTATTTCTCTCAATGGTTTGAAGTTTGAACTACATCTTATTGACGTTGACCTACTTAACCTCAATCTTGTGTAACACTATACGAGAAAGGGAGGGGATAACGAGAGGTTGGATTGTTTCTTGATGGCAGGATCTATGTACAATACGAAGATAAAAATTAGGTCTTGAGTAGGCATAGGCGGCATGCCAAATCGTATGCCATTTTTGTTGTGGTTTGAAAAGGAGGATAGGAAGCCACTCTGCCCAATCACATGGTTGGAGCATCTTCTTTTTAATGATTTGGTTATTAAAACTTGGAAGCCTTATGATAGTAATAGGAGAGACTTAGCTATGCAACAATTTGAAAACAATATTAGTAGAACCATGGTGGTGATGAAGGAATGGGCCAATCAAAAGGAAATCAAAGAAACATTAGAGGAAATCTCAACAATTTTTATAATAATACAACAGAGGTCTTCTTGGAGGAGGAAACACAGTTGTTAAGAGATTTGGTGGTAAGAAGAAGGATCTACTAGTAAAGGAAGAGGCATGGTGGAGGTTCAAAAGAAGATATCTATTGATTCATGAGGGCGATAACGACACAAGATTATTCCATAATTACTCCAACTTCAGAAAACACATAAATACTATTTGGAAAATCCAACAACCAAATGGTGATATGGTCAACTCCTTTAAACTCTTTAAGGAGATAGTAGATGCTGATAAACTTCATTTCAAAACTTTGTTTCAAGATCTAGATGTTGATAATATTGGGAAATTACGAAAGTTCTGAATTTATGCACTAAATTTATTAATGAGGATGCAAATTAAGAGCTAGAGGCCGAGGTCACATCTTCGGAACTGAAGACAATTTTACAGTGATTTAAAAGGGGAAAGTCTAAGGCATAATGCCCTTTGATTTGAGTTCTACTTAGGATTGTTTTATTTGCTAGAAAATGATCTGCTACATGTGGTAGAATATAGTACTTTCATCGCCCTGATGTTTAGAAAGCAACATTATGAAACCTTTGAAGACTACAAGCTTATCTCTTTAGGAAATTTAATATATAAAATTATTTCAAGATAATTTATAATTACCAACATGTTAAAAAGATATTATGCCAGGTTTTGTCTTAAAAAAAACAATTTAGATTTCCCTATCAATGCCTAATATGATGATGTGGGCCTAGCACATGACTCACATGCACACAGTAAAGCAACAAAAGAAGCCAACAAAAATAAGAAGTTAATTTAACCTGTCCAAGGCCTACTATAAAGTGAATTGGCCTAACAATCCTATTCATTGGTACCTGTACCTCTCATTAGAGTTTGTCTTCATTTTGTAGTTGGGCATGGGACGAATAATAGGGTAGAGCTATATACTTTGTGGATACTTTTGAAGACTGCACATGGCAAGGGTATAAATCAGCTACAAGTTTTGAGCGATTCAAAGTAAGTGATTGATTAGGTAACCTGAAATCACAATATTGATAATTTAAATATGAAACCCATCAGGGATCAAATTGTAGAGGTAACGCCTCAGTTCCATAACAGTGTCCACACATGTCTTTAGAGAATACAACACTAAGGTTGATAGCTTATCAAAAGACACTTTTCTCTTGGAATAGGGTACCCTTACTAAACAAGTATTTAGGGGAGGAATTCTCCATCAAGTTACAATAACCATATAATTTACCTTTACTAATTATGTTTTATTAGTCTCTTTGAGTTTGTAGGTTAAATTTTGGAAATATGAGAGATTAGAAATGTTAATTTTATGTAGATGTAAATGCATGTAAAATATTTGTATTTTTTCTTTTTATAAACTCACCGTTGGTATTTTGTCAAAATAAATTGATATTTAATTTATTTGCAAAAACTATGCTTTGATCAATTTTATTTATGTTGAGAATTCAAATCCATTGAACCCAAACAATAATTTCAAATTCTAAAATATCACTGTAAAGTTTTTATAAAAAAAAAAAAAAAACAATTAGAAATCCTTAATCATTATAGGACAAGGAAAAGGAATTTTGCTACCTAATTTCATGACAATTTCCATCACTTTCACTTCTTCATGAAATTTTTTTTTAATTAATTGGAATAGCAATGTCAAAATATTAATAATTAGCTGCTAATATTACATTTCTAATTAATCACATAGATAGACCTGACGATGCTGATTTGGTAGGAAACATACGTAATTTGAAAGATATCGACAAATTATTACGTAGTTCCGTTGTAGTCTAGTTGGTTAGGATGTTCGGCTCTCACCCGAGAGACCCGGGTTTAAGTCCCGGCAACCGAATTTTGTTTTGTCTTTGCATGCTGAAGTCGGATTAACAAAGACAGAGCAAGCAAAATGGAAGGTAAAATGTGTTTTGTTTTCCTATTCCTCTGAGAGAACTGAGTTATCTTCCTATTTCTCTAAGAGGGTCGTCTGTTCTTGGAAGGTAAAATCCGTTTTTAAAGAGATGGTTGAAATCGTGGAATAACAAAACAATCATCACTTGCCGGGAGTCGAACCTGGGTCTATTGCTTGGATGTTGGATGGCAATTATCCGAACCCTGTTGGATGTTGGATGGCAATTATAGTGTGCGCTGTTGTACATCAATCTAAACCCTAACTCAAGCAAAAGCAAATTCAAATTCAATGGACATTAATTCATATATATTGATTGGACTAAATCACGAATCACACAGAGCGATTCTGTAAAATTGGAACCATACAAAGAAGTGCAATATCTAAGAGAACTTGTAAATTCTCGTTAATGTTTTTCTTAGCTATATATTGTTAATATTCTTATTTATACTCTTGTATATTTTGTGGCAAGGTCGTCAAATCTGAGAATTCTTTAATGGATCCCGTCATTTTCTATTGCATAAAAACTTTCTTGCAGTCGTCAGTCCCCAGAACAAAATTCATGCCCTTCCCGGTTCTAGGTGGAGTTTGCAATGCAACTTGTATATTGAGACATTTTCATAATTGTGCTTCATTACCAATTGGAAAGCTGCTGCACAGTTTGTAATCATTTTGCCGAATCAAAATTGATGAACCAATTTGCTAGCTGATGGTAAGTTTTTTGTGTAGGAAGACCAAATGCGACTGGACCTGATATATTGCACAAATTCAAAGTGGTATGGAGGTAGATGGAACATTACCAGATTACCAGCAAACATGACTTGCCTGTAAGATTTCTAAACATTTTTTACGCTTAAGACTTAATTTTTGGAGTGTTTGGTTTGCTTCTGGAAGCTTTATGTGGAAAGGGCAGTTGAGACTTTAATATTAATGGCAATGGAGACGGGGGTTTTGAGAAATTTCACTGTGCAAGTAAAGGTGATAGAATATCATGAATGTCTTCAAATCGAATGTTAGATTAGGATATCTGATATAGCCACTTTTCCTTAGAAAAAATTCTTGGAGGGTTAGAATATTTTTTTGGACGTAGGTTAAAGTGCCAAAGATTTGGCCCTTTTCCAACTCCGATGACGATTCTGGCTATTCTCAACCAAACCCACTCCTCCTTTACCATGCTCGATTCCCCTCATACAACCGATACTTGCTCCCGCTGATGTGGATGATCGATTTTAATGAAGGTGGACAGATTTAAATGAGCGTCTGCCGGAGTACACGGGTTTATTGCTTTATTTCTCTAGTACAGAGCTGAAATCGTGCCTTTGACAAAACAAAATTCTAAGTGAAACGAATACAGAAAATTCCAAGTGAAATGAAATGCGTCTGCCGGGAGTCGAACCCGGGTCTATTGCTTGGAAAGCAAATATCCTAACCGTTGGACTACAAACGCTACATGTGGAAAATGTGAAACGAGTGCACAAACGTATTTAATTTGTCCCAGTTTCATTTTCATTCCCACATCGCATCTGAAGTGTTAAAAGCCTAAATCAAAAATTCAAATTCAATGTACAAGAATTCATTTATGCTGATTGACGGACTAAATCATGAGTCACAGAGAAAGTTTGCTGGACGAAAACGATTCCAAATGCGTGGTGTTTGATGGCCAAACTTAGCTAATTATTTCCACATCTGTCATGTGAAATAGATCTGTAAATACATGTTTACGTCGAAGACGATTTTTCTACAGAGTTAGTTTTGTGGCACTATAAAAACGCCACGTAGATCGCTCTCTGCACCAAATTTACCATCTTGTTCACCTCTGTTAGTACAACGGGATTTCGGTGAAAACTTTGTAGGGTAATGCCTTTCGGAGAACGACTAGCACAACAACCCAAGGAAGACCTTGGAGGCCAAACTGGCGGTTGTAGGGGAGNGTTAGTACAACGGGATTTCGGTGAAAACTTTGTAGGGTAATGCCTTTCGGAGAACGACTAGCACAACAACCCAAGGAAGACCTTGGAGGCCAAACTGGCGGTTGTAGGGTAGCTGCGGCACAAGAATCTGGTGTCGCTCAAGGGCTAGTGTGCTCTGGCATATGGAATTTTTTGTTTCCAGTCACTAGTAATTCCAAAACAAGGGGATTTTGCACTGCAAATTCATCGCTTTCCATGGGGATTAGAGTTCGTTATTGAGGTTATTTGAACTGTTATCTTGTTGTTGTTCCTTTTTCAAACAGACACTTTTGGTTGAGTTTTGTTCTTGCTGAACAAAACTTTTTATGTAATAATGCCCCCGTTAAATTTGGGATTTTGCCAGTGTAGTAAGATGGGGATTGCATAAGGAGTCTTAGCGTTTTTAGATAACTCAAAAATTATTTTGTTTGTCCCATTTCTGCATACGAGTGCCCTTATATGTCTTAGAACGAGTACTTTCAGATATCTAGTTGCTAGAAATGCTAACCCTCTATCTCAAAATGAATCATGACATTATATGTGGGTATGAATTCTCTTATATCCCTATTCTTCTGTTTTAAACTGAATCCTTTTTTATAGGATTCTTGCATATTCGTTTGCCCATGTCCTAAGAATGAATGCATTGATGTGGTGTTCCTGCAATTGGAATGATCGTGATTCATTCTTATTGTCTTTCATTTATAAGAAGTTGTTATTTCCTCTGTTCTAGTGTTTTCCATCTTTGTAGAAAGGCATTGTTTGGGGAAAAGGAGATGTATTTCTTCACTAAGAGAGAAAAGAAGTATCCAAATGGCTCTTGCCCCAAAAGGGCTATCGGCTCAGGGTACTGGAAAGTCATAGCTGTAGGTAAACCCATCAATGCTAAGATCAACACCAAGCATGTTGGCATCAAGAAGGCTTCGGTTTTGTATGTCGAAAAAGCACGTAAAGGAAACAAGGCTAATTGGATTATGCATTGAAACCGTTGTTACTTGTTAGGCTAGATGTCATTGTTGCCTTGTCATGACAGGGCCCAATCCAGGACGACTCCCAGATGGTGAATCTATTGGGAAACAGAGGTTTATTACCTAGGTTATAAAAATCAAAGGTTTTCTAATTTAATCCAACGGCTTTCAATAAGGAAAACTATAAATATTAATATTTTTTTTTCATTTTCTCAGTCCAATTTACAAATAAGGGCATGGGATGGGTTTCAGTCATGTAAATTTAGCTAAAATTCATTTATTTTCTCTTTTGAATGATCCCTATTTCTGATTAGGAAATTGCTTATTGTTGCAGTTGGATAACTGGGTATTTTGTCGAATATACAACAAGAAGAGCAGTGCAGATAAATTAGCTAAGTAGCAGGACTAGTCTTAAAAGAAGCAATGGAACAATTCCATTAATAAATTGATGAAATGGTGCATGGAATACTGCCCACTGGGAATACTATAAGAACTGGAGCATTGAGCATTTAGAAAGAATTTCACAAGATTCAACCAAATCAACCCCTTCTCCTAATTGCAGAATGACCTCTAATCATGATTCACGAGCTTTCGCAATTACATCCTTGAGCTACAACTCGAACCCCATTTTTTAGCAGAATTTGAACATTTCAAATGTCAGTGGTGCTCAAATGGAGCTTCCAGAACTTGTCATTATTTTCAGCTCTATGAATAATCACATGACAAATTACGAATCAACAGATTTAATTCCTCCTATTCTTCTCACCGATTCAAGTTGTTCCATGCAATCATTGCATGATCTTAAAAGTGAGAAAGAAGTGTAGGGCAGCTTTAAGCTCGAAGAGTTTATGCAGCAACAGCAGAATGTTGGTTTGAATCTATGTTACCAGGATAAGGATACGAATTCGGATCTGGATCCGGATCTGCTAGATTTTTTAAAACCCAGGATCTGGATACCGCGGAGAAACGACAAGTACAAACAAATAAAAAATTATTTTTATAATAAATAGAAAAATAGAATGAAGAAACAAAACTATTTAGGAAACACAAGAGTAGAACTATAAGTTATTGCCAAAAAAGAGAGTTCATGTACCATAACTGATAATTTGATAAGTTGTATGGAAATTCTTAAAAACCATTTCAGCATGATGTTGAAGCAGGTCGTAATAGTGTTTTTGTAATAGTGTTTTTGTGAGCCACATCTAGATGTCCCTATCGACAAGGAATACAGTGGTTTTATTAAATGCTATGGCAAGACTACAAAACAATGTAGGTGAAGTGAGCAACAACATAGTACATAATATCAAATAGAAACGTTGAGAGCAGACCTTGATATTAATATATCAGAGTTCAAGAGCATATCTTGACATAAGGATAGATTAGATAGATTAGACCTTGAGCAGGAATGGGGTTTACGTTTTTAGCCATTAAGTGTTTATGGTTTTTTAAGTTTTTCATTAAAAAATAATTTTTGGGGGGGATCGATGGGTCATAGAAGCACTGGAAGTTGCAGGATCCATTTGAAATTTTTTTATTTTTCACAAGATCCATTTGAAAATTTCAAGAATTTTTTAATTTTTTCATAGGATCCGTTTCATGGGACCAAGATATGTTTCCTTCTGTAGGGGATACGTTTCCATAGTGGATCTGTGTTAAACTAGCAGCAACAAGGAAGGTCTTCCTGCATGCATGTGTTCTTGCATGCAGAAGACTTAAATTAGGAAGCCAATTATTTTTCCTAAAATAATTAAAGTGATCTAATTGTTTGTTGACTTTAAGTGAAAGTGAAATTAGGGTTTTTACTTTACCTAAAGTTATAAAAGAAATTTCAATTGATGGAGAAGACACACACACTTGTATTCTAATAGAGACAGGATGCAGACAAGGAGAGAAAGTCAGACATAGGATTTAGATGGGAAGACAGAGGAGTGAGAGAATAGGATCACCGAGCTACCAGGCAGGATAGAAGCTGCACGGGTCGACAGGCAGCAGCTGCAGAGGAAGGCTGTACAGACCATATAGATTTCGTACAACAGGCATACATTCGCATGGATCTGCACGTGTGAGGTCGTACAGCTGGGTCGTACACTCTTGCAGGAGGGTGCTGAGATTTAGCTGGGGTTTTTCCCAGTGATTCTGTCTTGTAACTGCATTCGCTAGGTTTGGGTGAATTTGCAGTGATTGTAACGTTCCATATTTTCTCATAATAAAATCTATATCTGACTGCTCCACCGATTTTTCCATCTTGGGTTTTTGCAGGGGTTTCTATACCCAAAATAATAGTGTCAATATTGTGATGTGATGGTGTGATTTATTTCTCAGTTTTATATTCCGCTGCATACTGTAAAAGATGTTCATTTGTGGTTATTGGTAGAGATTTTTGAATGCATTGTTTAGCCCTAGTTGACTATCAAAGGAAAATTTACATGGTATTAGAGATATGGTGATCTAAAGCTGAGAGATTTGCAACAATAGTGATATATTAGGGACGGATCTATAGAAAGACACACACCTAGACTTCCATATCCAGGGTTTGACAAGTACACTTCAGGATGACCATGCAGTTGAGAGTTGAGGATAGACTCCAGGGTGTTCAAAACTTTCCTACATGGAAAGAAAGGATCACAAGGATCCTAGACGTCAGTGATGTAGAGGAGCACATTGACTCCACAAAAGTTGCACCCACAGATCTGATAGATCTGATAGCTTGGAAGAAGATTGATTCCAGATCCATGTTGATTATAATGGATGGAGTGAAGGACCATATAGCCCCTCATTTTTCTGGTAAGAAGGCCACAACAGAGATGTAGACGGATTTGGAGATTTTGTACCAAAGCAAGAATGAGAACCAGAAGATAGCGCTACAAGAGAGGATGCGCAGCACCAAGATGGCCAAGGGAGAAAGAGTGGTGCCTTATCTCACGAGGCTCACACAAGTCAGGGATGAGTTTGGAGTTGTTGGCTCTAAGATAGTGGACGAGGAGCTAGTTTGGATAACCCTCAATGGCTTCTCTAAGTCATGGGACACCTTTGTCAAAGGTGTTGTGGCTAGGGACAAACTCTTTGATTGGTAAAGACTATGGTATGACTTTGTGCAGGAGGAGACCCACATGGGTCAAGGATCAGGCTCATCCAACAGTGCCCCACAAATTGTGGATGAGGAGGATCTAGCGCTTACAGGGAAAAGCAAGGGTAAGGAAAAGAGGAAGAAGGATGGTAAGAAGAACCTTGACGTGTCAAAGGTCAAGTGTTTTATCTGCCATAAGTAGGGACACTTTGCCTCCCAGAGCCCAGACAAGAAGAAGAAGAGTAACACTCAGATGGCTAGATCTGCAGAGGTGGACTAGTTCAGTAGGAACTTCGATGAGGAGCTTTGCTTGACAGCTTGCATGACAAGCACCATAGGGAGAAGAATGTGGTACATTAACAATGGAGCATCTAGTCACATGACTGGACAGAAGATATTCTTCAGAGACTTGCAGGAGGGTGGAACATGGATCACGTTGAGCTAGGTGATGATGCGCGGTATCAAGCGCAGCGAGTTGACACCATTTCATTTGAGAGGGAGTTTGGAAAACCTCTCAGTTTTGCTAATATTTTATATGTTCTAGGACTGACCAAGAACCTTATATCAGTAGCCACTCTAGAGGACAAGGGATATCAGGTGAAGTTCCGTGATCATAGAGTATATATCAGGCCCAAGGGGTCAGGTAGGAGCTTGGATCGGGTGATTGGCAGGAGGAGGGGGAAAGTGTACAAACTACACTTTGAGCCTGCAAAGCATCTAATCAGCAGCAACACCAACAATAAGGGTGAGTTGTGGCATAGGAGGATGGAACAATTACACCATGGAGCACTCAGGCACTTGAGACAGGTTGTAATTGGAGTTCCTCAGGTACATGAGGAGAAGCATAACCACTGCAAGGGTTGTGCTTTGGGGAAGAATGTTAGGAAACCTTTCCTACAAAGTGAGCACAAGTCTAAGGAGCCCTTGGACTTGCTTCATTTTGATGTATGTAGACCTATGAGTGTCCATTCATTCAATGGTTACAGTTATTGTGTAACCTTCATTGATGACTATCCCAGGAAAACCTAGATTTATTTCATGAAGGCCAAGTCATAGGTCTTTGAGAGGTTCTAAGAGTTTAAGACTCTCGTGGAGAATCAAACAGGAAAGAAGATTCAGGTGTTAAGGACAAACAACGGGGGTGCGTACACCTCTAATTAGTTCATGGAGTATTGCTTGGCATAGGGGATCAAGGAGCACACAATGCCCCATACCCCACAACAAAATGGAGTTGCAGAGTGGAAGAACGAGACTATGGTAGGAGCAGCCAAGGCCATGCTATTTGATGAGGGATTACCTCTATTCCTTCGAGCCGAGGCATATAGGACTGCAGTGTACATTCATAATAGGTGTCCCCAGACAACTTTGGGGAGGAAGACACCAAAGGAGGTCTTCACAGGCACTAGGCCAGATGTGAGTCACATTCGCATATTTGACAGTGTATGCTATTGTCATGTACATGCTAACAATAGGAAGAAGCTGGATCCTTCTGGAGAGAAGGGGTTACTTGTTGGTTATAGCGAGACTTTGAAGGCATACAGAGTTTACATTCCTCCTTGCAAGAGGATCATTGTGAGAAGGGATGTCCAATTTGATGAGGACAAGGCCTTATGACAATCTATGGACTTAACAGCAAAGCAGTAGCCAGCACAGGACATAGGGATCAAGTTGGAGGAGCCAGATGTATAGGTACAGGTACAAACACAAGGCACGGGTTCTGGTAGTCAGAGGGATTCAGGTGGACAGGATCCTTCAGTCATTGACTTGGAGGATGAGTTGCAGCAGGAGACAGATATCTAGTAGCCACGCCAAGTAGACACTAGGCCAAGGCCTAAGTGGTTTAGGTCCACATTACAAGATTCTAGGCAGGTAGGTCCTCCACAAAGCTCCATGAGAAGAAGCAAACCACCATTGAGACTCAATTATATGGAACTGATGACAGAGTTGATTAACTTTGAACCTTCCAGTTTTTTACGAGGCTACCCAACATGATGTGTGGTAGGAGGCCATGGTTGAGGAG
Source organism: Pseudotsuga menziesii (assembly GCA_001517045.1). Taxonomy (NCBI): domain Eukaryota; kingdom Viridiplantae; phylum Streptophyta; class Pinopsida; order Pinales; family Pinaceae; genus Pseudotsuga; species Pseudotsuga menziesii. Next base: position 153,460 of record LPNX010690231.1, on the reverse strand, counting down.
TATGACTCAATCATGAAGAACCAGTTATGGGAGGTTGTACCGAGACTTGAAGGCAAGAAGGTGGTAGGATCAAGGTGGATCTACCAGGTGAATTATGCAATAAATGGAAGTGTGGAAAAGTATAAAGCACACTCTGTGGCTAAGGGGTTTTCATAGAACGAGGGTATTGACTATGAGGAGACCTTCACCCCAGTAGACAGGTATTCTTCCATTTGGACCATTATATCTTTAGCAACAGAGATGGGTTGGCGACTCCATCAAATGGAGGTCAAGACTTCCTTCCTCAACAGAGTGATAGAGGAGGAGGTATATATTGAGCAGCAAGAGGGGTTTGATGTGGAGAACATGGAGAAGCATGTATGCATAATGCATCAAGCTCTTTATGGGCTCAAGCAGGCACCTCAAACATGGTGCTTGATGATAGACAACTATCTACGGGAGATGGGATTTCAGCGGAGTGAGGCTGACCACAACCTATACTTCTTGACATGTGAGGTGTCTCTCATACTGGCCCTATATGTGGATGACCTCTTTTTGACAGGAGATGAGAGGCTGATTGGAGACTGCAAGTCCAACCTTGCAGCGAAGTTTGAGATGAAAGACCTTGCGTTGATGCATTACATTCCGGGCTTGGAGGTTTGGAAAAGAGATGGATGCTTCTTAATGTCCCAAATTTTGCATTGGGTCACAATGTCCAAATCACATTTTCCATGTTCATGAAAGTTGTCAAAGGGATGTTAAAAGTCAAATAATTGCCAAGGAGGAAAATCACTAGTTTCCTAGGTTGGAGGTGGAAGCTTTGATATTTGGAATAAGGGGGATAATAAATTATGTTTAAACATTAGAAGAGGATAAATATTTAATAATGTAGCTTATTAAATAAATACAAGAGAAAAATTAAATGGCTATGGAGAATTGAGACACATGGAGACTATGGGGCCCACTTAAGCTAGAATTCCTATGTTAAATGACATCCTCCTCTTGTAATTTTGAATCTATGGGAAGCCTAATGTTTTGGTATGGATTATGAGGTTTATAAATTTTCCATATACTTCATAGGTCGAATTTGGGATGAATTGTAACTTACATGGGAGAGGAAAAGCCAAATGGGAGTTTCATGGACACTTGGCTGGATTCCCCTTACATTTATGACATCTATGACACCAATGATGGAGATTTTATGACAGTTATGACACAAGTCAGATATGAAGGCTGACATACTGACATGTGAGACTGAATAGAGCATCTTAGAGGTTGAATTTGGGAGTTGGAGAAGGCCAAGAGGATCCAACTCAAATTTGGGAGAAGAGGGAAGGTGAAGAGAGAGGCCACATGGCATAGCATGATCAGCCACACCAATTCGACTTGGATTTGGTTTATGGATGGATTTGGAACCTTAGAATACTGATAATGTTTATAAAATACAGGGATCAACCATGAGCAGAAGCTTTTTGCTCATTTGTGAATTGTGAGAGTTAGTGGATGACTAGTTTTCTTGCTTAAACCAATTTCAAGGGTGAAAGATTCCCATCCTAGTTGGTGTTTGGAAAGGCCACTCAGGTCTTTTATGGAGCTTTAATGGAGTCTTATTTGCAGGTGTAAGCTGCAGGAAATCATGTGGATTCTTCTATTGCAGCACTATCTCTCAACTATTTCTAGTTTTCACACCATATTCATGCCAATGGAGGGATTGCGCTTTAGGTGAGCTATTGATCTCTTTAGGGAAGATTCTAATGCCAATTGTATTGTGTTATGATGTATATTCTCTGTATTTCATGTTCAGAAGACTCTCAGTTCGAAATACCCAAAAGAATTCATGTAAAAATGTTGAACAATGAAGAAATAGTGTCATTTCTCCACTATCTTGTTGTGAACCATTGTAATGCTGATGATTTCAAATTGGGAGAGCTTTTCATTGTCCATTTCTGATTGTAATTAGTTAAACATTCTTTGTTCTTTATTCTCAAAAATTTTCAAGTCAAAATTTCCAAGAGTTGTATGTCAAAATGACTTTTAATGAGCAAACAATGACCATTTCCACTCCATTTTGATATATGCCATGGTCATACTTATTATTTTGAATGGAGGAATGTATCTCTGATAAATGTATGATGGATGGACTATAATTAATGTGTATTTCAAGTCTCATGTTCAGTACTTAAGCATTGGAAGCCATTTTACTCATTTTTATTGCATTGGGAGAAGATTTGGTGCATTTTCCCCAAGGGTCGAAATTGTGACTCGGGAGTTGTTTTGGAAAGAGTCATAACAACCTGTATAAACTGAACCATGATGCATATGAGACTTTGAAAAGGTCCCTTACACATACCTAGCCTCTTTTCAGAAATTCAAGTGACTTTGGGATCATTTGTGAAGCCATTTCCGGCAATTACCCAGGGGGAATTTGATCCAGGAGGATCCAAGAAAGCAAAATTTTGAAGTCCTCCAATCTCACCAAAACTAGGACCAGATCGAAGGGCTCGTCGAGATGATTCCAATGGTGTTCGTTTCACCTCAAATGGACCCGTATGAGAAATTTATCGCGTTCTGTTGTATTGATGAAACAGGGAAATTTGGCAAAATGGGGGTGCCATGTGGCACCACTGACAGGGTGACACGTGGCAGTACGGACCAATCACAAGGTGACACATGGCAGTACGGATCCGAGCTGGCATACTGCTGACTGGGCATACAGATGGTGACGTGGCAGTACGGGTAGTGACTGGGCGGTTGACTAGACGCCGACTGGGCGTGAGGTGGACCAATCCCAGGCCGCCATGTGGCAGCACGAGATTGGCCAATATGTCTTATGCAAAAATTATGGCCTCCGTGGGGTTGGACCCCATGACCTCTGCAATGAAAGTTGAGTGACTTCACCACTCGGGCTACATGGATTCTTCGTATGTGGGTTAAGGTTCTTGTATTTAATCTTGTGGAAGTTTCTAATGGCGCAAAAAGGGGCCGGGGCAAGCCCCGACCCATAGTTTTCGATGCGGGAAGGAACGTGGGGAGTTTGTTACAACTCCAACCCACAATCAACTCTCGGTCACATGTTTTATAACAAAAACCTCAAACGAAGTACATGCCACCCCATTCAACGTGCCTTAACACATGACACATGTATATCACGTGTATCGAATGGAGGAGGCGCCCTTACCACATGTGCTTTTGTTAAAACTTTGGTTATGGCTCTAAAGTGGGTTCAAACACTTTGGTCATGGTTTTTTTTTTACACCACATGTGCTATTTTAAAACGTTGGTGATGGCTTTTAAAAGTGGGTTTTTAAAACATTATAATATATGTAATAAGTTTAACCATACTTGGTATAGTTTTAAACTATAACCAACTATATGGTTGGAATATTTAAAGGGGAACTACATAATTTAAGAGCCTAACCAACTTGGAGGTTTTCAACCATATGCCCAATTAGGCAAATTTGTTGTAACTGAGAATTCATGAGGAACATGTGAAGGGGGTCTTCTCAAGCTATATAAACCCTCTTATTCTCCATTTGCCTCACATGCTTTGGAGTGGAGACTTTGTAGCTAAAGGAGAGAGGGGAGATTGCGTAGCTCTGCAGGAGAAAGGTACAAGTGTTTATACTCGTTTTACACCGTCTTCAGGCTTCAGAGCTGCTGAAAGCAGTCTTGTTGTGTTTTGGGCGGCGGTTCTCTTCCTGACCATTGTCGCCAAGGTATCATTGTATCATTGCCATGTATTTTGCCTTATGCTGAGATTATAGATCGGCCCTCCTATTGAGAAGCAGGCTCGGAGACGTAGTCCATTCTGGACAAACTCCGTTATCAACTTGTTGTCTTTATGTGCGTATTGTCTATGCTGTTTGGTTCTCTTCTTATGGATTTGTGAGCTTCATTCATGCTCTTTATGCAATTCATGTTAACGTCATAGAGTAGCAAAGATCTTGTTTTCGGATCACGTGGTATCAGAGCAGGACTATTTGATGTTGGATTGTGAGTGTGGATGCTCACGAGGGCTAAACTGCAAGCTGGTGAGGGTACATTAGAGCCTTACAATTTTGAGATCGGACGTGCACACTGAAGGAGGAAGATGGATGCTAATGATGCCCACACCGAGATGGAGGCAAACTTTCACAAGGTCTTCTACATGATGGCCGACAAGGTAGACAAGTTGTTTGCAGACTATGAAGGATGCATGGAAAAAGAAAGAAAAGGCAGTGAAGTAAAGAAGGAAGACAAAGAAGTGAAGGACGAAGGCAACGCTTCAATTAACCAAGGAGGAGGTGGCGAAGAGCCTCCTGAGCCTCCCTCTTCACCTTCAGCTTCAAGCACAAGTTCAAGTGCTTCTTCCTCATCTCATTCTCAGCATTCCAAGGTTCCTCACAAAGAGCCTCAAAAGAAGCCCTTATTGAAGCTCGATGTGAAATTTGATTTGCCCATGTTCAATGGAAAAGCGAATGCAAAGAAGTTGAAAAATTGGATAAGGCAAATTGAGGTCTATTGCCGAGTCCAGCAGATCAAAGAAGAAGATGTGAAGATTCAGTTGGCTTCACTTTAGCTGACAGGCACCGCACTTATATGGTGGGAAAGCAAGCTTCAGCAAGGTAGCAAACAAATGGGTAATCTTCTCTCATCATGGTCTGCTTTCATTTCTGCTTTACGTAAGCAATTTTATCCGTTGGGTTATGTTCAAAAGGCTATGATGGATTGGCAAAGTTTTAGACAAGGCAAGGGTCAGAGTGTTCAGAATTTTACTGAAGAATTTAGAAAGAAAGTTGTTATCTCCTAAAATAACCCAGTCAAATTTTCATTATTTTAGGTGATAGGATCGAGTCAAAAAATTTCCTTCTAAATTATTTAGAGTCCATTAAGAGGTCTTGTTTTGAAGTATATAGTTGAAAATTTCATTCATCCAAGTTTTAATCTTCAAAATTCAAAATCTCAGCTTTCGGCAGCTAAGCTTTTCTGTAAAAGGTTAGTTAACCGTCGAAACAGGTCATTTTCGGCAGCTAAAGCACGAAACAGATAGAAGGCTTAACTGCCGAAAATCTGTTTTTCCAGAAAAAAAACTGTCTTTGGTAAAAATCGTTTTTCTCGGCCGTGGAATGTCCGTTTGGCACGTTCAAATGGTCGATTGACATCTAAAAATCATAAGCTATCCATTGGTGCAATCATATTTGGTTTTAGAGATCGGGAAGCTAGTTGAAATCTCCCCTCAAGATCACGTGTCAGAAAATGCTTACAAAACCTGTTACAGGGCAGCAAGCTAATGTTTTTGCCCAGATTGGGATTTTTTGAATCCAAATGGCTTGAACTCGATTCTAATGGATAAATGGTGAATTATAAAGTCAGATTTGAATGCTATTTGTGTGGGATAAGATCAGAAGAGGTTATTCAAATAAATTTGGTGTCTTTTTCAAAGGCAAAAATATAGGATTTTTGGTCAATTCAGCAAATTCGAATTCTATCTTTTGGAAGAGTCATCAACAGCCTTGGGAGGCTTATCTGCACTACATCAGGACTTGATCTTCTCCTATTTTGATTTGATTTTCCATTTTTAGAATTCCAGATCCATTTTTATAGGATCTCATCCTACACTTGTCGATTTGACTATTTTTGGCAAATCTGATCCATTTTTCATGGATCTAGATTTGATCTTGTAAGGCTATAAAGCCAAAGACATTTGGAGAACAGAGGGGGTTCAAGTTTGGATACATTTTGGGCTATGTACTTGACACTTTCTTGCTATATGAATCACAGTTTTCTTTGGTTATTAGATATCAGTCTGTCCACATTTTCCATTATTCTACATTTGATTCTATTCAGTTCAGTTGTTCAGAACTGTCATCTTCTGATACAGCTCATGGATGAATTAGATCTTCTTTATATTCTTGTATGACCCTACAGCTCTGTATTTGGTTATCTTGAATGTCTTTCTTCATACCTTGATTATTTACTGTAGCTGATATTTAATTTCTCGAAGCACTAGCTTTTTAGAGGCATGGCATGTTGTCTTACTGCTTAGTCTTCTCAGTTATCCCATTGTTCCACACTTCGATTATTATAATTTCTTAAGTTCCCAGGCATACTTAGCCATAACCACTAAGTAGTTTCTTGGAGTGATAACAAAAGCTCTAGAGTTGAATATTTCTTTAGATTCTCTTGACACTCTTTTGAAGTACATTGGTGCTCTTCATCATTATCTACACCATACTTTGCTGTTGTTGAATCCTACTAGTGTGGATGAAGCAAGTGTTCAGGCTACTCATCTTGAGAGCAGAGGGAATCATTTGCAAGAAGACCATCAGAAGGAGCCTTTCAAGCACAACAACAACCACAAGTTCAAGAAAAAAGACAAGAGCAAGAAGACAGCTACTGCCAAGAAGGAAGGAGGAAAGCTCCATTGCAACCATTGCGACACTGATGGGCATGATGAAGAAAGTTGTTGGAAGTTGCATCCTGAACAGAGGCCAAAGCATTATGGAAGCAAAAAGAAGAAAAATACCGCTGCAACAGCACAACGAGATTTGGGTTCCGACTCAGGTGACGAAACCATGATTACAGCCATGGGAATGCAAGGTAACAAAACTCCTCATACTGGTTCGAGTTCTACTCATGTTTCTAAAGAAAATGATAAAAGAAGAAGTGAGTTGTTTCACATCAGAGTTGTGTCTAAGCATACAAAGATTGAAACATTATTTGATTCGGGTTCTCAAGTAAATTTGATCTCAGAATCAGTTGTTAAGAAGTTGGGCATACAGACTAAACGTCACCCCAAGCCTTATCCTCTTGGATGGGTATGTGATAATGCTAAGCTATAGGTGACTAAGCAATGCAGGTTAAGGTTTGCAATTGCTTCAAATTTGATCGATGAGGTGGAATTAGATGTTGTTCCTCTTGACATCTGCGATATCGTATTGGGAAGCCCATACTTGTATGATCGAAAAGCAGTATTCTTCCGTCATGAGAACAAGTACCATCTCACCAAAAATGGGGTGGAGTACATCGTGAGAGCTCACAGTATGTAGGCTAACACCTCTCTTGTTAGTGCAGGACAGATGAAGAGACTCATCAACACTAATAAGAGATACATGCTCATGGTTGTGAGAGCAAAAGATGCTGAGGCATCTGATGCTTTCAAAGGTTGTGATCCTTCTCATAAAAAGGCTATGATTGATATTGTGGCTAACTCTGATGAAATATTTCAGGAACCTACAGGTTTGCCTCCCAAAAGGGAGATTCAACATGAGATTCATCTCCAGCAGGATGCCCCTCTTCCTAATGTGTGCATGTACAGGTTGTCCGCAGTTATCAAGTACAAGAAGGGTACTATTAACAAAATGGCAGATATGCTTTCTAGACCTCCTATTGTTGCATCTATTGTCTTGAAAAATGCTTCTTTATCCCATGAAAGTTATATTGAGCAGTATGCTACTGATGATGATTTCAAGGAGATTTATGAGAAGCTAACCAATGGCACACAGGTGGAAGACTACTATTTGCAGGGAAAGTTGCTCTATCATTTGGGCAAGTTATGTGTTCCTATCAGTGAAAGAGTCCATGTAATACGAGAAGCTCATACTTATCTTGTATCAGGGCATTTTGGGGTAGGTAAGACTTTGGCTCATTTGCAAAGACTTGTGTATTGGCCTCACATGAAAGACATTGTAACAAAATATGTAAAGGGGTGTGTGATGTGCTCTACTTGTAAGCCCACTAATAGAAAATTGGGGCTGTACTCACCACTTCCTATTCCTTCCCATCCTTGGGAAAGCATTTCCATGGATTTTGTGGGGGGTTTGCCTACGTCTAGGAGGGGTCATGACTACTTGTATGTGGTCATAGATAGGTTTAGCAAGATGTGTATTCTTATGCCATGTAAAATGCAGGTCACTGCAAAACAGATTGCTTCTCTTTTCTTTTAGCATGTATGGGTTCACTTTAGACTCCCTACGTCCATTATCTTGGATCGGGACTCCCGGTTCCTTGGAGAGTTTTGGACAAAATTATGGTGTATGATGGACACCAAGCTGAAGAGGAGCACCGCTTTCCATCCACAGACCGACGAACAGACATAGGTAGTCAACATGACAGTTGTCCATTTGCTTCGAGGCTATTGCAACAAGCATCCTAAGTTATGGGATGAACAGATCCAGTATGTGCAACATGCCTACAACAGGGCTATGCATTCTTCCACTCAGAGCTCGCCATTTGAGACATGCTTTGGGTACTTGCCAAAGACTCCATTGGACTTGACTTATGGGAGAGAGGTTGATTCAAGCGCTTCCAAGGATGAAGACAAAGCCCACAGGTTCATTCAGAGAGTTCAACAGGTACATCAAGCAGTGCAAGAGCAGTTGGAGAAGAGTCAAGCCTAGTACAAGGCTCACCATGACAAGCATAGAGTTGATCATCAGTTTTAGGTGGGAGATCAAGTGTGGATCCACGTCAGCAAGGAGAGGATGAAAGGAGAAGGAAAGAAGCTCAAGCCTATTAGATATGGTCCCTTCACCATCTTGGAGAAGATTGGGACAAATGCTTTTCGCTTAGAGCTACCGCCATACATGCAGATCTACTCAATGGTGAATGTGGAGAACTTGAAACTCTTTGAGCCTCCCATGATCATGGATGAAAGGGAGAATGTCTCATTGCCATCAGTTGATGAATTTGCTCCTGAGTACATGGATGAGCTAAAGGAAGATGTCATCTTGGACAGAAGGACAAGGACTTCTCGCAGCGGTGATGTTGATTATCTTCGAGTGGGCATCAAAGGCACTCATCCAAGCAAAGCCAAGTGGATCGAGAAGGGGAAAGTGAGGGAGCAATTCCCTCACCTACCAGTTGATTAGTAAAGGCTTTTGGAGGCCAAAAGCTTCTCAGTGGGGAGGAATGATCCAGGAGGATCCAAGAAGGCAAAATTTTGAAGTCCTCCAATCTCAGCAAAACCATCATCAGATAGAAAGGCTCATCGAGACGATTCCAACGACGTTCGTTTCACCTCAAACGGACTCCGTATGAGAAAGTTATCGCGTTCTGTTGTATTGATGAAACATAGAAATTTGGCAAAATGGGGGTGCCACGTGGCACCACTGATAGGGTGACACGTGGCAGTATGGATCCGCGCTGGCATACTGTTGACTGGGCGTACGGACGGTGCCGTGGTAGTATGGGCAGTGACTGGGCGTGAGGTGGACCAATCCCAGGCCGCCACGTGGCAGCACGGGATTGGCCAATATGTCTTATGCAAAAATTATGGCCTCCGCGGGGTTGGACCACGTGACCTCTGCAATGAAAGTTGAGTGACTTCATCACTCGGGCTACATGGATTCTTGGTATGTGGGTTAAGGTTCTTGTATTTAACCTTATGGAAGTTTCTAATGGTGCAAAAAGGGGGCCGGGGCAAGCCCCGACCCATAGTTTTCGATGCGGCAAGGAACGTGGGGAGTTTGTTACAACTCCAACCCACAATCAACTCTCGGTCACATGTTTTATAACAAAAACCTCAAACGGAGTACATGCCACCCCATTCAATGTGCCTTAACACATGACACATGTATATCACGTGTATCGAATGGAGGAGGCGCCCTTACCACATGTGCTTTTGTTAAAACTTTGGTTATGGCTCTAAAGTGGGTTCGAACACTTTGGTCATGTTTTTTTTTTTTACACCACATGTGCTATTTTAAAAAGTTGGTGATGGCTTTTAAAAGTGGGTTTTTAAAACATTATAATATATGTAATAAGTTTAACTATACTTGGTATAGTTTTAAACTATAACCAACTATATGGTTGGAATATTAAAAGGGGAACTACATAATTTAAGAGCCTAACCAACTTGGAGGTTTTCAACCATATGCCCAATTAGGCAAATTTGTTGTAACTGAGAATTCATGAGGAACATGTGAAGGGGGTCTTCTCAAGCTATATAAACCCTCTTCTTCTCCATTTGCCTCACATGCTTTGGAGTGGAGACTTTGTAGCTAAAGGAGAGAGGGGAGATTGCGTAGCTCTGCAGGAGGAAGGTACGAGTGTTTATACTCGTTTTACACTATCTTCAGGCTTCGGAGCTGCTGAAAGCAGTCTTGTTGTGTTTTGGGCAGCGGTTCTCTTCCTGACCATTGTCTCCAAGGTATCATTGTATCATTGCCATGTATTTTGCCTTATGCTGAGATTATAGATCGGCCCTCCTATTGAGAAGCAGGCCCGGAGACGTAGTCCATCATGGACGGACTCCGTTATCAACTTGTTGTCTTTATGTGCGTATTGTCTATGCTATTTGGTTCTCTTCTTATGGATTTGTGAGTTTCATTCATGCTCTTTATGCAATTCATGTTAATGTCATAGAGTAGCAAAGATCTTGTTTTCAGATCAAAATTGGAGCCCCAATTTTCTAGTAAAGACTCCTGCTTTGAACAGAACATTAAACAAGTTTACAAAACTAACTGGGAGGTTAAAAAACATACATGAACATCATATTTAAGTTATATTATCAGTCATGTACCTTCAGAGAAAATTTGGAAGCATTTGGGTCAATTTGGAGGTCTAGACATCAAAACTAGTCAAGAGCCAAAATTGTGAAAAAATTGAAAAATTGGGCATTTTAATAAAATTTCAAAAAGGGACATTACACAGGTGGTGGACATTTTCACCAAGGCACTCTGTAGAAACAGTTTTGTGAAGTTCAAGGATAAGTTGGGGTTGCTACTGAATCCATTCCTCGTTGAGAGGGAGTGTTAAACTACCAACAACGAGGAAGGTCTTCCTACATGCATGTGTTCTTGCATGTACAAGACTAAAATTAGGAAGCCAATTGTATTTAATTATTTTTCCTAAAATAATTAAAGCGATCTAATTGTTTATTAACTTTAAGTGAAAATGAAATTAGGTTTTTCACTTTACCTAAATTTATAAAAGAAATTTCAATTGGTGGAGATGACACATACTTGTATTCTGATAGAGACTAGATACATACAGGGGAGAAATTCAGACAGAGGATTTAGCTAGGAAGACAGAGGAAGGAGAGAACGTGATCACCGAACTACCAAGCAGGACAAAGGCCACACAGGTCGACATGCAGCAATTGCAGAGGAAGGCCATATAGATCATACATATTTCGTACAATATCTGTACAACCATACAAATCCACATGTGTGAGGACGTACCACTGGGTCGTACACTCTAACATGAGGGTGTTGAGGTTTAGCTAGAGTTTTTCCCAGTGATTCTGCCGTGTAACTGCATTTTCCAGGTTTGTGTAAATTTGCAGTGATTGTAACATTCCATACTTTCTCATAATAAAATCTATATTTGATTACCGCACCGGTTTTTCCATGGGTTTTTTTCGGGGGTTTCCATACCCAAAATAATAGTGTCAATATTGTGATGTGATGTTGTGATTTATTCCTTATTTTTATATTCTGTTGCATACTGTAAAATATATTCATGTGTGGTTATCAATAGATATTTTTGAATACACTATTTAGCCCTAGTTGAATACTAAAGGAAAATTTACATCACAAGACTAACTAATTAATGAACTATTGATAGTGGTTAGTTGAGATTACAATTCTTAACACACCTCCTTAATCTCAACTATGACAATACTTTCAGCACTATCAATGCAAAAAGATGCTTGTTGGTCTCTGTCTCAGCTAGGCTTACATTTTGCTCAAAAACTTCAGCTTCACTTTCTTCCTTGATGTCTGCTTGGGATTCTTCTTCTGTGTCTTCTGGATCTTGATGCTAAGTAGTTGTTCTTCAAAGTTTTCTTCAGGTTTTGGAACATAGTGCAATTCTTCTTCTTCTGTTTCAACATGATTTTTCTAGTTGTCATATTTACCTGCACATTGAAAATTTTTGTCAGGAAAAATATGAATATATTTCATCTTTTCTTGGAGCATTCACATCTTGGTGTTCATCATCAATGACAATTACATCATCATTCTCATTGACTTCTTCATTTTCATGTACCCAGTGTGCATCCTTCATTGCTTCTTCAAAAAATGTGGGTCAAGAATAAAATATAGCATATTGTAGATGCTCATCACTAACAGGAGTATCCTCATAGATCTCCCTCAAACTTCTGGTTTTCTGGTTTTGGGGTGGACTGTCTATTGTTGTTTCTTTTGTGCTGCTATCAACTAGATGTTGTTTATTCTCAACAATTGTTGCAACTTCTATGCTGCTATCAACTGTCTCTTGCTCAGAGAGACTATCACTCACATCATTGGGTACTACTACATTAATAGGTTTATTGTCATCAGCTAAAATAATTGGATCAATAACCTTTGTTGGGATTACATGATCACTGACTACCTCATAAGCAAAGTCTTCTTGACTATATTCCACTTCACTGTGGGATTCCTGGTTCTTTGCATGACTTGAAAAGTCATCTTCCTCTATAGTTGGTTCCTCACTAAACACTTCTTTCAGTATATCCCATGCTCTTTTTGGAGTATCGGCTTCTACAATATAATGAAATAGTGAATAGTCTATACTGTCTTGTATGAGACATAAGGCAATAAATTTTATTCTTTCTTTTTGGAACTCAGTCAAAGTCTTAAATGAATCTAGATCTCTAGGATCTTCTTCAACTATGAAATGTCACAAGTCTTGTAATTTTAACAAATTACTTACTTTAACTGCCCATGCATCATACTCATATCCATGAAAGGTCTTCCATAAGCCTTCTGGTGTTAAGAGATTTCTTACCTCTTCAAGCTCTTCAGGTAATGCTTCTAGTAGCTCCATCTTGTCTCATCGAACGATCAACAACCTTCGACTGTGAGATTGGATCTGGATGTGTGTTCTTTCCACTATGTGGAAAAAGCTTACCCAAGACAAAAGGGAATGGATCGGGCCATACGCTTTGATACCATGTTAACGATTACAAGAGAAGCAAAAAAATGACAGAAAACACAATGGGTATTGCTTGATCCATTCCTTTTTGTCTTGGGTAAGCCTTTTCACATAGTGGAAAGCGCACACATCCAGATCCAATCTCATAGTTGGAGGTTGTTGATTGTTTGATGAGACAAGATGGAGCTACTAGAAGCATTGCCTGAAGAGCTTGAAGAGGTAAGATATCTCTTAACACAAGAAGGATTATGGCAAACATTTCATGGGGATGATTATGATGTATGGGAATTCAAAGTAAGTAATTTGTTGAAATTACAAGATTTGTGGCATTTCATTGTTGAAGAAGATCCGGATTCATTTAAGGCTTTGACTGATTTTCAAAAAGAAAGAAGGCAAGTTGTTTCCTTATTTCTCATACAAGAGAATATAGACTCTTCACTATTTCATTATATTGTAGAAGTTGACACTCCAAAAAGAGCATGGAATATACTGAAAGAAGTGTTTAGTGAGGAACCGACTGTAGAAGAAAGTGACTTTGCAAGTCATGCAAAGCAATAGGAAAACAATCAAGATGATTGTGTCTATGAGGCAGTCAACGATCATGTAAGCCCAACAAAGTTTGTTGATGACAGTGAAATTAAACCTGTCAATGTAGCCATGTCGAGTGATGACAGTGATAGTCTCTTTGAGCAAGAGACAATTGATAGCAGCATAGAAGCTGCAACGGTTGTTGAGAATGAGCATCATACAGTTGATAGCAACATAAAAGAAACAACAACAGATAGTCCAACCCAAAACCAGAAAACTAGAAGTTTGAAGGAGATCAATGAGCAGACTCCTATGATTAATGAACAACTTCAATATGCTATGTTTTCTTCCCATCCCACATTTTTTGAAGAAGCAATGAAGGATGCACAGTGGGTACAAGCCAATGAATAAGTCAATGATAATGATGAAGTAACTGTCATTGATGAGGAACACCAAGATGTGAATGCTCTCCAAGAAGAGCTGAAATATATTTATATTTTTTCTAACAAATATTTTTAGTGTGCAGGTAAAGATGGCAGCCAGAAAAAACGTGTTGAAACATATGAAGAAGACTTGTACTATGTTCCAAAAGCTAAAGAAGACTTTAAAGAACAAAGAAGACAAAGAAGAAGAAGTCCAAGTACACTTCAAGGAAAAAAATGAAGCTGAAGTTTTTGAATGAAATGTAAGCCTCGCTAAGACATAGACCAGTAGGCATCTTTTTGCATTGATAGTACTAAAAGTATTGTTCTAGTTGAGATTAAGGGGGCGTGTTAAGAATTGTAATCTCGAAATACCACTATCAATAGTGCATTAGTTAGTTAGTTAGTTGAGTAGCCGAGTTGGTCACATTACCTAGAATTAGTGGTCCATAGTATTTGATGACCCATGGTATTTACCTATGGTTTTGGTGTTATGCAGTCTTATAAATATTGTTGGTTAATATTGAGAAGGAAATTCCAGTTCCCAAGAAATCAATACAGCCATTGTGTTTTTTTCGTCATTTACTGACTCTTTTAATCTTTGGCAGAGAGATGTATGTTTCTTCATTGGACAAGGGAAGTATGCAATAGAGATCTTGAAGAGATTCAGGATGGAGGACTGCAAGCCTATGGCCATACCTCTAGTTTCCATCTGGAGGAAGATTGATGCATCAGGGTCAGACGGGTTTGATCATACCTTATATCGTCGGTTTATCAAATCACTTATGTATCTCGTCAACACTTGTACAGACATCAACTTTGCAGTCAACTCTTTGAGTCAGTTCATGGTGGACCCTCGAAGAGTGCATTGGACGACTTTGAAGCACATACTACGCTACATCTGAGGTATAGTGGAGTATGGATTGGGTTATGAGCACGGGAGGAGTGCACAGTTAGAAGGTTTCATAGATGTTGACTGGGCAGGATGTGCAGAGGACATGAAGAGTACTTCAAGTTGTTTCAACATGGGATCAGGGGTTGTCTCTTGGTTTAGTAGGAAGCAGAAGTCAGTTGCATTGAGATTGGCAGAGGCCGAGTACATGATAGCCAACAGGGCTTCTTGTGAGGGTATGTGTTTGAGGAATTTACTTTCAGGGTTGTTCGAGTGTGAGATAGAGGCTACAGTAGTTCACTGTGATAATCAGAGTGGCATTAGGATATTGGAGAATCCAGTGTTCCATGACTGGAGAAAACACACAAACATCGGTACCACTTCTTGAAAGATTGTGTTCAAAGAGGAACCATTCGGTTGGAGTACATATCGACAGATGAGTAGGTGGCAGACATTTTCACCAAGGCACTTTGCAGACATATTTTTGTCAAGTTTAGGGATAAGTTGGAGTTGCTACTAAATCCCTTCTTCGTTGAGAGGGAGTGTTATATTAGCAGCAACAAGGAGGTCTTCCTGCATGCAAGTGTCCTTGCATTAGAAGACTCTAAAACAACAAACAAGTTGTATTTAATTATTTTTCCTAAGTTTACTTTGGAAAATAATTAAAGTGATCTAATTAATTATTGACTTTAAGTGAAAGTGAAATTAGGGTTTTCTCTTTACCTAAAGTTATATAAGAAATGTCAATTGGTTGAGAAAACACACACACACTTGTATTCCGAAAGAGACAGAATACAGACAGGGAGAATCTCAGATAGAGGATTTAGCTAGGAAGACGGAGGAGCAAGAACAAGATCATTGAACTATCGGGCAGGACAGAGCCCGCACAGTCGATAGGCAGTAGCTCTAGAGGGAGTCGTACAAGACCATACATATTTCCTATAGGTGTCGTACAACATCCATACATCTTTACAGCCGTATGTATCTACACATGTGAGGTCGTACAACTGGGACGTATACTCTTGCAGGAGGGTGCCGAGGTTTAGTTGGGGGTTTTCCCAGTGATTCTGTCGTGTAACTGCATTCACCAAGTTTGGGTGAATTTGCAGTGATTGTAACGTTCCATATTTTCTCATAATAAAATCTATATTTGACTGCTGCACCGGTTTTCCCATCTTGGGTTTTTTTAGGGGTTTCCATACCCAAAATAAGAGTGTCAATATTGTGATGTGATTTTGTGATTTATTTCTCAGTTTTATATTCCGCTGCATACTGTAAAAGTTATTCATGTGTGGTTATCAGTAGAGATTTTTGAATACACTGTTTAGCCCTAGTTGAATATTAAAGGAAAATTTACATGGTATCAGATCTTAGGTGAGCTAAAGCTGCGATATTTGCAGCAACAATGATATATCAGGGACAAATCTATAGGAAGACACAATGTAGGTGAAGTGAGCAACAACATAGTACATAAAGATAGATCGACCCTTGAAAATAGACCTTGACCATAAAGATATATCAAATAAAAATGTTGAGAGCATACCTTGATATTGATATATTGGAGTTCAAGAGCATATCTTGACATAAGGATAGATCGGACCTTGAGCAGGAATGGGGTTTACATTTTCAACCATTAAGTGTTTAGGGTTTTTTAAGTTTTTCATTAAAAAATATATTTTTGGGGGGGGGATCAGTGGGTCATAGAAGCACTGGAAGTTGCAGGATCCATTTGAAAATTTCAGGAATTGTTTGATTTTTCACAATATCCATTTGAAAATTTCATGAATTGTTTGATTTTTCACAATATCCATTTGAAAATTTCATGATTTTTTTATTTATTTTTCATAGGATCTGTTTCATGGGAACATGATATTTTTTCTTCTGCAGGGGATACGTTTCCATAGTGGATCCGAGGCGGATCCAATACATACATGTATCGGATCCGTGGATCTATGGATCCTACACACTGGGGTGGTGGATTCGGTAACACAGGTTTGAATCAATCAATGTTCATCTTTGGCTTTAAGAGTCTGCAAATTCCATTCCCACAGTTATACCAAATACATCCTCATCCCATTAATGATCATTTCCAAGATTACTTATCCATCCTCACTACTCCAGGGTACTTACATAGGTCTTTTGATTAGGGAGGGTACTTACAAAGGCGTTCTTATTAGAGGAGTTGAAGTTAGGTCTAAGTTAAAGGTCATCACACAATAAAATTAAAAACCAATAGTTAGTATGTATAGTTGCACCATAATATGTTGTATCATATCCAAATTCATTCGTGTGTTCTCTCATAGATAAATTGAGTGTATGTGCAAGCCTTCTGCTTTTTTAGTGCAATTCATGGAATATACTTTTCTGAGAGCATATTTTAATTCTTTCTTATATTTGAATTCAATAAAAAACTCTCATACTTCATAACACACCTATATGATTGCATAATTTAGAGGCTAACATCACGGTCTCATGGTGCTTGCTATTTTTCATATGTGATAGATGCCAAGTAAAATGGGCAATAAGTAGCTCCATGGAAATGGAGTAGGTAGTCTCATGAACCCCCAATCTGCAAGTTATTATAATCATAGGAAACAATTCTCAAAAAGGATTGACACTTTGATTTTAGTAAGATCGTGATTTGATAAGAATAACTTGGATACATTTTGGCAGCAATGCTGGAGAGTGGAGTTAGTTTTATTTTTGGAAAATAAAAAAAATAGACAATTAGGCCACTAAGTGGCTGAACACAAGTGACAAATCTAAAAGCCACCAACCACAACATTCTCTTAAACAAACACAAAGAGAAATCCCTTAAAAATGGAGGAACAAATGCAAATTCTCCTCTTATTACCGACTACCAAACTACATTACCAGTGAAATAAATAGTGTGAAAATAATGTAAGACCTCAAGTAGTTTCCAATAACTACTCTTTTATCATTGTTTGACACGAGAGAAAATGCCAATGTTTGTTTCTCATTTCCATATGTTGCAAATACTACTCCAACATCTTCAATCATTTGGATTGGCAAGCTATGGTTCAACAACTAGAGCATTTCCCATCAATAAGTTGGAGATATTACTAGATTCTAACCCAACAAAATGTTATTGCGATACAATAGGCCAACCACCTTAATCATGTTGCAATTGATTCTCAAAATTGTTAAGAAAATAATAGATATGCTCTCCTAACATATTGTTGTATGTTATAATTACAAACAATGGCCAATACAAACAGTTGACCTATATAACATATATAAAGACTCTTCCTAGGTTTCCATTGCCCTCTTTCTAGTAAACTTTGTGAGTTCTCTGACTTCAAACTAGTGTAGGTTTACTGACATTCTACATTGTCTGCACTGCATAGATGATAGGTTTCTTAAATCCATTGCACGGTGTATCTGAGTTTATTCCCATTTACCAAATGTTATCCATTTTTTTCAACCTTGGAAGCCTTGTTAGACATGTTAACTACATTTTTCACTGTGATACCTTTCATTTCCTATGTTCTATTAGTTAGTTTTTGATCTTTCACCAATCTCTTTATGTTTGTTATGGCATTCTCCTTGTGTTAATGTTCATGGTCATTTGTTTGTGGTACATATTATGGTACAAATGATCTTTTTTTGTAATTACTATCACTGTGCATGAAAGGACTTTGTCCTATATTGTGCATAGCACTATGTTAGACTTATGACACTATTCATTTCAACCTCCATAAAAAATCTAACAAAGTTCCTTGGAAGGAGGGTGAATGATACAAGCCCATTTGTTTCCTTTGCATGCCCTATAGAAAGAGTAGGTCTTATCCGTAAAACATACGGTTATTCATCTTTTACCAATCTTTGTATGTTTTTTATGGCTTTCTTTGTGTGAATTTTTTTCCTTGGCATTACCGTCCAAACCAACATGGTAAGTTGTGGCAAAAATTGTATCCTTGTTGCCGCCTCTTACACACTTAGGGTTGTCACAACATAAATATTCAAGCTGCTTGGTGCGTCCTTAGGGGCAAGTCTCGAGTCAAGTACTATCACTTGATCTTTACTCCTCCGTTTAATATAAGTCCTAACGGAGCCAAGGGGTGTAGACCCTACTAACGTAACTAAGGCTTTTAAGTTCTTAGTTATTTTACATGAAAGTTGTTACTAAGGAGTTTTGGAATTAAATTACTGACTAAGACAATTGTAGAATGAAATTAACTTAGATAACATACATGAATGAAATTATCATGGCATTTAAAAGATAACATAGCTGAAGCAAATAGTAGATAATAAAGACTAGTGTCGTGGAGTCAAAATAAGTGTTGTTGTAAACGTAAAATTTTTGTGATTGTGTTCTTGGTCAGTTTTAGGAATGATTAAAGGATGAGTTAATCAGTGGGGAAAGGGGATTATCGATATATTGAAGGGACAAGGAATATGTCGAGATTCATCCTATGTGGCTATGCATAAGGAAATGTGGGCTAGATCGAAGTTGTGGGGTTGTGTCCAACACTACACCAAACTAGGGTGTAGCTTGACAAGGCCCCACAGTCACTATCTAGTTGGTCCAACTTCTTCTGAAGAATTTGGCCATAGAAGATTATATCAAAACATCGGATTTTTGTTATGTTTAGGGGTGGTTGATTTTATTAGTGTGAGTTGTTTACGTACATGTTGAGATTTAATAAGTGTTACATACCAGTTTATGATTTCTCAATGATCATAACAACCTGCAAAGGGAAAGAGCATATGCAGACTGAAATCAATTTATTTGTTCCAATTTACATCGAAAAATAAGCAACGAAAGAGTGTTTACTAATTACTACACTATGACTTTCTTTTCCCTTTCGGTACTTGTAGAAATCGTAGTGGGTAGTGTTCTTTACAAAAAAAACCAATATATTAAAGCAACTTTAATTTGAAGTCGCTTATAAAACTATCCATCTTGTTAAGGCAAATTGTGTGCTTGTGTTAAGAAAATGAAACAAAGTGTAAGAAAAAATCACACCACGAAAAGGAACATTGTGAATCCCCCACGGTGGATGGGGTATGGGTGTTGTGTAGTACATTGTCTTCTCTTTTTTTTCTTAATGGTTATTACAATGATTCAGGAATGCATTTCAATTCTTTATAATTTAGGATCAAAGAAGGCTTGCAAGGTTTCAAAAGAAATGACTTAACGAGGAAGGAAGAGTCAAGGGTGCTCTAGATGGTTCAAAAGTTCAAAATTTTGCCAGAGATTCCTTCTATTTGTTTGTCAAAGATGTAAAAACAACAAGTTGTTAGTAACAAAAAAATGCCCAAAAACACTTTAAACATGTCTTTAGACAATCCTTAAAAAAATGCTAAAAAATGACTAAGTTAATCAATGTTTAAATCAAACGAAATAACCAAGGAAAGCGATATTTTCTTGGGATCCTAGCTTGCATTTTGGGACAACCAATGAAAGCACTTTAGATTTCTAGATATAAATTTATAAATTCAATAAACTAACTTCTACTTCAAGCCTTAAAAATGACTTGCAAAATATGAAAATAGTTATGTTATCTATAAAAATGTACTTGTTATATCTCAAGATCTAAACTTATATGAAATCTGATCTGAAAATAGATTTTACTTTTAAAAAGAAGTAGATTTGATAAGTAAGGGAACTGGTAACCAAAAAAATTTGATTTTTTTGTAATGGAGAAGAAATATGAAGCCAACTTCAGTTTTGAAAGAATGGAGAACTGGAGATGCCTACAACTCAACAAAGATTAAACCAGGACAACCAACACCGAAGGCGGATGAGGATGTAGGTGAGCTCAGCCTTCTCCCTTGTATTTCTATTATGCATCGTTACAAACACTTGCAAAGGGAGACTAAATCTAGAATACGTAATTAATAGAGATGAGAAGGGTATTAGTACAGCTGAATACACTTGTTGCTTCACTATATCTTCTAGTACAAGAGTAAATCCTAGGAATTTGTCCTACTAGCAAAATGCATTTACAAACCATAAAATATTTTACTATGATTAGTACCTATCTCGTTGGGAGCTTCCTTCATACACCCAACTAGTGAAGAGAGATAAGAAGTATGTGCCCATTGTATGTCAATCTAGACCTTCTCTATTGTCTTCTATTTATAATTCAACCTCTACTCGAATCCAAAATAACCAAAATATCCTTCAAGTGTTGGTTCCTTTCTTTCAGCTGCAAATCTAGAAAATTGGTCAAAATCAAGAAATTTCACTTTATCTTGCAGAACTCAGATGTGTCATATATGCTCTTCATTTTCCTCCTTCAAATATTCAACCTTTATCTCCATCATACCAATTTTCTATTGATCATGTTAACTTGGGCTTTGACTACCTCATACTGCCTTCGCACAACTGATAAATCCTATGCATAATTGGTTTGTAGATTCCTGTGCCAAGTCTCCATCTTCTACATTGCTTTAGCCACTACAACTTGCACTTCATCATGTAGGCACTCACATATACAAGTTGTTTTCTCAGTGTTCTCGAATGATTTCCCCATAATATACCAATTCCAACCTAAATGCACATAGTCGTTGATTGAACACTCTTGTTTGATAATGGAAGAGCCTTTTGTCCAATTCCCTATCGTAGAGAGGTTGGGGCATCTGTTGGATTTTCTTATAGCAGTATAAATACAATTTTCAGGTCTTGATAATTACTTCTTAATGACTTTCAAACAATAATTTCATCCCATTGTTATCATTGAATAATACACTAAAAATTTCAACTTCAAATTGTTGGGAAAACAAAATATCATAGAAGGACAACCATGCACAATAGACACCAGAATTTTACCCTCAGAAACCCAAACTTGGGAGAAAACCCAACAAATTTTCTAGAGAATAAATAAGTCCATAGTTACAAGTACATCACCATCAAAATGAAGAAATGTTAGCACATAAAGAATGCGTCGTTCATGGAGAGAAGATAGCGAACCACACAAAATGATAAGAACCTTAAAAAATATGCTCCTTCAAACTTCGCTAAACCCACCTAAATTTGCACACTAGGAGAGAGGAGATATTTTGTTTTTAAAATGAATTATTGGAGCTTTATTTATGCTCTTCAAATCATCTTTAATTCACTCGTAGGGTCGTTTTTTCCTTTTTTGTCTTCACTTTTAATTTTTCCTTTAGGGTTAACTTGTACTCTTAGTCTTCAATATTTCCTGGGCTTCTTTAATTCTCTCTTGGACTTCCTCAATGGTTCACTTATCTTCTTGGTTATTTCTTCTTCACTAGAAAATTTGTCCTTGTTGATAATCATCTACTCACATGCATGTCTATTCACACATAGATCTCTAATGTTGAATAGACCCACTAATAGGTCCCATACATTTCTTAGATTCAATGTCAATTCAACATTAGACTAGATTTGTATATTCCACAAGGGGATGAAAGCCCCTATCAAATAAACAACAAATATTTAATAAGAATAGATCACTCCATCACAGAGCATGCAATGTGATAATACCCTGGGGCCAATCTCCCCACACCATATGACTTAGGATAATGGGAGATTGTTTGTACCTACCTAGGCCATTCACCTCTAGCCATATGACTCAGGCTCTTGGTAAAATCAACATGATCACTCTGAGATAACGTTTTTCTGATGCTATAACTGAGAGAAATATCAATAGATTCTTTTATCAAACTCTCGATCGCAAAATGGCATAAATCACCTTTCACAATGATGACAACCCACACTTGCTTGAAAATGGTGGAGATTTTTGTTGAATTCCATGTTGCACAAATGTTATAGGAATTCTCTGCAGCTACAAATGAAATAACAATATATATCCAAGCTACTTTCAAGCAAAGGATTTCTTCCTTTGCCTTCACACAAATACTAAAGAATCTTTCTCTCTAATTCCTCATCACATCATGGAATGGATATACTTTCTCCTCTGTGATGACAGTCGATAACTACACCCATCGTTGCTTGAGAGTGTTGGATCCTTCTATCGCTTTTCGCACCACACAATTGTTAAAATCTAAAAATGGAATAACACTGTGTATCCAGACTATTTGCAAGCAAAGTAATTCTCCCTCCTCCTTTGGGTTGACGGTTTTAATGAAAGGACACCATAATTTCACGATCGAACCCATCTCACTTTTGAATTTATTACCACACACAAGACAGGCATCAAGATTGCTCATCATAAATGAGTTTTGCTTTCCAAAGTTTTGTTGAGACTTGGAAAATCCCAGGTAACAACAGTAGGGATTTTCCCTAATAAGCGTTCCCAATCAGCTCGTTATTGTTTGGTATGGGGAATCTGTCCAGTTTACGGTCCGGCTACTGTAGGTCAAGTAACGGTTAAAGCTTGTTTTACCGGTTGCAACCCGACCCACCGTTTAAGTGTATTTTTTTTAGTTTTATGTTTATGTATGATATGCAAGTGCCTAATTAAGTGCAATCAATAGAGATGACAAAGAGTTTCACAATGTGATGCGTAGTTCTTACCTCTCATCTTACCTCTTTCGCTTCTAAATCATAAACAAAGAACAACTTATACTAATGCTAACTAACTCTATCTAACCTATCCCTAGGGAGCAATATTATAATTAATGATGAGTAATGTACTGTAAAACATGCATTTAGAATATTACAGATAGCTGTTCATATTTCAGAATACATGAATAAGTAGGAAGATAAACAAAGAGATAGCTCATTGTCAGTTAAAACATTCATTACTCAAATATATTGCGGAAGTTTCATAGAGATAAACAAGAGAACATTCATAACATGAAATAATTCGTAAGTTAGAACGATCTCACAGTTCATAGAAAAAACTGAAACAGAAGTAGTTCAACATTCAACCAATCTATGGCAAGCATTTGAGACTCCACAGTGCCTTCTCCAGCAGAAAATATCTTCTTTATTATAAGAGGAAGTAGTTATTCTTACAATAATATTTTAGAAAGATAGCATGAAAAAATGTCCTTTTCCTCCATCTATTTAACCTCTATTTATACAAATAGAAAAACCTTTGAGTTTCCCCCTTAGCCTTTTGGGCTTCCCTTGAATCTTCCTTTACAAAAATTTGTTTTCTAGTGCATGCACTTAGAAAAAAGGATAAATACAAAATATTACATAATTTATCAATTGCTTGAATAAGCCAACTAAGTGGGCCCAGTTTGTGTTTTAATAAAAACATCCCACGCTTGTGCCTGTTCACTAATGGCTTTGTACTCTGCAGGTTCTAGCACATGAACTGCTACCTCATGTTTGGACAACTGGGATTCTATTTCCTTCATATTAGGAGTACTTTGACCCAAAGCTTCTTCTAGCTTAAGTTGGTGACCTGATGCTTGTATAATCCCGATCTCAATATCCTTTTCACTGACAACTTCAAGTCTTTCTAGGTTGTCCTCTTCCTTTCGTAGCCTCCCTTGCAAATTCTGCAGATGCTCTCCTCTGATCGAAAAAAATTGATCTGGGGTGTCCGTTAGAATCAGGCATTGATGATGAACTAGTTGTATATCTTTGTAAAACTCTGTGCATTTTTCAATAGTTTTTTCAATAGCGGTGTTCAACCTGACCGTTGTTTTACAACCAAAATTTAGTATGGCTATCTCCATTTTTAGATCTCCTACTGATTTCTGGGGCATGTCAGCTGGAAAGTTCAAATGGGTTTCTATCCAAGCTAACTAATTCTTTACCAGCTCTACCACATTTGATAATCTTCTTCGAAATTGTGTTGAGACGAGATTTATTTCCTTTAATCTGTCCTCCACTTGTTTCACCGTATACATTTCCTCCTCAAGTTTCAGTAAGACCTGATTAATCTCCTTTTGTAACCTTGAGGCTAAATTTATGAATGGAGTGATGTCCATTTGCTTCTCTTCCGCTACTTGCAATTGTTCTTTCAGTGAAAGGTTTTGGGCTTCCAACTTCTCTATTATTTTGTTTGTCGTATCCCCTTTCTGCACTGCTTCTATGATCTACTTCTCTATGTCTTTTTTCTCTCCTTCAATGATGCTTTCTGATAATACCAAATCATCATTGTCTAACTGTAAGGTTTGGCATTCTGCTTTGGACTCCTCAATCTCACTAAGCATGTCTTCGTACTTTCTCTTCAGACTTTGACTTTCATTTCTTTCCCTTTTTAGGGTTTCTTTCAATTGAGTAATCTTCTTCTGAGATTGTTCCAAATCCGTCATTATTTTATCAACATTGTCTTCAGTAGCTAGGGTTGTGGCTACACCAACCCTTGCCATTAATCTCATATCTTTATCAGTACCATGAACCACTATATTTTTAGTCACCATAACTCCCTTCTTTCCTCCAATGTTCACTTTCTTCTCCATTCTCCTAACAATTCCCTTTTTAGCTTTGTCATAGAAAATAGTATTCAGATCAGGCACCTCATCTTCTTCTGTTGGAATAAAATGGATTAATTCAATCCCTGATGCTGAAACTTGATTTGCTCCCGCTATTCTACTGGATGGAACAGAGGGTTCTACTGGATCAACATAAGACGAAGTTTGCTCTTGATTTGCATAGTCCTATTCCTCTTGCTCCTTTTGTCATAACTCCTCAGCTGCTTTCTCTACATGCTCCTTTTCTTTATCAGCTGCTTCTAACCTTAACCTCTCATTTTCTTTCTGCTTTCTCTAGGTTTCTTCTTTTTCTTTTCTCTTCACAATTTCTTCTTCTTCTGCTCTTTTCTCAGCCTCTTCCGTTGCTTTTCTGTTTTCTTCTTCTTCTGTTGCCAAACACTGTTCTGCTTCTCTGGCTAATATGTGTGCCTCCTCTTGTATTTTCTTGGTAGCCTCCTCTTGTTGCTTCTTCTATTTCTCAGCAACCTTTCCCTTTCCACCAACCGTAGTTATCTTTTGTTTAAACCTCCTTCTCAAAGATGTCATATTTCGAGCATTTCGGAAAAATTCTTCATCTTTATCCCAAAATTTTGCATACTCAAAATGCACCCCTACTGCAGTACAATAATAAGCAACCTTGTTTTCGGAGTCATTTCTATGGAAACTCATCTCGCCAAAATGAAAATATTCTAGCTCCTTCACAAATTATGCTGCACTCTTTACTTTGGAAAATTTGTAACTCCCTATATAAAATGGGACTGGAGAGTACACAACCTTCTTTTTCTCGAACAGGAAGTTACCAACTCCATCAATGTATAGCTGTCTTACTACCTCCTTATGAATGACGTAATCTGTAGCATACTTAGGCAGAAGGGAAGGATCTCTCGATCTGCCAAACATTCTTAAATACAAACCCTCCTCAATGAAGTAATAATGTCCATTATCTTGTACAACCTTCAAAGCCTCCTTGGATATGCAATTACACTCAATAAGGAAAATCAATGTGTACAACGACATGATAAAATCTTCACAAATATTCTTGTAATGACTGAAATACTTGTGTGCCCACAACAACTGATAGGCAGCATATACATGAGACTTATCCTCGTCCCATTGCCATTTCAAAGCTGGGAATGGCTGTGTGCATAAAATACAATCAACCAAAGCTGAGCTCATATAAAACTCAGATTTATTCTGCGAGACCCCTCCTAGTGCTGCACTTATGTAGGAAGACAAACTGTTAGATACTATGTTTTCCCAATTGAAGATAGTTCCTTGAGTAGCCACAAAAAATATTACTGGTACCCAATCTATTTTGAAATTATTTCCATTGGCTCTTCCAAATATCCTATTTAACATCAACGCTATCAATCTGTATGGAGTATGAAGGCTTGCTATTTCATACTCCCCAGAAGGCCTTCTATGAAAATTATTTCCTGGGATCATCATCCTTTTGACGGTTTCCACAACATCTAGATTTGGGTCTTTCAACTATCCTTCAGTCAAATAATTCTGGGGTGTTGGAAACTTGTAGGACATGGCTACATAGGCTGGGCTATAGGCAGCATAACCCTTCCCTTCAGTGTTAGACAAGACCATCCTTGTCACATCAGTTCTAGGAAGTATCCATCCTATTACCTCTGAACAAGGGAAAAGCTTAGGTCGTGTGTCCACCTTCATGATTGCTAATCTTTCGATATTAGCATGTATAAGTATTTCCTCCAATCCGACATCTGGAACACTATGATTAGAAATCATTCTGTATATTTCACCACATTTGTATTCAGGATCAACACCTGTGATGGCTTTGGTGTCCTCATAGATAATCTCAACTCGGGTTATTATTTCTATCTCCAGTTCTTCATCTGTTGTTTGTGCCTTCTTTTTTTGTTTCTGAGGCATGTTACTGTGTGGATGACGAGCCTGTGTTGATCATACAAATTAGATTTAGTATATTCACACATATAAATAGCAAACTATATACTAAGAGAAACAACGATGTTAACCAGAACATTACCAACTCATCATAATGCATGTTAAACAACTTTGCTTCTACCCGAACAAAAAATGTGCTTTATGTATATGAAGCTAAAAACCACGAAGATTTCAAAGTTGTTTCAGACACAAATTACAGGCAAAAAATTCCACTGGAAAAGCCCTACATTTTCACTACGACCTTACATCTATAGGAACCAATACTAACGACGAGAAAACCCTGAAAATAATGGACTGCTAACCCCTAAATTGGGTCTTCGCCCACAGCAGAAAATCCCTCCCTTGACGTTCCATGAAAAACCTAACTGCGCTTGACCGACGACTGCGCAATTTCCTTAAAATGGTGAAGGAGATGAGGGAGCAGCGCAGGCGGTGAAACTCTTGTCTGCACCCTACCCTCTTTCTTCCAACAAATGTCAGAGAACAAATCATGGCCGGCTATAAATAAATGAACTAGGGCTAGCAGGTGAGATAAAACAATGTCCACAACTAAACGACCTAGGGCGAACCCCACATAAATAACTGACCACCGCATTCTTGAAACAACCCCCTGCAACACAGGAAAAACGACCTAACCTTATCAAGCCGCGATAAAAAAAATGCTAAGTAACGGGATTGTAGAAAAGTCCTACCTGGAAACTCTTGAGGATGACATGGACGAGCGCGACCTCCTCCAGCAAACAATTCGCTCAGACAAAGATAGCTCTACAGCTCTAAGTGGCGACCAATACGGTGAACAATGACCATATAAACAACCTCTACGGGCTTTTATAATCTCGAACGCAGGTAAAAGGAAATTCATACGAGAAAACAGAAGCACCAAGCTTGCGTCAGATATGAACTTGTTAGTGGATGTGAAGCGTCGGATGGATTATGAAGATCATGCTCAAAGAGATTCGCCGAAACGGTAAAAGATGCTTAAACGACCATCGACCGATCGGGTAACTAACAATGCGTCGGCATCAGAAAGCGCTATGGGAAAGCATTGGATAAACTTCGGACTCTGCATACGTAACGTCGGCTAAGCAAACCACTAAGTTCTTGGATAACTTCGAAAGAAACGGCCGACATGGCGGAAGAAAAGTTGACAAGGCTTCCGTGGATATCGGAAACAGATAGACGATGGGCAACCTGGTGCGTCGGAACAGATCTGGACTAAGCACCCGGAGACTTTGGCAAAACTTTTTTTATGCGCTAGACAAGAGAACATCTGATACGTCGGAAAGAGACTTCAGAACACTCTCAATAGGGAACATCGGTTGGCTAGACCACTGTGCACCCGATACATTGGAAAGGCTATCAAGAGTGCATCCGATATAAGGAAAACAACTTTCTTTTTTGCCAAAATTTCAAGTCATGAAGCCAACTTTGGTGAGAAAAGCTAGACTTTCTAAGCCTTCCAAAAAACTAAAAGAATAAAGAAGGGCCCTAAAAATCAGTTTTTTTGGGGGGATAATAGTTGCAGCTGCAACAAGTTCTTACATGGGACTAGATGAAGATCGTCTCCTATGTGTGAAGTGGTCATGACACTTGTTGGATTGACTCATTATTACATGAGATTTGGCTAAAGATTGCACCTTAGGGGATGATGGAGAGAGATCTCTCCCCTAAATAATGGGATTTGGCTAATAATTGCACCTTAGGGGATGATGGAGAGAGATCTCTCCCCCAAACATTTTATGAACATGCCTTGGGCTAGTTCGCATGCAATATTTACTTGTAAATATGCTTTTTACTTCATTTCCGCCTTGGGCTATTTCGTATGTAATATTTGCTTATAAATATGGTTTTTTACTTCATTTGCGTCTTGGGCTAATTCACATGCAATATTTGCTTGTAAATATGTTTTTTTACTTCATTTGCACCGCGGGCTAGTTCACATGCAATATTTGCTTGCAAATATGCTTTTTTACTTCATTTGCGCCTTGGGCTACTTCACATGCAATATTTTCTTGTAAATATGCTTTTTTACTTCATTTGTGTTGTGGGCTACTTCGCATGCAATATTTGCTTGTAAATATGCTTTTTTATTTCATTTGCGATAGACTTGATAGCTTTTAACTTTTGCAAAATTAGCAATAAATTGATGTATTCTTTGAAACAATGGACGGATTATCATGTCCTTTGGAATCTTTTTAAGAGCTACATATTAGATCATTGCCATTGAATCACCGATGATAGCCAATTGCTCTATACTTCTTTCTTTTGCTTGCTTTAGTCCTTGCTAAATTGCTAGAGCCTCTGTTTGATTACTTGTTGAAGTTCCTAATCCCTAAGCATAAGTCTATTTTGTGTTTCCTCTGAGGTTAAGGAGCACCCCCTGCACCTTCCACCCTTGTAAATATTTGCAATATTTACCTTGGAGTATCTCAAGGATTGCATCTTTGCAGTTGTTGGTGACCTATGGTTGTTTAGCTTTACAAACATCAACAAGCCAGATGCAAAACAACCATCTTCCATTAATAGATTGGATAATCTAACCCAATTCAAAAGTTATATCTAAAAAAAGAAAATGAACAAATTATAAAAAACGAAGCATAGGAAGAATAACTCAAAGAAGTTCCCTCAAATTGTCTCTTTTATATACAAAACAGGAAATCTACCTCATAAAATAAGTAATAGGTTAGTATTTAATATTGCAAAAAATTAATATTAATAAATATTATCATTAATTAAAATACAAAATAAATGTTATTATTAAAATATAAATGATCTTAAAGTAAACTTAAAAGTATACACATTTACACAAACTTAGAAGTTTAAAGACAATTAAAAAAGAATTTTGCAGCCTTAATTTCATGACAATTCTTTATCACTTTCCTATCCTAAATTAATTCAAATTTCAATCGAGATATCATTAACAATTAATTGCACAGATTATATATTATTTAATTATATATATAGTATATAATAATTATTATATACTATTTAATCTCAAATGAGAATGAAAATCATTTTTTTTATAGTACTTTGCTTATAGTTATATTAGATATAAGTTTCATAGTATTTGTTACAATACAAACCTTTATAATTTCTTAACTTGTCAAAACTAGTAAGTTTGGAAAGCTTCTTCGCAAGTTTTTTAAACACATGAACAAGATTTTAAAGTAAATCAAGTATTTTTCTTCTTAAAATTTGATAGACCAAAGTTGGTCTTAGTGAATATTAATCATCATCATCATTTAAAATAAATATAAAGAGATAAATTTTAGTAATAGAAATTCAATTATCAATACTAAAGTCAAAGTGTAAATAAGAAAAACTATATAGATATCATTGACAATTAAATGCGAAGACAATATATAGCATTTAATTAAATATATCATATTTGGAGAACAATACCTTAAGTGAGCGAAGTCAGTATAATTTATATCTCTTTTCCACTGTAACTTGGTTATGATACTACGTCTTTCATCAAGGAGACCTGGGTGTGAAATTCTAGCAACGAAATGTACCTTTTGATTTTGCAAATCACAACGCTGTCAATGCCTTACGTGACCGAAATAGGTATACCTTGTTTCATCTTTTCCGTTGTAGTCTAGTTGGTTAGGATACTCGGCTCTCACCCGAGAGACCCGGGTTCAAGTCCCGGCAACGGAATTGATCCTTTCGATTTTGTAAAATACAACTGATTTCCCTGGGGATTTTGCGGAATACAACGCTTGGTTCGACCCGGGTTCAAGTCCCAGGAACAGGATTCTCTTTGGATTTTGCAAAATACAACACTGAGGTCGACCCGGGGTTCAATTCTTGCCAACGAAATTCTCTTTGGATTTTGCAGAATACAACGCTGAGGTCGACCGACCCGGGTTCAAGTCCCGCCATCGAAACTCACTTGGTATTTTGCAGAAAACGACGCTGAAGTCGTGGATTAACAGAACAAGAATTGAATAGAGCTGCGTCTCTCCTTCGAATGTAGAATCTGTTTTCAAATGATTTTTCGTATTTGTCAGAGTGCAAAGCTGAAATCGTGG
The DNA here is from genome assembly GCA_001517045.1 of Pseudotsuga menziesii. Classification (NCBI taxonomy): domain Eukaryota; kingdom Viridiplantae; phylum Streptophyta; class Pinopsida; order Pinales; family Pinaceae; genus Pseudotsuga; species Pseudotsuga menziesii. Next base: position 122,483 of record LPNX010690231.1, on the reverse strand, counting down.
CTGGCATAACAAAATAAACATACTTACCGAATGAATTAACATTCGTCTGCTGGGAGTCGAACGCTGATCAATTGCTTGAAAGGCAGATATCTTAACGCTACATATCAAAAGATCAAGCCAGTTATTAAACACCTGCAGAAATTACCTTACCTTTCTTGATTTGATTTAGCCATTGGATCCACTTCCATTTTCTTTTCCATATCAGATCTGAAGTCTTAAACCCTAAATCAAAATTCAAATTCAATGCACCTGATGAATTCATATAGTGACTAAACACGATTCACAGATAGAGATCATGGGAACAAAACCCTTCGGAGGGTGTGGCGTTTAAGGGCGAGACTTGGCTAATTATTTCCACATCTGTGATGTGAAATAGATATGTGAATACATGTTATATTTGTATTTCTCATTACATTCCATAATATTGGAACCAAACAAATAAAATGGGCATGGCCTGCGAATGTTAATTACTTGGTACATTGTCTGTTTGATTGTATTATTTCTATGTTACGTAAATATTTATTTATATTTTAAATATTTTATAGACATTATTTATTAGATCATTATATTAATGAGCCACATTTTTCATAGCGAAGTTGGCCTCTGTTACATTTCATAGTTAAAAAAAAAAAACAGTTATTCATTAGCATATATGCATTCCACAAAAATTCCTTCAAAAAAGACAACAATCTTTCTAGATGCTATAATAAATTCAAGATCAATTTAATAGTTTTCATCATATCAATTGTAAGAAAGCCTTCCAATGTTTGTAGGCCACTTTCTAATGCATATGGGGCTTATTTGTAATTTAGAAAATGATAGGACTTGGATCATCCTCAACAATGTTTTCATTTTGTAATTTAGAAAATGGTGTGGACTTGGAAGCACCACAAGTTGTATTTTTGTATCACACCTTTTTTTCTTAGTGATTTGGATTTGAATTGTAGTTTTGTGGTGGGTTTGGAAATATCAAATGATAATCTAATTGAATTTTAGAGCATTAGTTTGATTGTTCTTCAAAGTTTTAATGAATAATACTTATGAAACAACAATAAATAAATTGTACATATTTTAACATTCTATGATTTTCTTTTATAGAAATATTTAAGTGGTTTATTATTGTTTAGATCTTGTCAGTAGTTTGTGATGTTGGATATGAAATGGAGTATTGAGGTGGGTATGAAGTTAGATTTAAATCTTATCATTTTGTAGATCTAAGTGATTGTCATTGCAATTCAAAATGGATTTTAAGGTGAGTGGATTTGAACACAATTTAGTTCTTGTTATGTAGCTAAACGAAAATCTTATTTAGATTTGAAATGGCTAGTTTCATTTTAGAACATTGTTTATGTGTTATTAATGCATATTTACATACATCTTAGTTTTGTTTAAGGAATTTTGTGAAGGTTTGATTAAGAGCATTATGAAAGAGATTTAGATTTAACACACATTTCATTAAATTTGGTATTAAACAATGGGTCTATAATTACAAAATAACCACAAAACACAATTATGGGGTTATCCTTGTAATAAAATATTTCCAATTTTAATGAAATGTTTGTTATTTGGAAACATTGGGTTTTAGATGTGTTCTTGATTGCATTGTTTTTAATGGTGGGCTTGATGCTTTGAAGTTCTTTTAGACCATATAGATTGCATTGTATTTAAGTTATATTGATTCCTTGGGATTGATCGAGATCATATGTATTAGAATTTGAATGTCATTTAGATCTTCAAGCAAATAGTTCTAATCATGTTTGTAGCAAAAGAATGGAGAATGAAGATACAAACTGAACAAAACAAACCACACAGGAAACATACAAGTATTGCTCAAGAATTTACAGTATCATTCACAATAATAAATCCAGTGTTACAATAGGTTACAAATAGGATGAATTTGAATGCATTAGGGATCAATTCAAATCTACCAAGTGAATCTCTATCTCATGGTCTCTCAATCAATATCGAAGTCCAACATATCAACTCCCATATGTCCAACAACTCAAACAATCAGTGACAGCTAGTTAACTCAGTGCAACTGAGTGTGGTAAGTGGGAAAAGGCGCCTACTCCACATGCAGCCATGCATTATCCATGCAAGACATGCGCTAGCTAACTAATTGTGAACTAATTGAAAGTAACTGGGGGATAACTAAGACTAACTAGTACTAACTCCAACTAACTAAAGTAGGTTGGTGTCGGGACTCCTAGTGGCTCATAAAATGTAGGGATTGGTCTAGGAGGTGCCCAAACTGATGCATGCACATGCAGTAAGTGGCAGTTAACCTCTAGCAGTGTTCCCCACACTCTAGTGACTTATACATGTGGCCCCATTAGGCCAAGTGGACCCAATTAATTAATAAGGTTCCTAAGTTAGGAAAAATTAATCTGATAGACAATATGGTCAAGGGAGGATTAATAATCCTAACACCCCCCTTGAATCCTAACTTGGACAACTGTGGGCCCTTGTAACAAGACCATAGGTCATACAATCTAAAATAAATAATGATGCTTAATGCAACTGAGGAAATAGGGAAAAACCTCATGGGAAAATCCCCCCTCAAAGTAAGTAGAAATACAAATTTTGAAAAAACTTGTGGAAATTTTTGCTGCTACTATGCAGCAGTAGTATCTTGGTTCTTTTGTGCAAGTGAACCCATGAATCCAAACAACATGCTTATGTCTAGAGGAACCTTCCTCTTTGGAAGAAGAACAATGTACTCAACTGAATCATAAATATAAACAACTGGACGATGAAAACTGGACCCATGCAGAGCAATTGAAATCAACCGAAGAGAGAGTAAAAGTTCTTGAGAATTCAAACCATGCGAGGAACACCCAAGAACCTGATATATTTCAGCCTTGAACAACAAACCATGAGTGGTAAAATCAGCCCCAAGTGTTAGGAGCAATTGTCCAAGAAGATGCAGAATGTCTCCCTCTTTACTATTTCTGTGAGGAGATGAGCATGTGACCAAAGGTAGAGAATCCCTGGGATTGTGGACAGCGAATGCTTGAGCTCGATAATATGATATAGCTTCAGAAATATCCAATAATTCACAAAATCTGATATCAATAAATTCATAAGAAAGAACTAACATCGAATCCTCAACAACAAAATTGAAAGAGACTTGCGGTGCTTGATTTGTCACACCAAAATTGATGAAAGCAATTATAAGCAATATTGAAAGCTCTTGAATCTTGAAACCTGAATCACATATTATCATATCAGATAATAAATTAGATCCAAAAAGATTCATATCAGATCCAATAAATAACATGGGAGACCAAAGACTTCCTAAAATTTCTTTAAAATCCAAACAAGATCAACTATGACTCAAGAGAGATTGGTATAAAGGAACCATGGACTAGTTAAAACATTGGGGGATTGATGAAAATGCCACTTTGTAAGATATCAATAACATTAAAACTATTATCATATATAATTAAGTTTAAATATAAAGTGTAAGGCGAGAAAGAATTAGAGGTTATAATAAAATTAAGATACTATAAGTTGGTCATTAATCGTAATCTGGAAGATCAAAATTATCTCTTTATGTTAACTATTCCAACAAAGACAATGAATATAGCCAACATAAGAATGAACTCCCATGAGCTCCATTGTGAAAAGGGATGTTGGACAATTCCAAAAACACTGTGGGTGGAAAGGATTTTCCATCTTTATGAGACTACGAGTGTTGAAAATGAAAATCACATTCTCTTAGAATGCCCTGTGTACGCCTACATTAGATCACGATTTCAAAATATTTGCTACAATATGAATCTCCATAACCTTCTAATACGTCAAAACTATGGCGACCTATGAACACATTTTTATAAGATTTTCGAACATAGAAATATAATTTTACAACAATCCAAGTAATTCTATTAAGGTCCAATAGACCATAGTTGGTCTCAGGGGACGTTAACTACCATCATCATGAGCAAATGGTTTTAATATTTTTTTTTTAATTCTCTTTATTCTTAACGTTTTAATTTATTTTTATTTTTTTCAAAAGTATTTTATTTTGAAAATTTTAGATGTTTTTTAAGGTTAATTTTCTTTTTCTTTTATTTTCATTTTTATAGTGATTCATATATATATATATATTATCACTTCCCATAACAAAGTGGTTCACCACTTATCTGAAGGGAATATAAATTTAACCCGATCGAAGAAAGTGGGTCTACTGGTAGCAATTATTTTTTAGTTGTGGATTGATTTTGGAATTTTCAATGTAATGGCATCAAATGTTAGGGTTGAGGTTTCAAACAAGTTGTAATTTTAACCACTGAAAAAAAGGGATTTCCATGGTGATTCTGAGTGATTTGATGAGCATCATTTTAGAGTTTTGATTACAACGACATCAGTTGTTAATGCCAGGGTTTCAAATAAGATGTAATTTTATCCCAAATAAAAATGAGGGTGATTCTAGGAGGACCTTTTTATTTGGGGATTGATTTACATTTTTTATTGCAATGGCACTAGTCGTGGTTGATCAAGAGTTTAATAACTTAGTTGTAATTTTATCCCCCCCAAAAAGGTGGTATGGGTAGCCCCACTTTTCAATTCGAGGGTTGTTTTTGGTGTTTTTGAAGCAACAATATGAGTTTTTATGGCCAGATTTCTCATTTTGAGTATACAATTCTCGTCAAGTTGTATAATGTGTTTTAGGATATCATTAGATTAAAATGAGGCAATAAGACATTTATGCAACGACTTTTAGAACACATTAAGTTTATTTTAAGTTTTGGGTGACACCTTTTAGCCTTACTAATTAATCATCTACATCTCAAAGCTTGATTAATTCTATTTTAAATCATTTCCCTCAAAATTTATGTGGTATTTTTTGATGATACACCAATTTATAGTGAATCTTGGAAATAGAATATAGAACATGTTGGCAAGGCCTTGCAAGTGTGGGAGAAGCAACAACTATATGTTAAGTATTCTAAGTTAATCTCTGGGTTTCAAGAAGTGGAGTATGTGTTCATGTTGTATCTCATGAGGGTGCTCAATTGGACCTTAACATAATTAATGCTATTGTGAATAAATAATTTCCAAAACCCTTGAGAATCTTAAGGGAATCTTAGGATTGGCATGTTATTTCCATATTGACACCTTATTACCGCATGTTTTTGAATAACTATGGTTTATAGTAGCAACTCTAACAACATTACTAAAAATGTAGGATTTTCTTGGATTCATAACACTACAACAAAACCTAGTCATTAGCATTCCTTTTAGTTTCCTTTCTTGCTTCCATTTATTCTTTTAGTGATTTTTTATAGTTTTTATGCAAATTCGGTGTTATTTCATTGGATGGCACTAAAGTTGACATTATCTCCCATGCTGACTTTAGCACCAGGTTTAACACCAAAATTAGAGCTAGATTTAGCTCCATGTTTAGCTTAGCGCAAGACTTAGAGCCAGATTTAGAACCAAATTTATAATTAGATTTAGCATCACTTTTAGTGCCAAGTTTAATTTTACATTTAGCTCTAAATTTTATGAGTCACTAAATAAAAGAAAGGTAAGCTTTTCGAAAAGAAAAATGAGTAATATTAAAGGTTAAAAGTAATCCACTTGTCTCAATCATCATGAGTTGAAGGGAATTTCAATTATTTTAATTAAAATTCATAATTTTCCCTCATAAAAGCCCCTAAAAATCTACTCCTTCATTATTTTCTCATATTCTCTCTTTTTCTCTTCCCTTCTCCACTCTTATTCGTTCTCCCTTAAGGTTTTACCTTTAAGGGTTTCATCATCATGTAGGATAGGGTTTTGGTTTCATGGAAGAACCTCCATGAGGAAGACAATATATTATCCTTCCGTTCCCCCTTCCTTTCTCTTTTACTTTTATTTTGCTTTATTGATTTACTAATGCTTATTGTTGTTTTGTTGTTGCAAGTTTAGGGTTTCGTATATGGAGGAGACGGTTTCATCAAAGAACCTCCATAATGAAGGAAATGACTTCTCCCTTCCCTTCTCCTCCTTCTATTTTATTGTTGAAACTCCGTAAGGAAAGTAATGGCTTCTCCCTTCCCTTCTCATTTCCCCTTACTCTTTTGCTTTGCTTTTTCTTTATAATTGATTTTCTAATGTTTATTATTGTTTTTTGTTACGATTTTAATGGAAAAAGAATAAAATAATAACATTTTTAGGGTTTTGTTTAATGCATAATCTAGTTCATGTAAATGGATTAAAGAATACCCTTTCATTAATATAAGGAGCTAGATGTTCAAATCATATAACCCATCTACTTCTCAATACTTTTCCATTTATATTCACTTGTTTGCATGCATAGGTTAGGTTAATTTCAACTAGATCTACACTTTTAAAGGTATATTTATGTGGGAATGTAGCTCAAGAAGGCTTCTTTCCTTTAGCAAATGATTTGGGTTCAAATCCTAACATTCCATTAACATTTTCCATTTCTATATTTATTTTTTACCATTTTCCATTTCTATTTTTGTAAGTTCTAATTTGCACTAGGTTAGTTTAGTTTCAATTCAAATTCACACTTTTAATCGCATTTTTTTGTGGGAGTGTAGCTCAAGTAAAGATCTTTCCTCTTGGTAAGTGATCTAGGTTCAAATCCCAACATATCCTTACTAGTTTTTTATTTTTTATTTTTTATTCCAAATTTTACCATTTTTAGTTTCTATTTCCATAAATTTAATTTATAGATAGTCGACGATAAATTAGTTATTAATCTTGGCCAAAGAAAAGTTTAAGGATCCATAATTTTCTCAAAGTGTAGAAACATTAGCGAATCTTATGAATTATTAAATTTGCAACATAAAATGTTTGGCGATTTTTTTGTAAAAATATTTAAATTTCCAAGGAATTTATGTGTCATATCACAATGATCCCACCACGTGTCATGTATTATGTGTCATATCTCATATTGTGAGCCTTCTTAAAACCTAGGTTTGGAGTAACCAAGACAATGGTTTCAAATGCATAAACCATAGCAAATTCAACATCTTTTAGCTTTGCTTGACAAACCACTACACCATGTTACACATACTCATAGATGATGAATTTGCAAACATACAAAAAATTGTTTCTACAATCTCTCTCCCTCCATCTCTCTCTATATATGTATGTATATTATTGTGACATAATTCATTAATGAAAAAAACTAGGTTCTAACTTTCTCCTTTAAATTTTTTATTATTTAATTATTTCAAATTATTGTTAAGACATTCAAACACTGCACCAACGCTCATTTCCAAAAATTGCCCGCACTAAAATTGCTTCATATGCATCAACATTGACATATACTCCCATCAAAAAAATGTCAACCTTAGAAAAAATCAAATTGAGATATTTATAAAAAATCTTAATAAATTGATCCAGGTGATAGGTAGAACCTACCCTGCATATAATTCTTTGAACTATTTCTATATTCTTCCTGTTGATACCATATCACCATTGATATCCTTTGTGACTTTATGATAACTTTAGGTGCTTAATATTCTCTTCAATACAATTCTTAAGTCAAATTTTAAGTTGTAATAAAACCACACATGAGAATCACTGGTTAGCACTTGCAACTTTTAAATTGATAAACATCCATTTCATACAATCCAATGCTTTAACCCAGGCCTAAAACTTTAATTTTATCGTTGGAAATCCACATCACATTTATGTTATCTTGGATAGAGGAAGAGGTGTTTTTATTAAACCACCAATGGACCAAAATATAAAGAAGTTTGCCACGCATCCTCTTACCTAAAACACTAGTTTGGATTTTGGATGATTGGAATCCTCTTAAACCTAGTGCAAGTCTCAACCTGAAATGTTCCTTAGTCATTGATCTATGAGAGAAAAATGAACGTCATTCCAACCCAAGTAGAATTAAATTGAATCCTCAAGTAACCATTCATCATTTCGTTATATTGTTGGAATCTATAAATAAAATTCCATTGGGACCATATCTTTGACAATAAAAACAACAAACCAGGTTTAAAACAAGCCAAAAGGAAAACAAAATCTAACTCTATTTAGATCTTGATGGGAATTATAAAATGCCGAACTTGAATTCAATAGAATCCCATTTTAACCACAATAAGGCAATATTAAGAATTCTTTCATAAATAAGTATTAAGCATTGTCCCTATAATGGTTACACGATTTTGAACAGCATAGATAATTCATATCAAGTTCTCTTGCCAAATTTTGTTTGCAACATGCTTTTAGTTTCTCTATATCTTCTATAATTGTAAGATCGTCTACATACAAGGATAAAACAAACAACTTAGATTACCATGGAAGGGGTGATTGCTTCAACCCATAAAGGGCCATCTTCAACTTGCAAATAAGATCAAAGCCTCTTTGATTGCTTCCCCTGTCACATGCCCCAGCTTTGCAAAAACAATATTATTTTATTTGATTTTATTTAAAGACAATATGTTAAATTTTATGCTAAGTTGTAATTGATGACTCAGCAGAGTCAAGAATATTTAATGTAATTATGAATATTTTAATTATAAATAAATAAAGGTGGAGACAACAACTTAGGAGAGCTGTTAAAAGAGTGTTTACTGGTCAAATTGGTTGAGGAGACTGGGTGGAGAGCAAATAGACATGTTGCATCATCCTCAAACCACTTCCAACTATTACAGGTGGAAACCTCCCTACATTTGGGGTCATGATCCCCCAAGAAAGTGGGATCAGAGCAGGTGGCTCAATTAATGACAACTAACCCAAAAGACCTAGTCAGTCTTTATAAAAATGACCATTGAAGAGAGTTGAGGCTACTCATTCTAGAGAAGTGATCATTCAGGTGAATGTACTTCAGAGAAATTCAATGGTAAGGGGAATTTGTGGAAAGAGTTTGAGGGGTTAACTGCTAAGTGATCTGGTGCAGCTTTTCAGCTGAAGGATCTTACTGCTGAGTGCAAAGTGTTTTCTGAGTCATTGGACTAGTCTATTGTTTGCATGCTCCACCAGTTCTCAGCCAAGAAGACCAGGAACAGGCTCGGGGGTCCTGAGGAAGCGTTGTTTGAGCGCTCTCCAGGAGTTGGTAGGGAGGAATGACCTCCTAACGATGATGTTGCCCATCCTAATCAGGTCCTACATTCTTTGTTTTGTTGTGTTAGATAGTTAAATGTGAATCTGACTATTGAATGAATGTTAAATATTTAGTTGTAAAATGTTAGAGTTAGTAATCTTTTAGATTATAGAAGGAATGAATCTGAAATAGATGGAAAATAATTCTAATCTGTGTTTTTCCACATATGAAAGGACCAGACCGTACTCCAGCACAG
>LPNX010690231.1:68759-113186 GCA_001517045.1 Pseudotsuga menziesii | reverse complement strand
GTTCAATAAAGGTATAAACTATTAATTATATAGTTTATTTACTAATAATAATAAACCAAGACTAACAGTTACTATTAACTAAGGAGAGTATTATGAAAAATATTTTTTTTATCAAGAAGAAACTTATTTAAAAATCTATGTTTATCTTTCAAATTCTTTTTATCATTTTAGTAGATAAAAACAACAAGAATACGATACTAACCATTATGAAAATAAATAAACATTTATGTAAAGAACTATTCCATAACAGGTTTATACCTGAACGAGTAACTACAGGGTTGAAACCCGATATTAAATTTATTGTTTAAAATAAAAACTTTTAAGCTATAATCCTATTATTTGGACCATTATTCAAGAAACAATAAAACTATCAAAGACTGGTTACAATCCTTATTGCCACATATGTACAAATGCAATTAAAAGATATTCAATACACATCTATAATAACATTAACTTAAAACAAAATTAAAACAAGTATTAGAACCGGTTTAATTAAATTAAAAGAATTTGGTAAACAAGGGTTTCATTCAAGAAACCCTAGCTTTTATTTCTGAGCAAATATGGAGTTATTAGAAATTACTCTACAAAGGAGTTACAATTACAACTTAAAATAAAAAAATTATATCACAAAACACAATAAATAGTAAATTTATTTATTCATAGTCGAATAGGGTAAAAACCCTATTTACACAGAGTCACCAAACAGTATACTGCAAAAACAAGTCTAAGCTCGAAGACAAACTGTCTTAAAATCCATTGCATTACATTAACAAGCCAGAAGACTGAACTTTAAAACCAAATACAACACCCAGCTCATGGCCGGGGCTACCCATCGACGAAGCGAGGGTTTGTAAACAGTATAGAAACCAACATTAACTTATAAAAAGAAGCTGCATAGCCAATGGCGAAGCTGGACAAGTTTCCAAGCTTATAGGTTTTCCCAATCGACTACCCTGTTACAAGTAAGGGAAGAACCCGTTCATTAAAAACCAAGGCTTACTAGTTTTGGAGCTAAGAGCCATGAAGATAGTTAGCAACATCTTCATCACTTTTCGCAAAGAGTGGTCACAGGCTCTTGCAAGTGCATATCACGGTGTGTTAGTTTTGAAATTCTTTTTCTAATAAAAACCTACTGTAAACACGAATTTAATATGGGTAATATATATACCTGAATAAAGAAAATAAACAATTAGTATTGAGACTGTCACCAACAGCAAGGCATGAACATGAAGCTCCAAACCCTACGACGATGGCAAAGGAACACACTAACATCAGCGAAGCCACAACGTCACACAGAAGTGACAGGCCATGAAAGAAAGGCAAAATGAAGTCACAGAGAGATCACACGTAAGTGCAAAGCAACAACCAACAAACCCTTGCAGAGTAAAGACCCACAGTACAAAGAAAGGGCAATAAGACCGAGTACTGGAGGCTGAAGCAACATTAACCAAGACTCAGAGCAAACTAGAACCAGAAGGGTCTCACAACAGCCATGAAAGTCTTGCAAAGCAGCCAAAGGCCCGCGTGAACTGCGGAGGGAAAATGACGATGGGATAGGGTTTAAATGAACTTATATCTCCAGTGCACGGTCAGGAGAAGTCCACATGCCCACTAGAAAATCAAACCATGCATGGGTCGAGCTCTATAGTCAACTGCACTCCAATAATTTCCAATTATTTATACAATGATTTATTAACAAGCGATGCAGGAACTATAATATATATTCATATATATAACTCAAAGTTAACATAACACATATATATCATAATGTTGATTAGCGTTGATTTGGCATTGGGTAAACAATGATTTTCGGGACGTTGACCTAACGAAGGTTTGGTAATCATATAGTCATTATACAACCCGAAATCTTTGCTTAAAACTCTTCGAAACTATTATAGTTGATTATGCTTGTAAAGCATTGTGAATATGCTTGGTATATAAAACAAACCTTTCACTCTTAAATCAATCAGCTTGGGATGGATGTAATTCATCAAATTATATCGTAATGTCGATATTACAATGCGAGTGTTTTGTTAACCATATTTTATCAACGTTAACCCTATCAAAGTATAATAACCATTTGTTATATAAAAAAGTCCAAGTTTAATTGTTTAAAACCATCAAACAACTATAGATTTCTATGTTTATATACATTATGGTCTATGCAAGGTTATACTCCTTTAAACCCACAACTCAAGTGGTGATAATTATAAAGTTGGATAGCATAGTAAAGAGTAGAATCATGAATTCTTTACAAGTTCAATTTTGTTTTAGACTTGTTTAGAACCTTCGAACAAATTACAGAATTGTATGTTTATAAACATAATAGTTTATGCATGTTTATACCCCTTATAAAACCAACGTTTCGATTGGAAATAAACTATAAAGTTGGCTAGTATGGTAGAAGAATATATATTGAATTCTTTTACATAGTTCAAATTGGGATTAGACTTTAATAGTCAATAGTTGTTTCTCAACTTGGCTTTTGTTAGTAATTTAACATGATTTTTTATTGGTAGGATGATTTTATGATTATAAAAGATAACTGGTGCTTAGCATAAGATGGAAGGTTGATCATTATAGAAAACATCTACCTTAAAAGTTGTTATAGACAGTAACTTAATATAAGAAAAGCATTATAGAAATAATAAGAATTGCAATGGAATGATCCTACTCGAGTCTATAATCAATAGAACCACATGGATTGACTTAGATTTATGAAGTAAAGGCAAATAGTGTTTCATGTGAAAAGACGCTATTGTTTTTACACTAATCGAACTTATAATGTCAAAAATTTCTACAGGCTGTAAGTTTCCCTACAGAAGGTAAATATCGATCAGCTTGATATTCGAGTAAGTGGGGTGATAATGTGTAATAACCAATAGTACAATTAGTATAATGTTTTAAGATAGGCATATCAAAGTAGATGTTACTATGCAACTAAGATTACAAGTTTAGAGCCACAGTAAGTATCCTTACTGTTGCTACGTTTGATAAAGTAAGGAACTCATTTATTTAAACTTCGTTTACAAGAAAAACTGAAGAAAGCAAACTACGTTACCTCACGAAAGTTGCTTGGAAATTATCAGCTTATCTACTAAGCATTTTATTTGCAAATAGAAACACTTCTTGATACTTTATGAATTTAAAACGTTTACTTGTTCGATCATACATGTAAACCTGTAAGAACCAGTAATCTTTTTGCGTTAACATAAATGCTAAGTAAGCCCAAGATTCAAAGTTAGATTCCACCTACTTGCCATAAAGAAGACTCATCAGTAAACTGAAATAAAAACAAAGCACAAGTAAACCTTATTATGTTACGAAAAGGAAACTGCTTTAGTTATCATAGTTTGAAATTATGTAATACTAATCATTGGACGGTTTATTTTTCTTCTAACCATTAGCTGTTAGTAAACCACAGATTTAGCATTTCATGTTATCTTAAAATTTTAAATTTTTGTGAAAATTTGGGGTTTTGACATCCCCTATCTAAAGAAAACCATGGTTGGATTTGGCCTAGACCCAAGAAGTAGTGCATGAATCCTATGTTCTTCATATCTAATTCTATTGCCAATTTTGCTTTGCACTTTGCTATGAGTCTCTAAATTTCATACATGTATAAGATCATCTACATGATAGACTAACATAAGAAAATAAAAAGAGTATCATGCATGTGGTACCTACTTCAACCCATACTTTTTTTAGCTTGCAAATATGTCTCATGCCAAATCAACTCAAAGCCTCTTGGATGATTTATGTACACCTCCTCAATAAGAGCATTAATAAATTTTGTTTTTACATCTATTTGACATATATGCCAACCAAGGATTGATTCTAAGGAGATCATATTTGATGGAGGCATACTTGGCAACATGAGTAGTTCATTGTCATAATCAACTCTTTTTCAGACAACCCTCTACAACCCTCTAGCCACTTATAGATCTTTGAATTTTTCTATGTTGCCATTGGTTGCATTCTTGACCTTGTACAACATGGAGTCAATAAAAATTTCTCCCGTTTGGTTTAGGCACAATCTCCCATACATCAATCCTCAATATGTTGTCCTTGTTCACCATGACACCGTACCAAACTTGTTTACTTATTTCCTTCTCAAAATTACAAGGGTCTACATCAAATGTTGGAAGACAATTGGTGATACATAATTCATTAATTTATTAGGAGATGTGTTAATTGAAATGAATTATTCGGAGCTCTAACTTGCTCCACAACCTTGTGTAATGTTTAGATGAGCCATGTAGGATTTTTGGTTAAACTAGTGGTTCACATGATAATACAAATTAAAAATTAAAAATTAAAATAAAAACAATTATATATATATATAATTACGTTGCAAACCCAACGCTATTCCAACCCAAACCCAAGGTTGTTGAAAACCAAAACCCTCGAATCCCAATTAGTGTGAAACGGTCGCGCGAAAACCATCGATCGAACCCAATTGCAAACTGTGAAACAATGTTAAATGATGTCGCAAGGGTTTTCCATTGCATAAGCAAGAGAAAGCATGGGAGTATGACCTGAATCCCAATTGTGAATCGGTGAAATGGAACCGCATAGGGGTTCCATTGCACTAACATGAGCAGTAGCAGGAGCAGAGGGTTTTCATTGGACAAGTAGGAGCAATAGTAGGGGATTTTGATTGGACAAGTAGGAACAATAGAAGGATTAGGAGAAGGAGTAAGAGAAGGAGTAGGAGTGGCAATGTCTTCGTCATGTGGCCGCATTTCCCTAACTTGCCTTTCAATTCTTCCTACAAATCATTTTGTTCACCTACTGTTGAATATCAATTTCATATTTCTCTTTGTAATATTCATATTCCTCTTCATTTTCATTGTGTACTTGAGGTTCTAGGAATGTAATGGTAGTAGTACTTGAATTTTTTTGTTAGGGTTTAGTTTATTTATTCTGTCCCGAAACATACAGGTCCATCCTGTCCCCTTTAGTACATCTACATCTCTAGTGGGAGAGAACAAAGGCTCTTGAATCCTTAGCTTTCACAACTCATGTATAAGAATACAAAATCCTTCTAGTTGATGGAATAAATCACACCGTTCTTCCTTTGTGTCATTCAAATCCTTGTCTGAGCTTTCTAACATTGTTTCTCTATTTGGAACTTTTTATGTGAGTCATCTAAGCATGAGACAATACAAACCCAACATAATAAGTGATAAAATACAAACCCAAAACAATAGATGTTTAGAGTTTTAGACAAAATGCGTCATGAAAATGGTTAATTTATAATGGTCATTTGATAAATCCACATTTGGATATAGGATATAAGGATTAGTTAATTCGAATGTATGGATTTTTCATCGATGCATGTGGTGAAGGTAATTTTGATATGCATAGGTTTAAAAACCCAATACCACAACCACCTACAAGCTCGACCTGCCCACTAGGCATGGCTCCAAAAAAACATATCAATTTTTTCCACCCTTTGGTCAAGGTGTCCACAAGTGGCCATTGATTTCCCAGCCCAATGGGGATTTTTATAAAGCTAACAATGCTTCCCTGATAGTTTCTATATATATTTGAGATGTGTCATAGATGATAAACCCCGTCCTTATGTATGCATTTTACTTCTTCCCAGAACTTGTTCGATCTATTGAGCTACAATAGAAAGTGTCTTTTTTAGTTCTTTCCTGCTCCCGTTGGTTGAGTAATTTAAGTCCCTCTCTCTGAACCATTATAGATATTTAATAATATGGACCTACTAACGAATTTGCAAATGACCTCATACATATAACTTTATTTTCTACTTATAGGTTATGAAAGAAGTCCTAAAACATTCAAATATGATCTTTAACTACAACTCATTTATAATCATCAAACTTAGGAGATATTTTAGACATCTATCAAGTAGAGGATGAACTTGGATGGGATTAACTAAGGCTTAGTATTGGGTCAAATCCCATGGTTTCATATGAAGACTCTCAAACATATTAGGAGGGATGTGTGAAACTTAAATGAAAGCATATTTACAACTATGAGGATAATTTTTTTGGCAAGGAAGCAAATATGAACACTCATGAAGTATAGGAGAGGGATATGTATGTGATATCCTTGGGATGTACTAATTTGGGATTCATGTGGATGAGAAGGGATGTGGAGTAACCAAGAGATAATTTCACTACATGAAACATTGAGAAATGATATGATTAAGAAAAAAGTGAAGAAATCAGCAAAGAATTTAGTTGCATTAAAGGTAATGGAAATTTTGTTTCATACCTTTTTCTAAAAAATGTTGGATTATCAAGGTCAATACTCCTAATCCTACATTAGGAAAAATAGTCTCATAAATTATTAGGATGTGACATTGTAAATAATCCATTTCCTTTAGCTCAAAATAACAAGCCACTCTCTTTTGTCGTTATGCCAAGGAGAGTCCCCAAAAATGGTGTCACGAGATATATTTCCCATAAGATGTTTCCCTTGCAGGAAATTATTCTAGGGAATATATAATCCACTTTAGGTCCCAAGCTACCTCTTGAACCAAATGGTTTAACCCTTATTTCACCTTTAAATCCACTACCCATTATCTTGTCAAAAATGTGTTTGTTATATTCAAAATGCAACTTGGATTGTCTTCCACATTTTGAAGAAAAACATGACAGGTATAAAACAATTGAGTTATGGAGTTGCACTATCACAAAATTTACAAATGTGAACATTGAAAGACACAACAAATGTAAATAAAATCTAGAGCATTTTACACGTATTACTTACTCATTGGGAATCTCTCTCCATAACCATGATACATAAAACTGATTTTTGTAGAATTTGCAAAAGATGCTTAATGAAGACAAATAAATATTTAACTATATGAGAGGATCGCATTTATAACAAGTTGATGGGTTACAATAGATATTATTTGTGGGCTTTAGATGTGGTGGAATTACATTCATCCATGAAATCGAGAGGGGAAAACATGTTAGGACCTTTGAAGAAGATTTTAGTAGCTTAAGACACATAAGTGAGATGAAATAACCACATATGAATTGGGGAGTGATATACCATGCCCATTTGATTAATTTCAAGAGAAATAATCAAAATCGTGCACACAATATTAAGGACTAATCAAAGCCAATTCTAAATAACAAATTTAAGCATTGTCCCTGTAATGGTTGCTTGTGATGAGCTTCACATCTCTCTAATTAACCAACCGAAGATGTTGCTTGATATGGAATGCATTTACCAAAGATATCCCCAATACTTAGCAGCTGAATAGTAACTTCCAAAGCTAAGCACATAAGTTTCATTGCTTTCAACACAAGATTCTCATCTTCTTAAGTGCTCTCTTGATGTTCACCAAGCAACCCTAATTGGAACAATGGCATGGCTTAAATATGGAAAGGAAACATTGCAGCACACATGTCACAAAGTGTTGTTGTAGTGTTATCGATTCATCTGGAAAACAAGAACTCACAAATTGAGAAAACTATAGAATAAGATTATCCACAATGAATGCACTAGGTTGCATAGTTTCTGTTACATGTCTTAGTACCCATCATTTCGGCACCTTGAGAGGATGGACAATGGATTCATCTTTATAAATGGTGCAGGTTCCTAGCTTGAGAGAAGGGTTGCTACAGGTTTTCACATTAAAAGTGGATTTCTTTTTTCTAAGCACATTTTGGCATTGTTGCAGAGCATATTGCATTGTCATTTAAATGAAACTTGATATAATCAATTGATGTTCTAAGCTTTTGTATCATAAAGTAATGGATATCTCATCCCAAGAGAGGATATATGTGCCTAGTTTCCTTTAGGATATTTTCTTATCTAGCTCCCTTTATTTATGACCATCGAGTTGATTTCTTTACCATGATTTGAGGTTTCTCACCAGTTGAGACTGTTAAGTGTTTATAGTTGTATTTTCTCTTCTCATGTTTTTACAATTACTAAATATAATATATGTACTTGATTAAATATACCATATATAGCTTACAATTTGTTAAAACTTAGAATAATAGATCACAAATAGTCATAACAAAGGGACACCACCCATGAATATGTATGGGGATGATGGTATTCCACCATACAATTGTATGGGGATGATAATATTCCACCATACAATTGTAAATTTTTAACTATTATCTTTAGAAATGTGAACTATTATTGTACTCTATTATAGGTCTTCATGCAAGCATCTTATATGCCAATTTCAACATTTGTGCACCCCTTAGTTGTTACCCTTTCCCTCTGTGTGGTTCATGTGGACCCACCAAGTTAACTCCAATACATCCTCTTATTGTGCTTACTATCATAGTAGGAGTTTAAGAAGTTCATGAAGAGATCATGTTTCTGGCTTCAACTGTATTTTTCATTTTTATTATTCAACTTAACCCAAAAGGGACTTGAGTCTTGTATTTCTCAATTTAGGTAGCTTGTAAGTGGTAATAATCTGAAACATTAACTACCTCCAAAATTGTTGATTTTTCTTTTTTGGTAAAATGAAATTCTATTGACATAAAAGTACAGATTACAAATGCCAATAAATACTAATGGGATTCCTTCAGTAGCAAAATTGGAAACCTAGAAGTTCAAAGAAGTTACAAAAATAAAACTTGAAATTAACGATTTTATGTTTTAGGAGCAAAGGTAGATATTGAGAACTCAATCAAAATAGTGAAGGGAGCTTGTCAGTCCCTTGTTTTGCCTTTGTATGTTCCATTTGATGTGCTGCCATTGTCATCCCAATTAAAGGTCGGAAGTGTAAGTTAAAGAAATCTTCCCATTTCTTCATTCTCATGAAGTTGGCCCAATCATCTCTTTCAAAGGTTTCCTTTAGGTAGTCTATGTTTCAATATTCAAAAGCGGCTTGTGTCCTTCAAGTTATTAAGCCTTTGCTTTAAATTATAAGTCTCTCTGCCTCTGCCTATACTAATTTATTTCTTAGTAGTTTATTAGGTCTTTGAGCTCTTTATTTGCCTCATTCCTATCCATCTTAGCATGTCAGTCATTCTCCAAGACCTG
Organism: Pseudotsuga menziesii; assembly: GCA_001517045.1. Taxonomy (NCBI): domain Eukaryota; kingdom Viridiplantae; phylum Streptophyta; class Pinopsida; order Pinales; family Pinaceae; genus Pseudotsuga; species Pseudotsuga menziesii. Next base: position 104,189 of record LPNX010690231.1, on the reverse strand, counting down.
CAACTACTTGATGAACCTTGTATTCTGTTGCTACCAGATATATATAGTTTATTTCTCTTGAGTGCTTCGGGCCTAAGCCTCATAAGGACTATCCCCTCTCTTTGTTACTTTTCTCTCTCAGCTTCATGATCTCTTCATACGAGCTCTGGGCCTTCTACATGATGGAAGTAGGTGTACCATTGATGCTTTTGGTGTGTTATTTTTCCAAGGTTAGGAAGTAAATTTTGCTACTTGTCAGTCCTATCACTATTCTAGTATGATGGCATACTCTCATTTGTGTTCTAGTCTGATTTTTTTCCATCCTCAATGAATTAGAATTTAGGGAGCATATCTAGAAAATCAGAGGGAGGGATTTAATTAGAGGGAATGTAAGTTGTAAAGAGAATAAACAAATGATTCTGACATTGCTACCCCATCTACATCTATGAAGCATCTTATAGAAGTTGCACAAGCTAAGCGAGAACAAGCACGTTCTACAGCTTTGACACATTCTGTTTCAATTGAAGAAATTGAGAATTCTATTTTATTTATTTCCAGTACTTCACCAATCTGAGGGAGTAGTTCAAATCACAGTTCACCACTCCAACTTCACTTAGATGGTGAGGCAACTGAGGATACAAAGGATGCCATTGCCCATATAGAATCAAGAAGTCCTAGAGTTAATGTGCAGCAATGGGGTCTTCCAAATACGATGGATCTGGAATCAAGTGAAGAAGGTAAAATAAGCTCATAGCGAAAATTGGTTAGAGGGACACTTAGTGGGGATACATAAGCAACAATTTCTAGGGACACTTTTGAAGGAATGTTAGATACGCTATCAAGGACGAAGGAAAGTTTTGGTATATCATCACGTCATGCTATTGAATGTGAAAAATAAAGCCTTGCCAGTGAGGTAAGCTTGATATATATGTTATTTTCCAGTATGATAATTAAGAAGATCATAGTGAAGAATGAATATCTTGCATGGATCATTCCTTCGTTCACATTGACTTATGAGAATCTTGATTCCTTTACATTGGGTATTTTTCCCTATGTTAACTTATTTGTTAATGTCTTTTTAGTTAGAACTTGAAACCTCTTACACATGGATGTGGATTTTTTATCAAAAGACCAAACTGGTGTATTCAGCAAGATGCACAATATCCCCTTCTATTCTCTACTACCCAATGGTCTCTTGCTGGCCATGGGATTTACCTATCCTCCCTGGAATTGATTGTCTTGGATTGACTAAGCACAACAAAATATAGAAAGGCTACAGGATTACACTCACATTCTAATATCTATAATGTTATTTTTCTGAACCACTCTACAACATTATGATCTAGGTGAAACTCTGCCACCTATTCTGCATCATGACTTGCATTGATTTAGAGGCCAAAGCAGGATCCCTCTGGATGATAGATCTCATTTTCCTCTTGCTCAAATTCTATCCTTTTTTGTTGAAATATTTTTTCAAGCTTCTGTTCTTTTTGTTTGTTTGTGTGAGGACTTTTTGTTTTGATCTTGTTAATTAGTTAGGTTAGAGGCTTGATTTAGATTAGGTTTTTAGCTTGATTATTGGGATGGTTTGGTTAAATTGGGGCTAGTAGCTTGCTAAGGGTCTATTTTTATTTAGGTAATAATGAAGATGGCAGTGGGGATGTTCATCCGTCCTCTGTATGATGGTGACACTAATATAATTTGGAGACATGCCCTCACATTTCCAAATCTTTGGACTATTAGGAATGCAAGAAACTTAGTCCCATCACCATTTTTCCCTAATTTTTTTTACTCAGAGAAGATAGGTGCATTCTACTACGCAACATTGTCCCATTTGTTCATCTGATTTGGTTGAATATAATATTTAATACAAAATGATTAATAAATTGATAATAAATTTAATGTTGATTAACAAAACATCTTTCTCAACTCTTTTTTTCCCAAGAGCTAAATATTTATATTCGTTATTTCAAGTGAAATCAAAATATACATCAATATCCTTGGAAAGGCCTTGTAGCATGTATTTTGGTCCTTGTACAAAAAATGCAGCTCTGAAAATCACTTCATATGTCCTATGTGCAATTATGCGCATTCTCCTAAGGTCCTTTGAAACAACCTTTCTTCTCATAAAAAGATCCTTTCATATCGCTTCTATTACAAAAATAAAAAATCTAGAAGCTACTAAGATTCCACTGTCATAATTCTATACTGGAAATAACTAATAAAGAGACGAATCCATACTGGAAATCTAAGCCCCCTTTCCAAATTCCTGAATAGTTAGGGACCCCTCCTGCATTGGCACAACCTCTTTAGAGTTGATCAACTCTTGTATTGAATTCTCCGTAATACCAAATTGCAACAATATGAATATGCAATAAGAAAATCTTGAATTAGCTATAATATAATAAACTCAATTAGCTTGGCCTACTTAAGAACTCTTAGGTGATGATACTCGTTCTCCATTATCGATGGTATAATATTGAAAATGTTAATTAAATAATAGATAAAATACAATGTGAGTATTTAATCTATGTTTCATTTAAACATTCATGGTGTGTGTGAGTGGATGCCATTAACATGGTAGAATAAAATGAAACCATGTCATTTGTTAAAGGAACACCAACAAAGACCTTATATGTACACATCAGTCCATTTGAGGAGGCTCTGTTTATGGCTAAAAACATAAACAGAGATACTTGTAGAAGAAAAGAAAAAGCCAAGAAAAAAATCTTCATAAGAAGCACGTATGAAACCGACTTTAAGATGTAAACATTAAAATGTTTTTGTTATAAATTATAATCATAGAAATGGAGGGATTCGGTTTTAAAAAGTTGAAAGATAACTATTTCTAAATTTTAAGAGGTAATGGATGTTGTGATGCACATTGCTGGTGATGTTGTACCAAGCCAGTTCACCTTCCGTTAGACCATCTTTCTATGGCACAAATGGGCCAGAACATGGCCCATGCAATTTGTATGGCCTTAGTTGAAAAGATTGGATGTAGGCTCCTCAATCACTGAAATGAAGTTTGAAGATTTTTGAAGATTTTGGTTAGCAATGGCACATGCTTCTTCATTAGGAAGATGGCCTTGCCTAACGAATGCAGTGTTCAAAACATAATTGTAAAGTGCTGACTATGATCATGAATTTCTAAACAACAACCAACTCCTTTGACAAGGTTTCAACAATTGGTTTGACAGTGATTGGTTGTATGGTTTAAAAAATGTGGTATATAAATTGATATTCCTACTTGATTCCATAAAGGTATTAACAAGCTCATACAAAGAATAGCAGTCAACCAGAATCATACAACTATAACTCATTGGTCACAATACAATGAATTGTTTAATTTCAAAGTTAATAGGCCTTACTTGAATAATGACTCGGTGAGGTTGAAGAGGAAGTGTTGACTTGGACTTGGCAAAAAACTCAAGAGTTGACTAAGGAAGTAAAAGAATACAAAATACATTAATTTTCAAAAGAAAAGGCAGTTATTAATATGAAAGTTTACAATATTCATATACAACATTTCAATGATAACTCTTTACAAAGCACATAGATGACACTGGATATTATAAGTATCATGGATTCTTGACACTTGATTGGTCTTTGACTCCATTGTTTTTTTTGTGAAAACAGGTCAGAGAAACAAGCACATTGAGTGTTTTTTTGTCTTAATTAGACAACTCACTTATTTTGAGTGGAAGAGTCAACATGAGTTGCATTTGGGATCTTACCTTTAATTTAAGGAGGGGGGTGCAACAACCTGACACCATGGACTTTGTTCCACTTTAAACTTTTATGTACTAACATCTAATGATCATTCAACATCATCACTCTTTCTTTTTTTATGGCTGGCCAAAAAAATTCCCTCTGCGCACCTGAAAGGGTGTGTTGGTAACCTGGGTCCTGTTCTGTTGGAATTTTCTGACACACTTGAAGATCTAGTTCTTGGCAAAACTCTGCAGAAAGTAAGTTACTTATTAGACATTTTGTGGCTATATAGTCCACAGGTTCATTCTTTAAAAGTTGGTTTAGGAGTGTGGTATGACCTGCGAAATTTGCAAGTATCAACAAAAACCAAAATTAGTTTCAGATACATTAAATATCACGCAGCGTGAAAATACCAATTGTATTTTTTAATCCTTCAACATTGTTCAAGCTTTCAATGTCATATCTTGAAAGTTCATTGCTGATTTGTATAACATGCGAGCAGTTACTGGTTTTGTTTGATTTCATCAAGGATTGTACATCTAGATACTCGTACTCCTTAGCTACAAGCACGGTTGATTTATTTATCTCATGGATCTAAGAGCCATAGTTATAAGAAAAATGTGGCATAAGAGGTTTATAATTCTCAACAAAAAAAAATGTCACTACTTTATTCTAACCGTTAAGCCTCATTGCAACATAAAACATATGACTATATTAATGCCATACTCAAAAGGTATGGTTATGTCTTATCATATTCTGATCTCTTTCAAAATGCTATTGGTGTTTTTCTTGTAATTGCTTAAACAAAGCATGCCCCAAAGGACTGCACCGCAAGGAGTGCTCTTTTTTTCACTTGTTGGTCAGGTCTGAGGGGTAGCTATTCCATCGAAATTGCTCTAGTCTTGCACCTGGTCTCATCATGTAGAAACTCATACCATATGGTTTGGCAAAGTGGTAGACTGTAGTGAAAATGGAACCCTCATGGACTACTGCTTAACCTTATGCCGACCTCACCAACAAACTAATGCTTCATGGCCAAAGTTCTATAAACTTTAAATAAAATTCTCGTTCATTTAAGAAGAATTAATATATTTTGGCTAAGTATGATTGTAATATATGTTGATAGAACTATAAGCAACAGCTTCTTAAAGTAAGTTAGTTAGGTAAGAACCAACACGAACTTACCTGCACTCGGTGAAACAAACCATGATGTATTCATGATATGAAATGGACAAACTAGACTTGAAGCATTGTATAGTCAATAAAATCAATAAGAAAAGAAAATGTTTCTGCCTTGTAACTATATCAATGGTTTGTTGCAAGTAAAACCCCCAAGTCAGGTAGGTGAGTTAGTGGTTGACAAGTATTTTTCATGTGGATCTTTTGATGGGGAAAGCCAGGCCTATCCTGGTACTTGTGGTGATGGAGGAGTGTTGTTTCTGAATGAAGTGGTTAGATTCAAATTTAAGCTAAGGCTGGGAAGATGTGACAACTATTTGGCTGAGCTTCAAGCACTAAAATCCTTGCTAAATCTAGCCAATGACAAGATTATTGACAAGCGTCATGTTTTTGGTGATTTGAAGTTGGTAATTAAATTGGAGTAGTAGGGCTCTTTCATGATGAAAATAATTTCCCTAAGACTAGGGTCAGATCAATCGAGCTGGTGTCCAATTTCTGAAAATCAGGTTGCAACATTTTTATGAAAACTCAATACTTGAGTTGATAAACTGTTAAATTCGGTTGTCAAGAGCCAAATTGAAGAACTGAAGCTTGAATAATAAAGGGAGGGAAGGGACTTAGTACCTTCCTCCCTCGGGTTCTATTCTCCTTTTATTCCGTCTATTTCTGTCATGCAAGTCTGCTGAAATGAGATCTGTTGAAAAGGCTTATGTGAAGACGTTTTGTGTAAATTTGTTTTGATCAGTATGGACATGATATCTTCTTGATGTAGGCCTTTGTGCCTTTGTGACAGGTGAGAAGAAGATCGGTGAGAGTTCTCTTTGATGGACTTTGTATCAGACTCTCTTTTTTGATTCGTGCTTTATGCACATAGTGAATGTACATTTTTTCTACTTTAATATGAAGTTTGATTTTTTCCTTGGAAAAAAGGATAAGTTTTTGGGTACTTCCAACTAAATATGTAAGTGTATACAATAGGTCACAAACTGTTTTTGCATTACAAAATAGGCCTTCTAAAACATGACTCCTTTTGCAAAGGCTAATTAGTTTGGGCCTTTTACTTTTTGATGTCCTACATAAAATTCACTGGTTGAGAACCTACATGAAAACGGATTTGGAAGAATATGGGATATACAAACCCTTTACAAGGGATGGCACTGTCTGGTCTCCGACAATTCCTTTCATTTCTAAGAATTTTGTAGGGAACAAATCCTTAAACTCATGCAATAAGTCTATAATATTTGCAACAATTTATTCTTCCTAGTAATCTCCAATATTGGAAAATTTTGGATTCTCCGAGAAGCCAATGTTTACTTTCTTGACTCTTAGTGGATTCAGAGACTGATCACTAGAAATACCAAATCCTTCCACTACGTGCGTACCTTCAGACTCTGGTATGTTTACGTCGAGTGGGTTATCATCATCAGGTTATTTTATCACATTGTAGCACTCCATCCAATTATCGATTGTTGCACTGTGCTGTTTGAAGTTTGTCATTTCGATATAGATATCTTCAAATATCATTTCCTTGATTACTTTCAATGCAACATCAATCAACAGATGATCATCGACACAATCAAATGTGTGTGTGAATCTAGTAGATAATTCATCCCATTTAATAGTCCCTCATTTCATTTCAATTGATGTATACCAGTTTCTTGGTATCATGTCTAATGTGTGTATGAACTAATGAACCCATTCTTGTCGTGGACATGCCTCCCATGTCGCATGACAATACTCAATATGGTCGACATGATTAGTCAATCATGTATACTTTTGACCAATAGAGTTGATCTCTTCTCCGAATCTTATCTCCATCAACCTTCGAATTTGTGGTCATTTCGAGATGGATTCTTTGTGTGTGAACCACCATCTAGTGGGTGTAGCTTTCAGTGCAAAGTCCAGGGAGGACAAGCCCTAATATTCTGTGGATTTTTATTCAAATTATGTTAAAAAATATGTTAGGTAAGCCTTCATATGTGGGTAGATCACCTACTTGATTCCTACCCATCCCACAGACCATGTAATCATTTGTGCACCTTTTCATGGATACTACATGCATTCAGTTCTGCCAGTTTTCTAATGCTTCGTGAAAATCCGATGTACAGGAACTGATACTCCACCGACTAAACTTTTTGTTGGCCGTTGGATTTACATAATCGTCCCTTGTAGACTTGATGTTATAAATATGGTCCACATAATCACCTTGTCCTTCACTATTTACTGGCTTAACGTATCTTTGACCTTCTAGCGGATAAATTGGTGTGACCACCCTTAGCTTTGAATCTTTAAATGTTAAGATTCTTTTATTAAAATTGATGATAGTTTGATTATCAATCGCCCATACGATCCCCAAAAGCATTGGATATTGATTTGTGTCATCGACAATGTCGATTACTTCAAATTCAGCATGCATTCTCGGGCCTTCTACCTCGACAGACACTTGAGTCAGTTGACCGATAGGTAGGACTTTCAACTAATTTGCTAATATGAGTTGAACAAGAGACCACTCCAGTCGCAGTGTCCCCATGCTTTCCCATGTTTGTCTTATCGGAATGTTGACATCAGAGCCCAAGTCTAGGATAATATATTCCATATCATAGTCTCCTATATGGGAAGTCATCCTTAACTCATGACCGGTCTTTAATCTCTTTCCCACATGGTTAATCCTTCTATCTGGTCGCACGTCTTCTTGAGGTTCTTCTATGAGAGTTGTCAATTCTACGACAACATCTTTATCTTGTATTGGTGCTAAACAACTTTTGAAAAACTCTTTAAGCTTACTAACCTTTCTCATTGGTTTCTTTCAGAATAGTTGATCAAACCTCTCAGGCATCTCCATTATTGGTCTTCCAGGTAATGTAGAAGCAAATGTTGACGCTTGATTCTTGTCGACGAGTTCTACTCGCGCATCCAAAAATACTTCTTTTTCTTTTAGGATGTCGAATGTCACTTTCTTTTGTACTGCGGTTGTTCATGTTGTGTTTCTTGGTCTACTCCAGTCATAGCATCTCTTGTTACGACAACTATATGTGGTTCCCACATTTCTAGCGTGCCACTTAGCAATCAACTGCGAACATTGTTCTACAGTATGATCAAAGGCTTTGCAATACGAGCATGTCTTCGTAATACTCGTATAGTCCCTGAAAAATGTCTTGGTTTCCCACAATTATAACAATATTAAATTAAGTATATTCTACCATAACTCAATGAAAATGGAAAATTATACTAGAACATTCAAAATAGTCATTAAAACACAGATCAAACAACCAAGGATCAAAACAATCACTAAGTACATCATCAAGTGTAAGTACATGTCGACAAAAGATGCAACTCGAGAGGATGTTTGTTCATACATAAGCATTTGCAATTGACACATTTTTTTTTCTTCTTCAAGGGAACAACGCATAGGAGGCCACCTAGGGGTCTCACCCATTTGCTCTGATTACAGAGATAACTTGATGGAGACATCAAGTGATGCCCTTATATAACGATGTATAGCCACCCAAGGATTTGACCCCAAGACATGTTGCTCACAACTTACAACACTCAACCACTTGAACTAGTCCACCAAACTATCTGAATAACAAATTACACATATCTGAAGATTATTAAAATACTCTCTCTCATTGGAATACTAATCTTCTCTCTCAAAAAGACTCATTGGAATACTCATCTAGTGTTCTTTATTTGGTTATGTTGCAATACAAAGTTACCCCTTGAAATGATCCTACGCCATTTGGTCTATATCTTTATTTCTGAGTAGGAAGCTGAAACCGTAGCTTGTATACCCATTGAACGAATTGAGATGCGTCTGCCAGGAGTCGAACCCGGGTCTATGTCTTTATTTCTGAGTACGAAGCTGAAATCGTGGCTGGCTTAACAAAACATTATACTAAATGACTGAATTGAGATGCTTACTCTGAAATCGTGGCTTAACAAAACAATATAATGAATCAATGGATTTTCTTTTGGATTTTACATATTACAACGCTGAGGTCGTGGATTAATAAAACAAGGAATAAATAGAGATGCGTCTGTTCTTGGAAGGTAAAATCTGTTTTCAAATGATTTGTCTTCGTATTTCTCAGCACAAAGCTGAAATCGTAGCATAACAAAACAATATATCGACTGAATGAATGAATTGAGATGAGTCTGCCAGGAGTCGAACCCGACTCTATTGCTTTTTTCTTAGAGTACAAAGCTGTAATCGTGACTGGCTTTACAAACAATATATTAAATGAATTAAATGAGATGCGTCTGCCGGAGTACCCGAGTCTATTGCTTTATTTCTCACAGTACAGAGCTGACTTCGTGGGTTTGACAAAACAAAATACTACTTGAATGAATAAAGCTGAAATCATGGTTTCACAGAAAACTCAAAAAATATGCGTCTGCCGCGAGTCGAACCCGGGTCTATTGCTTGGAAGGCATTTCCACGATATACTAATTGAATGAATTAAGTACAAAGCTGAAATCGTGGCTTGACAAAACAAAATACTAAATTGAACGAATTAAAGCTGAAATCATGGTTTCACAGAAAACTCAAAAAATATGCGTCTGCCGGGAGTCGAACCCGGGTCTATTGCTTGGAAGGCAATTATCCTAACCGTTGGACTACAAACGCTACATTGAGAGCCTGTTTAATTAGTGTAGTAACGTGCTTAAACTGTACAAGGACTTGCTTTGAATTCACTTCCATTTTCATTTCCACATCACATCTGAAGTGTTAAACCCTAAATAAAAAATTCAAATTCAATGTACAAGAATTCATATAATATGCTCATTGACGGACTAAATCATGAGTCACAGAGAAATATTGTTGGACGAAAATGATTCCAAATGCGTGGCGTTTGATGACCAAACTTAGCTAATTATTCCATTATTTCCACATCTGTCATGTGAAATAGATCTGTAAATACATGTTTACGTCGAAGACGTTTTTTTAAAGAGTTTGTTTTGTGGCGCTATAAAAACGCCACGTACATCGCTCTCTGCACCGAATTTACCATTTTGTTCACCTCTGTCAGTACGACGGGATTTCGGTGAACCCTTTGCGCGTAGGATAAACAGCCACCAAATCGCCCCGTTTTTCCGGCCGATTTTTTATTAAAATCAGTCAAATGTTTGCTGTGAAATTGTTTATTTCATTATTTTGGAATTCTACTAATCTTATTAGCTCTTTCTGAACTAAATCGGGCATTTTAAAACTACCCAAATGATTAAAATTACGATTTAATTCCTCGAAAGTATGATTTACACCGAAATTGATCTGCCGGATTCCGGCGAGTCGGGGGCGATTTGGTGAACGCTTATACTGCTCCCTTGTAGGGTAATGCCTTTCCGAGAACGACTAGCACAACAACCCAGGGAAGATCTTCGAGGCCAAACTGGCGCTTGTAGGGTAGCTGCGGCACAAGAATCTGGTGTCGCTCAAGGGCTAGTGTGCTCTGGCATATGGAATTTTTTGTTTCCAGTCACTAGCAATTCCAAAACAAGGGGATTTTGCACTGCAAATTCATCGCTTTCCATGGGGATTAGAGTTTTTTATTGAGGTTATTTGAAAAGTTATCTTGTTGTTGTTCCTTTTTCAAACAGACACATTTGGTTGAGTTTTGTTCTTGCTGAACATACCTTTTTATGTAATAATGCCCCCGTTAAATTTGGGATTTTGCCAGTGTAGTAAGATGGGGATTGCGTAAGGAGTGTTAGCATTTTTAGATAACTCAAAAATTATTTTGTTTGTTCCATTTCTGCATACGAGTGCCCTTATATGTCTTAGAACGATTACTTTCATATATCTAGTTGCTAGAAATGCTAACCCTCTATCTCAAAATGAATCATAACATTATATGTGGGTATGAATTCTCTTATATCCCTGTTCTTCTGTTTTAAACTGAATCCTTTTTTATAGGATTCTTGCATATTCATTTTCCTATGTCCTAAGAATGAATGCATTGATGTGGTGTTCCTGCAATTGGAATGATCGTAATTCATTCTTATGTGATTTATAAGAAGTTGTTATTTGCTCTGGTCTAGTGTTTTCCATCTTTGTAGAAAGGCATTGTTTGGGGAAAAGGAGATGTATTTCTTCACTCAGAGCGAAAAGAAGTATCCAAATGGCTCTTGCCCCAAAAGGGCTATCGGCTCAGGGTACTGGAAAGTCACAGCTGTAGGTAAACCCATCAATGCTAAGATCAATACCAAGCATGTTGGCATCAAGAAGGCTTTGGTTTTGTATGTCGAAAAAGCACCTAAAGGAAACAAGACTAATTGGATTATGCATTGAAACCGTTGTTAGGCTAGATGTCATTATTGCCTTGTCATGACAGGGCCCAATCCAGGACGACTCCTAGATGGTGAATCTATTGGGAAACAGAGGTTTATTACCTAGGTTATAAAAATCAAAGGTTTTCTAATTTAATCCAACGGCTTTTAATAAGGAAAACTGTAAATATTAATATATTTTTTTCATTTTCTCAGTCCAATTTACAATAAGGGCATGGGATGGGTTTCAGTCATGTAAATTTAGCTAAAATTCATTTATTTTCTCTTTTGAATGATCCCTATTTCTGATTAGGAAATTGCTTATTGTTGCAGTTGGATAACTGGGTATTTTGTCAAATATACAACAAGAAGAGCAGTGCAGATAAATTAGCTAAGTAGCAGGACTAGTCTTCAAAGAAGCAATGGAACACTTCCATTAATAAATTGATGAAAAGGTGCATGGAATACTGCCCACTGGGAATACTATAAGAACTGGGAATACTATAAGAACTGGATCATTGAGCATTTAGAAAGAATTTCACAAGATTCAACCAAATCAACCCCTTCTCCTAATTGCAGAATGACCTCTAATCATGATTCACGAGCTTTTGCCATTAAATCCTTGAGCTACAACTCAAACCCCATTTTTTAACAGAATTTGAACATTTCAAATGTGAGTAGTGCTCAAATGGAGCTTCCAGAACTTGTCCTTATTTTCAGCACTATGAATAATCACATGACAAATTACTAATCAGCAGATTTAATTCCTCCTATTCTTCTCACCGATTCGAGTTGTTCCATGCAATCATTGCATTATCTTAAAACTGAGCAAGAAGTGCAGAGCAACTTTAAGCTGGAAGAGTTTATGCAGCAGCAGCAGCAGAATGTTGGTTTGAATCAATCAATGTTCATCTTTGGCTTTAAGAGTCTGCAAATTCCATTCCCACAATTAGACCAAATACATCCTCATCCCATTAATGATCATTTCCGAGATTACTTATCCAGCCTCACTGCTCCAGGGTACTTACGAAGGTCTTCCTATTAGGGAGGGTACTTACAAAGGCCTTCTTATTAGAGGAGTTGAAGTTACGTCTAAGTTAGAGGTCATCACCAAAAAGAAAAATTAAAAATCAATAGCTAGTATGTATGGTTGCACCATAATGTGTTGTATCATATCCAAATTCATTCATGTGTTCTCTCATAGATAAATTGAGTATATGTGCAAGCCTTCTGATTTTATTAGTGCAGTTCATGGAATATACTTCTCTGAGAGCATATTTTAATTCTTTCTTATATTTGAATTCAATAAAAATCTCTCATATTTCATAACACACCTATATGGTGCTTACTATTTTTCCTTTGTGATAGATGCCAAGTAAAAGGGGCAACAGGTAGCTCCATGGAAATGGAGCAGGTAGTCTCATGAACCCCCAATCTGCAAGTTATTATAATCATAGGAGACAATCCTCAACAAGGATTGGCACTTTGATTTTAGTAAGCTTGCGATTTTATAAGAATAACTTGAATACAATTCGTCAGGAATGCTGGAGAGTGGAGTCAATTTTATTTTAGGAAAAGAAAAAAATAGACAATTAGGCCACTAAGTGGCTGAACACAAGTGACGAATCTAAAAGCCACCAACCACAACAGTCTCTTAAACAGACACAAAGAGAAAACCCATAAAAATGGAGGAATAAATGCAAATTCTCCTCTTATTACCAACTACTAAACCACAGAAGCACTGAGCAGTGAAATAAATAGTGTGAAAAGAATGTAAGACCTCAAGTAGTTTCCAACTATGTTACCAGAAACGAAGCACTGAGCAGTGAAATAAATAGTGTGAAAAGAATGTAAGACCTCAAGTAGTTTCCATTGTCCAATAGCTATTATTTTATCATTGTTTGACACGAGAGGAAATGCCAATGTTTGTTTCTCATTTCCATATGTTGCAAATAGTAAATACTACTCCGACATCTTCAATCATTTGGATTGGCAAGCTATGGTTCAACAACTAGATCATTTCCCATCAATAAGGTGGAGATATTACTAGATTCTGACCCAACAAAATGTTATTGCGATACAATAGGCCAACCACCTTAATCGTGTTGCAATTGATTCTCAAAATTGTTAAGAAAATAATAGATATGCTCCCCTAACATATTAATGTATGTTATAATTACAAACAATGGTCAATACAAACACTTGACCTATATAACATCTATAAAGACTCTTCCTAGGTTTCCATTGTCCTCTTTCTAGTAAACTTTGTACGTGCTCTGCCTTCAAACTAGCGTAGGTTTACTGGTATTCTACATTGTCTGCACTGCGTAGTTGATAGGTTGCTTAATTCCATTGCACTGTATGTCTGAGTTTATTCCCATTTACCAAATGTTATCCATTTTTTTCCACCTTGGAAGCCTTGTTAGACATGTCAACTACATTTTTCATTCTGATACCTTTCATATCCTATGTTCTATTACTTAGTTACTGATCTTTGACCAATCTCTTTATGTTTGTTATGGCATTCTCCTTGTGTTAATGTTCATGGTCATTTGTTTGCGGTACATATTACGGTACAAGTGATCTTTTTTGTAATTACTATCACTGTGCATGGAAGGCCTTTGTCCTATATTGTGCGTACCGCTATGTTGACCTATGACACTATTCATGTCAACCTCAATAAAAAATCTAACAAAATTCCTTGGAAGGAGAGTGAATGATACAAGCCCATTTGTTTCCTTTGCATGCCCTATAGAAAGAGTAGGTCTTACCCGTAAAACATAGGGTTATTCATCTTTTACCAATCTTTGTATGTTTGCTATGGATTTCTTTGTGTGAATGTTTTTCCTTGGCGTTACCGTCCAGACCAACATGGTAAGTTGCGGCAACAATTGTATCCTTCTTGCCACCTCTTACGCACTTGGGGTTTTGTAGCAGAAATCTTCAAGCTACTCGGTGCATCCTTGGGAGAAAGTCTCGAGTCAAGTACTGTCACTTGATCTTTACTCCTCTCTTTAAACTGACTCCTAACGAAACCAAGGGTGGTAGACACTACTAACGTAACTAAGGATTTTAAGTTCTTAGTTATTTTAGATGAAAGTTGCTACTAAGGAGTTTTTGAATTAAATTACTGATCAAGACAATTGTAGAATAAAATTAACTTAGATAGCATACATGGATGAAATGATCATGACATTTGAAAGATAACTTAACTAAAGAAAATAGTAGATAATAAAGACTAGTGTCGTGGAGTCAAAAAAAGTGTTGTTGTAAATGTAAAGGTTTTGTGATTGTGTTCTTGGTTAGTTTTAGGAATGATTAAATGGTGAGTTAATTAATGGGGAAAGGGGATTCTCAATATACCCGAAGAGACAAGGAATATGTCAAGTTTCATCCTATGTGGCTTTGCATAAGCAAAAGTTGGCTAGATCGGAGTCGCAGAGGTGTGTCCAACACTACACCAAACGAGAGTGTAGCTTGAAGAGGCCCCGCGGTCACTATCTAGTTGGTCCCACTTCCTTTGAAGAATTTTCCCATAGAAGATGAAATCGACACGTCGGATTTTCATTATGTTTGGGGGTGGTTGATTTTATTAGTGTGAGTTGTTTAATTAAATGTTGAGATTTAAGGATTTTCACAGATCTGTTTATGATTTCCCAATGATCAAGAAAACCTGCAAAGGGAAAGAGCATATGCAAACTGAAACCAATTTATTTGTTCCAATTTAAATCGACAAATAAGCAATGAAAGAGTGTTTACTAATTACTACACTATGACTTTCTTTTCCCTTTTGGTACTTGTAGAAATCATAGTGGGTTAGTGTTCTTTACAAAAAAAACTGATATATTTAAAGCAACTTTAAACTGAAGTCACTTATAAAAGTATCCATCTTGTTAAGACAAATCAATGTGCTTGTGTTAAGAAAATGAAACAAAGTGTAAGAAAAAATCACACCATGAAAATGAACATTGTGAATCCCCCCATGGTGGATGGGGTGCAAGCGTTGTGTAGCCCATTGCCTTCTTTTTTTATTATTAATGGTTATTACAGTGATTCGGGAATTCCTTTTAATTCTTTATAATTCAGGATCAAAGAAGGCTTACAAGGTTTCAAAAGAAATGACTAAAAGAGGAAGGAAGCGTCCAGGGTGCTCTGGATGGTTCAAAAGTTCAGAATTTCGCCAGAGGTTCCTCCTATTTGTTCGTCAAAGCTCTAAAAACAACAAGTTGTTAGTAACAAAAAAATGCCCCAAAACGCTTTAAAAGTGTCTTTAGATAATCCTTAAAAAAATGCTAAAAATGACTAAGTTAATCGATTTAAATCAAACGAAATAACCAAGGAAAGCAAGATATTCGTGGGATCCTAGTTTGCATTTTGGGACAACCAATGAAAGCACTTTATATTGCTAGATATAAATTTATAAATTCAATAAACTAACTTCAACTTCAAGCCTTAAGATTTCACTATTAAATGGCATGCAAAATATGAAACTAGCTATGTTAGATCTATAAAAATGCACTTGTTATATCTCAAGATCTAAACTTACATGAAATCAGATCTGAAAATAGATTTTACTTTCAAAGAGAAGTAGATTTGATAGGTAAGAGAACCGACAACAAAAAAAATTGATTTTTTTGTAATGTAGAAGAAATAAGAACCCAACTTCGATTTTGAAAGAATGGAGAACCGAAGATGCATGCGACTCAACAAAGATTAAACCAAGACAACCAACACTGAAGGCAGATGAGGATGTAGGTGAGATCAAATTTATCCCTCGGATTTCTATTATGCATCGTCACAAACACTTGTGAAGAGAGATTAAACCTAGAATACGTAATTAATAGAGATGAGAAGGCCATTAGTACAACTGAATACACCACCTGCTTCACTATATCTTATAGTACAAGAGTAAATCCTAGAAAATTGTCCTATTAGCAAAATACATTTACAACCCATAACATATTTAACTATGATCAGTACCTAGCTCGTTGGGAGCTTCCTTCATACACCCAACTATTGAAGAGAGATAAGAAGTGTGTGCCCATTGTATGTCAATCTGGACCTTCTCTATTGTATTATATTCATAACTCAACCTCTACTTGAATCCAAAAGAACCAAAAGATCCTTCAAGTGTTGGTTCCTTTCATTCAGCTGCAAAATAAGAAAATTGGTCCAACTCAAGAAATTTCACTTTATCTTGCAGAACTCAAATGTGTTATACATGTTCTTCGACTTTCTCCTTCAAATATTAACCTTTATCTCCATCATACCAATTTTCTCTTGATCATGTTAACTTGGGTTTTGAATACCTCATACTGCCTCCACACAACTGATAAATCATGCGTGTAATTGGTTTCTCAATTCTTGTGCCAAGTCTCCATCTTATACATTTCTTTAGCCACTACAACTTGCATTTCGTCAGGAGGCACTCACATATACAAGTTGTTTGCTCAATGTTCTCAAATGATTTCCCCATAATATACCAATTCCAACCTAAATGCACGTAATTGTTGATTGAACACTATTTTTTAATAATGGCAGAGCCTTTTGTCCAATTCCCCATCACACAGAGGTTGGGGCATCTATTAGATTTTCTTATAGCAGTAGAAATACAATTTCCAGGTCTTGATAATTATTTCTTAATGACTTTCAAACAATAATTTCATCCCATTCTTATCATTGAATAATACACTAAAAATTTCAACTTCAAATTGTTGTGAAAATAAAAGGTCATAGAATGACAACCATGCACAATAGACACAAGAATTTTACCCTTGGAAACCCAAACTTGGCAGTAAACCCAACAACTTTTCTAGAGAAGAAATAAGTCCATAGTTACAAGAACATCACCATCAAAATGAAGAAACCTTAGCACATAAAGAATGAGCCCTTCATGGAGAGAAGATAGTGAACCACAAAAAATGATAAGAACCTTAAAAAAACGCTCCTTCAAACTTTGCTAAACCCACCTAAAGTTGCGCACTAGGAGAGAGGAGATGTTGTGTTTTTAAAACGAATTATTGGATCTTTTATTTTTACACTTAAAATCACCTTTAAATCACTTGTAGGGTCGTTTTGTCCTTTTTTGTCTTCACTTTTCATTTTACCTTTAGGGGTGACTTGTACACTTAGTCTTCAATATTTCCTAGGATTCTTTAATTCTCTCTTGGACTTCCTCAATGGTTCACTTATCTTCTTGGTTATTTCCTCTTCACTAGAAAAGTTGTCCTTGTTGATAATCATCTCCTCACATGCATGTCTATTCACACATAGATCTCTAATGTTGAATAGACCCACTAAGAAGTCCCAAACATTTTTTAGATTCAATGTCAATTCAATATTAGACTAGACTTGTATATTCCACAAGGGGATGAATGTCCCTATCAAATAAACAAATCAAATATTTATTAACAATAGATCACTCCATCATAGAGCATGCAATGTGAGAACACCTTGGAGCCAATATCCCCACACCATATGACTTAGGATAATGGGAGATTGTTTGTCCCTACCTAGGCCATTCAGCTTTAGCCATATGGCTCAGGCTCTTGGTCAAATCAACATGATCACTCTGGGATATTGTTTTCCCGATGTTGTAACCGAGAGAAACATCAATAGATTCTTCTATCAAACTCCCCATCGCAAAATGGCGTAAACCGCCTTTCACAATGATGATAACCCACTCTTGCTTGACAATGGTGGAGATTTTTGTTGAATTCCATGTCACACAAATGTTATAGGAATTCTCTGCAACTACAAATGAAATAGCAATATATACCCAGGCTACTTTCAAGCAAAGGATTTCTCCCTTTACCTTCACACAAATACTAAAGAATCTTTCTTTCCAATTCCTCGTCACATTGTGGTATGGATATCCTTTCTCCTCTGTTATGGCAGTCGATAACTACACCCATCGTTGCTTGAAAGTGTTGGATCCTTTTATCACTTTCCACACCACACAATTGTTAAAATCTACAAATGGAATAACACTATGTATCCAGACTATTTGTTGGCAAAGTAATTCTCACTTCTCCTTGGGGTTGATGGTTTGAATGAAAAAATACCATAATTTCACGATCGAACCCATCTCACTTCTAAATTTATTACCACATACAAGACATGCATCAAGATTGCTCATTAGAAATGAGTTTTACTTGCCAAAGTTCTTAGATGGGGCTAGATGAGGATTGTCTCCTATGTGCGAAGTGGGCATGACACTTGTTGGATTAACTCATTATTACATGAGAATTGGCTGACAATTGCACCTTAGGGGGTGATGGAGAGGATCTCTCCCCCAAAATTTTTATGAACACGCCTTGGGACATGCCTTGGGTTACTTTGCATGCAATATTTGCTTGTAAATAAGCTTTTTTACTTCATTTGCGCCTTGGGCTACCTCACATGCAATATTTGCTTGTAAATAAGCTTTTGACTTCATTTGCGCCTTGGGCGACTTCACATGCAATATTTGCTTGTAAATATGTGTTTTTACTTCATTTGCGCCTTGGGCTAGTTAACATGCAATATTTTTTCTAAATATGATTTTTTACTTAATTTGCGATACAATATTTGCTTTTAAATATGTTTTTTAACTTAATTTGTGATAGACTTGATAAGCTTTAACTTTTGAAAAACTAGCAATAAACTAATGTATTCTTTGAAACAATCTACGAAGTATCATGTCCTTTGGAATTTTTTTAAGAGCTACATTTTATATCATTACCATTGAATCACCCATGATAGCCAATTTCCCTATAATTATTTCTTTTGCTTGCTTTAGTCCTAGCCAAATTGCTAGAGCCTCTGTTTGATTACTTGTTGAAGTTCCTAATCCCCAAGCATAAGTCTATTTTGTGTTTCCTCTGAGGTTAAGGAGCACCCCCTGCACCTTCCACCCTTGTAAATATTTACAATATTTACCTTGGAGTATCTCGAGGATTACATCTTTGCAGTTTTTGGTGACCTATGGTTGTTTAGCTTTACAAACATCAATATGCTAGATGCAAAAAAGCCATCTTCTATTAATAGTTTGGACAATCTAATGCAATTGAAAAGTTATAACTAAAAAAAGAAAATAAACAACTTATTAGTAATAAGGCATTGGAAAGATAACTCAAACAAGCTCTCTAAATTTGCTTTTTAATAATAAGTAATACTAAGCAATATGTTAATTTTTAATATTGCAAAAAAATAATATTAATAAATATTATCATTAATTAAAATACAAAATAAATGTTATTATTAGAATATAAATTACCTTGAAGTAAATGAGTGTTATAAAAAAATAAAAAAATACACATTTACATTAACTTGAAAGTTTAAAGACAATTAAACATTAGGAAGAATTTTGCAACCTTAATTTCATGACAAATCTTTATTATTTTCCCATCCTTAATTAATTCAAATCTCAATTTCAAAGATTTGAAATATCATTAACAATTAATTGTAAAGATTATATATTATTTAATCATATATATAGTATATAATAATTATTATATACTATTTAATTTCAAGTGAGGATGAAATTCATTTTCTCTTACAGTGTTTTGCTTACACCTATATTATATCTGAGTTTTACAGTATCTGTTACAATACAAACCTTTATAACTTCCTAACTTGCTAAAACTTATGAGCTTGGAAAGAAACCTTTATAACCTTCTAACTTGTTAAAACTTGCCGAAATTATAGTGAGCTTGGAAAGCTTCTTGAGCACATGAACAAGATTTTAAAGTAAACCAAATATTTTCCTTCTTAAGGTCCGATAAACTAAAATTGGTCTAAGTAGATATTAATCTCCTCATCGTCATTTAAAGTATATATAAAAAGTTATAGAAATTCAATTATCTATATTAAAATAAATGAAAATGAAGGTGTAAAGAGGAAAAACTATAAAGATATTGTTAGCAATTAAATGCGAAACAATATATAGCATTTAATTAAATATATCATATTTGTAGAACAATACCTTACCTGAACGAAATCAGTATAATTTATATAATCTTTTCCACTGTAATCTAGTTGGTTAGGGTACTCGGGCTTTCATCAAGAGACTTAGGTTGATGTCCCAGCAACGGAATGTACTTTTGATTTTGCAAATCACAATTCTGGCCATGCCTTACGTCAACGAAAGCGGTATATTTTATCGCATATCTTCCGTTGTAGTCTAGTTGGTTAGGATACTCGGCTCTCACCCCGAGAGACCCGTGTTCAAGTCCCGGCAACGGAATTATGCTTTTTGATTTTACAAAGTACAACGCTGATTTCCCTGGGGGTTTTTCAGAATACAACGCTGATTTCGTCCCGGGACTTGAGGATTTTCATTGGATTTTGCAAAATACAACAATTAGGTCGACCCGGGGTTCAATTCCTGCCAACGAAATTCTCTTTGGATTTTGCAGAATACAACGCTGACTGAGGTCGACCGACCCGGGTTCAAGTCCAGCCAACGAAATTCACTTTGGATTTTGCAGAAAACGACGCTGAAGTCGTGGATTAACAGAACAAGAATTGAATAGAGCTGCGTCTGTATATGTATTCCACAAAAATTCCTTAAAAAGATCATGTGTGGGTATTCGATCAAGATCATGTGTGGGTACTTTGAATGTCATGTACACCAAATTCACAATTCACACTTGTTTAGTTTTTTAAGGTGTTAAATTCATGGTGGCAACATAAGTAACTCTATGATTACATTCAAATATCTTAAAATATATTTAATTATTTGGTTCTTATATGTTATGCCAAGGTTCTTGGAAGTTGTTTGGGCATGTTTAGAAGTTTGTGATCTGGTATTTGAGGCATTGTGAATTAGATTTAGGGTTGTTAAATGTTTTTTGTATTGTTTTAATTTATTTGCGTTGTGGGTTGTCCTAAATTTGATTGCACCTTTGTTCTCTTTTTTTGCGGTTGATAACTTAAATATGGATGTCGATGTTCTTTCTTGGATGATCTGACGAGAGCCACATATATCATGATTGATGGTAAGGTTATTGCTATGTGTGGATATGGAAATGTTGGAATGCTTCATGTTGTAACCCTCAAGGTTGTTGGAACTAGGTTCATTGGTACAAAAATTGAATCAGCCTATGTGTGCCTTATAAGCTCTTATGGGATCCATCTATGTGCCTTATAAGAGTTGTGGGTTGTACTAAATTTGATTGCATCTGTGTTCTCTTCTTTTGCGTTTGATAACTTAAATATGGGTGTTGACATTCTCTCCTAGATGATCTAATGAGAGCCACATATGTCATGATTGTTGGTAAGGTTATTGTTATGTGTGGATATGGAAATGTTGGAATGCTTCGTGTTGCAACCCTAAAGGTTGTTGGAAGTAGGTTCATTGCTATAAAAATTGATCCTCTATATGCCTTATAAGCTCTTATGGGATTCATTGAGATCATACAAGAGTGTTTTTTATTTAAACTTTTACTATATAAGGGTGTTGAATCCATGGTGGCAATAGAATTAGTTTTAAGATTAAATTTGAATACCTTAAATTATCTTTAGTTTTTTTGTTACTATATTTTATGTCAAGTTTTTTGAAAGTTGTTTGGTCCTTTTTGGAAGTTTGGAAGTTGTTTGGAAATTGTCATTGTTCTTCATGACACATTGTCTAAGGTCATATATTATTTCTCTTTTAAGAAAATACTCATTCCTCAAGAGGGAATAACTATTTTTTCCAAGGTTACCATACTTTGCTTTAAATTGTTTTTTTATCATATTCCATTATTGGGCATTTGAATCTGGATTTTAAGATTACCAATCATAGTTGCAATACGTGGAGTCAAAAAAATAAAAAATGCATTATGCAATTGTGATTTGTGGTGGATTACTAAGGACAATGAAAAGGAACCTTAACATGATGATAAGAAGTAAAAATGGATTTTAACATGTTAGATGAAGCTCATAGTCTCATAGGGGTCCAATTATGTTCTACATAGTTGTTTCATTGCTTGATCATGAAATATGTACCAAGGGTTTTCGTTGTTCTATTGTGCGCATTATGAATTGGACCATAGGAATTTAGGTTTGTTCTACATAATTTATTATATTGCCCAATAATGAAATATGGACTAAACATTTTCATTGTTATGTTATGTGCATTATGAACAGCTCAGACAATTCCTTATTCTAAACTCAACTGCACCATGGAATCCCATCTAGTGGAAGAATGCTACATATATATTGCCACTATATTGCATTGTTTACTTTGTAGTGTTTGTTGTGCAAGTAGCGGTGAAACTGGAAAGTCATTCATGGAAATCCATGTGATGGAATGTGTGAGGTTTGATCATTGAAATTGTAAGTGTAATGAGAGGAATAAGAAACAAAACCAATATTCTTTGTAGTGGAACATCCAAACCATTAGGAGAACCATTGATCAACCATCATTTCTCAAACACCACCATATTTTTCAAATTTAATAATCTAGATGTCTACAAATATTATTCTATGTTTATTGTTAGGATTTTTCTTATACACTTATGGACAAAATTCAGTGCCACATTAAAGTCTACAATGATGGCTGCAATTATGAGCTCAGAATTGTCACAATGACAAACACAATGAATCATACTCTACAAATGAAGCGACACAATCAATGATGATTATTTGCTGCAACAAATACTAAGCATCATCTAGACTTTTAAAAGTCTACATGGTGCTTAGTGGTTTTCATACTCTGCACTATGTCTAGTGAAGTGAAGGCTCTTGACATGTAAATAAGAAAGCTTGGAGATATTTATAATTTAATGCTAAACTAAATATTAGGAGGATACCTAAAAATTAACAATTTAACATGCATCCATGTTAGTATAGTAGCAACGTATCTTTGCAATGGCTTGCTTGAGTTTTGTTTTATATTGCAACTTAGAAAAAATCATTTTGATAGACACTATTAGCATTTACTTGCAGGTTAAAGTGTCATTTATTGTAGTTTATAAATACTAAATATTTGTGTTCACTATTAATATTTAGTTGTGGGATAGTATTGCAAGAGAGCTTGGAGTGTCCTTAAATAACAATTGGGAAAGCCTACATGTCGTTGGCAGTTATCGAGTTTTAGTTGTGCGTTGGTAATATTGGAAAGTTTAGCAGCTTCAAATTTTAAAGATATATAAGTAGGATATTTTTAAGAACATTGGTTTGATTTCAAACATCAATGAAATTCTCAAATTGTCTCCTTTGGTTACATTGGCCCAAATACTAGAGCTTCAAGGGGGACAAAATCAAAGGCTCAAAGAGTAACTAGGAAGATTAAAGAAAAGATATAAGTAATGGCTTCTTCAAGTAATTTTGCAAGAATTTACCAAGGCTCTGGTACAATGGTTGGATCTAGAAATTACTGATCAGTGACAATTGTAGAATAAAATTAACTTAGATAGCATACATGAATGAAATAATCATGGCATTTAAAAGATAACTTAACTGAAGCAAATAGTAGATAATAAAGACTAGTGACGTGGAGTCAAAATAAGCATTGTTGTAAAAGTAAAGGTTTTGTGATTGTGTTGTTGGTAAGTTTTAGGAATAATAAAAGGATGAGTTAATTAATGGGGAAATGGGAATCTCGATATACCTGAAGGGACAAGGAATATGTCGAGATTCATCCTATGTGGTTCTGCATAAGGATATGTAGGCTAGATCAGAGCCACAATAGTGTGTCTAACACTTCACCAAATGAGGGTGTAGCCTGACAAGGCCCTGCAGTCACTATCTAGTTGGTCCCACTTCCTCTGAAGAATTTGCCCATAGAAGATGAACTCGAAACGTCGAATTTTCGTTATGTTTTGGGGTGGTTGATTTTATTAGTGTGAGTTGTTTAATTAAATGTTGAGATTTAAGGAGTGTTACAGATCTATTTATGATTTCCCAATGAGCAGGAAAGCCTGCAAAGGAAAAGAGCATATGCAGACTGAAACCAATTTATTTTTTCCAATTTAAATCCAAAAATAAACAATGAAAGAGTGTTTACTAATTAATACACTATGACTTTATTTTCCCTTTTGGTACTTTTAGAAATCGTAATGGGTTAATGTTCTTTACAAAAAAATGATATATTTAAAGCAACTTTAAACTGAAGTCACTTATAAAAGTATCCATCTTGTTAAGACAAATTGTGTGCTTGTGTTAAGAAAATGAAACAAAGTGTAAGAATACGAAAAGGAACATTGTGAATCCCCCCATGGTGGATGGGGTGTGGGCTTTGTGTATCCCATTGTGTTTTTTTATTATTAATGGTTATTACAATGATTTGGGAATGCCTTTTAATTATTTATAATTCAGGATCAAAGAATGCTTACAAGGTTTCAAAAGAAATGACTAAAGGAGGAAGGAAGCGTCCAGGGTGCTCTGGACGGTTCAAAAGTTCATAATTTCTCTAGATATTCCTCCTATTTGTTTGTCAAAGTTGTAAAAACAACGAGTTTTTAGTAACAAAAAAATGCCCAAAAACACTTTAAAAGTGTCTTTAGACAATCCTTAAAAAAATTCTAAAAAATGACTAATTTAATTGATGTTTAAATCAAACGAAATAACCAAGGAAAGATGAAAGCACTTTAGACTTCTAGATATGAATTTATAAATTCAATAAACTAACTTCTACTTCAAGCCTTAAGATTTCGCTATTAAATGACTTACAAAATATGAAACTAGCTATGTTAGATCTATAAAAATGTATGTGTTATATCTCAAGATCAAAACTTACATAAAATCATATCTGAAAATAGATTTTACTTTTAAAGAGAAGTAGATATTATAGGTAAGAGAACCGGTAACCAAAAAAAAATGATTTTTTTGTAATGTAGAAGAAATAAGAACCCAACTTTGGTTTTGGAAGAATGGAGAACCGAAGATGCTTGCAACTCAACAAAGATTAAACCAAGACAACTAACACTGAAGGTGGACGAGGACGTAGGTGAGCTCAACCTTCTCCCTCGTATTTCTATTATGCATCGTCATGAACACTTGCAAAGGGAGATTAAATCTACAATACATAATTAATAGAGATGAGAAGGGCATTAATACAACTAAATAGACCAACTGCTTTACTATATCTTCTAGTACAAGAGTAAATCCTAGGAAATTGTCCTACCAACGAAATACATTTAGAAACCCTAACATATTTAACTATGATAAGTACCTAGCTCATTGGGAACTTCCTTCATACACCCAACTATTGAAGAGAGATAAGAAGTATGTGCCCATTGTTTGTCAATTTGGACCTTCTCTACTGTATTATACATAATTCAACCTCTACTTGAATCCAAAAGAACCAAAAGATCCTTCAAGTGTTGGTTCCTTTCTTTCAGCTGCAAAACTAGAAAATTGGTCCAACTCAAGAAATTTCACTTTATCTTGCAAAACTCAGATGTGTTATACACATTCTTCATTTTCATCCTTCAAATATTCGACCTTTATCTCCATCATACCAATTTTCTCTTGATCGTGTTAACTAGGGATTTGACTACCTCATATTGCCTTCGCACAACTGATAAATCTTGTGCATAATTGGTTTCTCAATTC
Organism: Pseudotsuga menziesii; assembly: GCA_001517045.1. Classification (NCBI taxonomy): domain Eukaryota; kingdom Viridiplantae; phylum Streptophyta; class Pinopsida; order Pinales; family Pinaceae; genus Pseudotsuga; species Pseudotsuga menziesii. Next base: position 78,527 of record LPNX010690231.1, on the reverse strand, counting down.
TTGCGCCAAGTCTCCATCTTATACATTGCTTTAGCCACTACAACTTTCATTTCGTCATGAAGGCACTCTCATATACAAGTTGTTTTCTCAATGTTCTCGAATGATTTACCCATATTATACCAATTCCAACCTAAATACATGGAGTAGTTAATTGAACACTCTTGTTTAATAATGGTAGAGCCTTTTGTCCAATTCCTCGTCACACAGAGGTTGGGGCATCTGCTGGATTTTCTTATAGCAGTAGAAATACAATTTTCAGGTCTTGATAATGATTTCTTAATGACTTTCAAACAATAATTTCATCCCATTGTTATCATTGAATAACACACTAAAAATTTCAACTTCAAATTGTCATGAAAACAAAAGATGATAGAAGGACAACCATGCATAAGAGACACAAGAATTTTACCCTCGGAAACCCAAACTTGCGAGAAAACCCAACGAATTTTCTAGAGAATAAATATTTTCATAGTTACAAGTACATCACCATCAAAATGAAGAAACCTTAGCACATAAAGAATGCACCCTTCATGGAGAGAAGATAGTGAACCACAAAAAATGATAAGAACCTTAAAAAAAATGCTCCTTCAAACTTCACTAAACCCACCTCTAGTTGTGCACTAGGAGAGATGAGATGTTGTGTTTTTTAAATGAATCATTTGAGATTTTATTTTTACACTTAAAAATCACCTTTAATTCACTTTATAGGGTCATTTTGTCCTTTTTGTCTTCACTTTTCATTTTACCTTTAAGGCCGACTTGTACTCTTTGTCTCCAATATTTCCTGGACTTCTTTAATTCTCTCTTAGCCTTCCTCAATGGTTCACTTATCTTCTTGGTTATTTCTTATTCTCTAGAAAAGGTGTCCTTGTTGATAATCATCTCCTCACATGCATGTCTATTCACACATAGATCTCTAATGTTGAATAGACCCACTAAGAAGTCATGGACATTTCTTAGATTCAATGTCAATTCAACATTAGAATAGACTTGTATATTCCACAAGGGAATGAAAGCCCCTATCAAATAAAGAAGTCAAATATTTAATAAGAATAGATCACTCCATCAAAGAGCATGCAATATGAGAACACCATGGGGCCAATCTCCCCACACCATATGACTTAGGATAATGGGAGATTGTTTGTCCCTACCTAGGCCATTCACCTCTAGCCACATGACTTAGGCTCTTGGTCAAATCAACATGATCACTCTAGCATAATGTTTTCCCGATGCTGTAATAGAGAGAAATGCCAATAGATTCTTCTGTCAAACTCCCCATCGCAAAATGGCGTAAATCGTCTTTCACAATGATGACAACCCACTCTTGCTTGACAATGGTGGAGATTTTTGTTGAATTCCATGCCGCACAAATGTTATAGGAATTTTGTGCAACTACAAATGAAATAACAATATATACCTAGGTTACTTTCAAGCAAAGGATTTCTCCCTTTACCTTCACACAAATACTAAAGAATATTTATTTCCAATTCCTCCTCACACTATGGTATGGATATCCTTTCTCCTTTGGGATGACAATCGATAACTACACCCATCGTTGCTTGACAATGATGGATCCTTCTATCACTTTCCACACCACACAATTGTTAAAATCTACAAATGGAATACCACTATGCATCCATACTATTTGCAGGAAAAGTGATTCTCCCTTCTCCTTTGGATTGACGGTTTGAACGAAAGGACACCATAATTTCACGTTCGAATGCATCTTACTTCTGGATTTATTACCACACACAAGACATGCATCAAGATTACTCATCATAAATGAGTTTTGCTTGCCAAAGTTGTTAGATGGCACTAGATGAGAATTGTCTCCTATGTTTAAAGTGGTCATGACACTTGTTGGATTGACTCATTATTACATGAGATTTGGCTAATGATTGCACCTTAGGGGATGATGGAGAGAGATCTCTCACCCAAAAATTTTATGAACACGCCTTGGGACACACCTTGGCCTAGTTCGCATGCAATATTTTTTTGTAAATATGCTTTGTTACTTCATTTGCGCCTTGGGCTAGTTCACATGCAATATTTGCTTGTAATTATGCTTTTTTACTTCGTTTGTTCCTTGGGCTACTTCGTATGCAATATTTGCTTGTAAATATGCCTTTTTACTTCATTTGCGCCTTGGGCTAGTTCGCATGCAATATTTGCTTGTAAATATGTTTTTTACTTCATTTGCGCCTTGGGCTAGTTCGCATGCAATATTTGCTTGTAAATATGCTTTTTACTTAATTTGCGATAGACTTGATAGGTTTTAACTTTTGCAAAACTAGCAATAAACTGATGTATTCTTTGAAACAATCAACGAAGAATCATGTCCTTTGGAATTTTTTTAAGAGCTACTTGTTAGATCATTACCATTGAATCACCCATGATAGCCAATTACCCTATACTTCTTTCTTTTGCTTGCTTTAGTCCTTGCCAAATTGCTAGAGCCTCTGTTTGATTACTTGTTGAAGTTCCTAATCCCCAAGCATAAGTCTATTTTGTGTTTCCTCTGAGGTTAAGGAGCACCCCCTGCACCTTCCACCCTTGTAAATATTTTCAATATTTACCTTGGAGTATCTCAAGGATTACATTTTTGCAGTTGTTGGTGACCTATGGTTTTTTAGCTTTACAGACATCAACAAGCGAGATGCAAAAAACCATCTTCCATTAATAGTTTGGATAATCTAACACAATTCAAAAGTTATATCAAAAAATGAAAATGAACAAATTATTAAGAATGAGGCATTGGAAGGTTTTTTTTTTGCTCTGCTGGCTGCGCTAAGGTTAGCTGAGCGCGTGAGAGGGCAGCTAGGGCTGCGTGGAGTAGCATGGCGGCATCTGGGGGAGGGGAGGCCATCCCGCCCCTCCCCCCGTCCATTTCTGATGAGGAAGCCTTCAGAAGGATTATCCACAGCAGAGGCAAGAAATCCTCTCCTCCAGAGGTCCCGAAATTCATAAAGAAGCTAGAAGAAATTCTAGAAATCTCCCTTCCTGAAGAAAAACCAATGAAAATAGCTCTGGAATTGGCGAAACGAGGTCTCATGGGTCAGTTCATGGGTCTATGGCCCTCCACCAAAACAACAGACAACTGGATACAGAGGAATTGGAAGCCCAATCTGAAACAGGGAGTGACTTGTTACCCGGTAGGGCGAGGGTTCTTCATTTTTGAATTTATCTCAGAAGAAGACCGAGAATTAATCTTTAGAAACGGCCCCTACTTCATGGGGACGCAGGGCTTATACCTAAATAAATGGACGCCAGACTTTGATCCCTCGATCGATCTCCCCAAGGAAGTGCCGGTGTGGGTCAGGCTCCCTAACCTTCCGATGCATTGCTGGGACTTCAATTCCCTGCAAAGAATAGGGAATGGAATCGGGCATTTCATTGACAAAGCTGATAATAAAGGCCAATACACCTGCACCAGAATTTGCGTTGAAGTTGACCTGGAAGACGGTCTTCCTGAGGCAATAAAAATAAAATTTGGATCTTGGACTCATTACCAAAAACTGGATTACGAGCACCTGCCCTTCAAGTGCAGGAATTGCCAAGAACATGGCCACTTCCAAAGATACTGTCCCAAGCTAGCTACTGAGAAAGAAGACGTTGAAGGATGGCAGAAAGTTAAAAAGGGGAAACCCACGAATACTGCCAGAAGCAAGGAGAAAACGGCCCAGGTTCCTCCAAAGGAAGGCAGCCCAAAAACTTCTAATCAGGAAGATCCTAATGTAGCCCAAAACCCTGAAAATATCCCAGAAGCTAAAGAAGTCCGGGCACCACAAGGCCCATTCGATCCAACCCATCAATCTGGAGTCGCCAGTCCATCCAAAGAACACATCAGTCTAGGCTCGAAAACATGAGCTGATTCCTCTGAGGAAGGTGACACCGAAGCCAGCAGCCAGTCAGGTACCCCAGATCAACCAAAACGCGGACGAAAGACAGAGAAGAAGAGAAGGGAAGAGCAGTCCTACAAGGACGTGGTTCAAGGCTCTCAACACACCATACCTGAAATGATGAACACCAGATCCGGGCTGAAGCTGGGAAAGACCCCGAAAGGGGGTCACCACCCTCCCCCAGGTAAATAATGCAATACGTCTCCTGGAACTGCAGAGGACTAGGAACCCCCCTAAAAGAAGAAGCTATAAGGGATCTAGTAAGAGTAATGACGCCTGAAGTCCTACTAATCCAGGAGACGAAGCTGGAGGAGGATGCGCTTCTCCGTGCAACCAAATCGTTTTGGAAGAAAGGCCCAGCTAGGGCTGTAAGTGCAAGAGGAGCCTCGGGAGGCTTAACAACCTTCTGGGACTCTGCAAAGCTAGATCTAGTTGAAGAAGAAGGAACCACTCACTGGTTATTCACCAAGCTGCTTCATAAAGATTCCGGCCACCATGTAAGTCTCTTTAATATTTATGTTCCTGTCTCTTTTGCTGAAAAAAAAGATTGTTGGGATTCCTTAAAACTGTTTCTTAATCTCCACAAGCCTGAAAACTTAGTGTTGGCTGGAGATTTAAATGCAACTCTTGCTCTGGCCGAGAAAAAAGGGGGATCAATAGTGTGGGACCCTGCAAGAGAGTGGGTGGAAGATCTGATGCTGGATTGGGACCTTGAAGACATCACCCCTGACAAAGGAAAGTACACCTGGTCAAATAAAAGGATAGGACCCGGTCACATTGCTGCCCGCCTTGACCGTTTCCTTATTCAATCCTCCTTCCTAACCCTAGGGATTTTGGCCTCCTCAAAGATTCTCCCGTATTATACTTCTGATCATAAACCGGTCTCCCTATCCCTTTATCCTGAAGAAAGGTTAGGTCCTCTCCCTTTCCGATTCAACCCAATTTGGGTAACCCAGGAAGGTTTCCTTGACATTGTTTCTAGCTCCCGGAAAGACCCGGTTCATGGATCCCCTTTCTTTGTCTGGGAAGAAAAGCTTAGAAGACTCAAAGTAGCCCTGAAAGACTGGGCTAAAGGTCTGGGTTCTCCCATAGCTGAAAGGAAAAGAGCCCAAAAGGCCTTGGAACAACACCAGTTAATCTTGGAAGAGTCCCCTGTCACTCCTGCTTTGTTAATTCGGGAAGCTGAGCTTCAAAAGGAATACCATAAATCCTGCAGAGAAGAGGAAACCTACTAGAGAGTCAAGTCAAGAATGCTTTGGCTTCAAGCTGGAGACAAAAATACCACGTTCTTTCACAAGCAAGCCCAAGCCAGAAAGATATATAATTCCGTTAATGAAATTCAGACTCAAGGCCAAGTGATAAAGGACTTTAGAGGCATTAAGGAGGCAGCCCATTCCTTTTTCAAAAGTCTTTATTCCGCCCCTGACCAGGACCCTGTGGAGCCGAACTCCTATCCTCTCTCAGAGATCCCAAATTTGGTAAATGATGAGGACAACCTGTAGTTGAACAGCCCTATCAGCATTCGAGAAATTAAGAAATCCCTTGACAAAATGGACCCAGACAAAACTCCAGGACCGGATGGATTCACAACCCGGTTCTACATCTCTTGCTGGGACATAATAGAAGAGGACCTGTATAGGATGGTGAAGAAAGCTTAGAACTGCAACAAATTGGGGGGCAGCACAAATTCCTCCTTTTTGGCTCTCATACCAAAAGAAAAAGGAGCTAAAACCTTCAACAGATCCAGGCCAATTTCCCTTTGTAACACAGGTTATAAACTCATAACCAAAATCATGGCTAACAGACTTAAAAGAATCCTGCCTAAGCTGATACCGGAAAACCAAGGGGGGTTTGTGAGAGGAAGACAGATATTGGATAACATTATTTTAGTGCAAGAAGCCATCCACACTAGCTACAAGAAAAAAGAGAAGGGTTTGGTGGTAAAGTTGGACTTGGCCAATGCCTTTGACAGAGTCAGGCATGAGTTCCTTTTTGCAGCCATGAGGAACTTTGGATTCAATCAGAAATTCATTATGTGGGTCAAAGCTTGCATCTCAGCCCCATGGATCGCCCTGCTGGTTAATGGGGGTCCCACTAATTTTTTCCAGGCCTCAAGAGGATTAAGGCAAGGCTGCCCCCTCTCCCCAGTGTTGTTTGTCATTCAAGCCGCTGTCCTAAGCTACCAGCTGAATAGAAGTCTCCAAAACAGGTCTCTTTCAGGCATCAAAATTGTCCCAAGGGTCAAGGAGGTCAACCACGCCCAGTTCGCTGATGATACGCTTCTATTGAGAGCTGCCAATCTCAACACAGCTAGGAACTTTAAAGCAGAGCTGGACTATTACCGGAATAGCTCCGGAAGTGAAATAAACTTCCTCAAAAGCAAGGTCTATGCCTGGAACTGCTCTCCTCGTGAAATTCTGGAGATAGCTCGGATTCTTGAAATGGAAGGCATCACCACTTGGGACACCTTTACTTACCTGGGAATTCCTATTTTCAAAGCTGCTCTAAGAGTTTCCCATTGGCTGTCAATGCTGGACAAACTAAAAAAAAAGATCCTCGTGTGGGGGGCAACATGGCTCAACAAAGCAAGCAAAGTGATTTTAATGAACTCAGTCCTCACCAGCCTTCCAATCTTTCAATGCTCGGTTCTGCTAGCTCCAAAAACTATTACAAACAGAATCAATGAGTTGCTTCATCAATTCCTGTGGGAGGGTGGCCAGAATAATGAGAAAAAACTCCATCTAGTGAGCTGGGATAAGATCACCAGGCCAAAAATGGAAGGGGGCCTTCGAATAAGAGACGTGGCCACCCAAAATTTTGCTATGGGAGGCAAAATTCTTTGGAAAATGATCACAGGCAAAAGAACGTGGAGCAAGCAAATCCTCAAAAAGAAATATTTTACAGGAGACAGGCAAAGATGTCTTAAAAGGGCCATGAAATTGCAGAAAGGCTCCCCGATATTTTCCCTCTGTAAAAGAGCCCTCCCATTCTTCACGCCTAAGCTCACGTGGACTCCTGGCGATGGGGAAAAAATCAGAATATGGGAGGACTCGATCCTCGGGGAGCAGCCTCTCATCAATTCCAGCGACATGGGCAATATAAAAGAATGGCTCCACGCTAAAAATTGCAGAACGCTGATGGACATATCAGTCTGTAACAACGATGAGGACGAATCTTGGGCAAATTGGAACCTGGGTGATTACCCCCATGAATTAGAAGAGGAAGCTGCTACTCTGCTGAACTTATTGCAAGGAAAATCTCCCATTAGTGCCAGAGCCAAAGACAGACGCAGCTGGGGAACTCGATCTAGCACGTATTCTGCAGCTGAGGGCTATGCTGCAATTTTGGAGGTGCCTTGGGTCCCTCCCAACCCTGGGCCGTGGAAAGCACTATGGAGATTCGCCTCAATTCCAAAAATTGACATTTTTATCTGGACTACCCTTCATAACAACATTTTGACAGGAGAAAAATTGAAGAGCAAAGGTTGGGAAGGGCCATCCCGGTGCCTTCTGTGCAACCAAGCTGAAGAAACCATCGATCATTTGTTCATTACCTGCGAGTACACTAAATAGGTTTGGAATCTCACGTTAGGCTCAATCGCTGTAAGACTGCCCAACTCATTCAAGGAGCTGATCAGTAGCTGGATCTCTATTGCCCCCTTCAACTTCAGCAAAAAAGATATCCTCAAGCTAGCGTGGATGTGGACCCCGAATTTTCTTTGCTGGAAAGTTTGGCTGGAAAGAAATAACAGAATCTTTAAGGAGAAATGCAGACATCCAAACCAAGTGGCAATTAAGGCTAGTACCATGCTCTCTGAAGCTTTAAGCACCAAGTCTACGCTCAGAAATGCGGCTACCCTCTCTCCTGAAGAAGATCGATGGTTTAAGGAGATCAATGCGAACCAACATAGCAATAAAGCTACCAATCCTCCACAAAAGGCTAGTTGGGAAATCAGGCTGGAAGAACAGGAATTCATCAAGTGGAGATCAGCCCTGGAAGAATGGTGCCTTTTCTTTGACGGGGCCTCGAAAGGGAATCCCGGTCAAGCTGGAGGAGGAGGCATTATTTTTTATCCTTCCGGCACCCCCTGCGTGTCCTATGCCTGGGGCCTAGGCCACGCCTCCAACAACCAAGCGGAGTATCTTGCGCTGTGGCAAGGGCTGAATCAAGCTAGAAAGATGAACATTCAGAAGCTGACTATCTTTGGTGACTCTAGGCTGATAGTCAAGGCATTACACACCAAGAAGATGTCAACCGATATAGGCCTGGCCCACACTCACAGGAAAGTCCTTCTCATGCTTAAGCACTTCAGAATTCATAAGGCTTACCACGTTCTAAGGAGTCTCAACAATCTAGCAGATGCTGAAGCCAACCGCGGTACTATCCTGAGTAAGGGTTAGCTTATTGTCAATGGTGAAATATCAAATCATCCGCTCCCCTAAGGATAAAGAGGCCTGGTCTTCCTGTTCTATTGGGCATATCCCAGCATCCGACAACATAAATCTGACCTGTTTGTTAAGCCAGAAATGAAGTTTAGTATAGCAGCTTTGGAAATGAATTGTACAGGCCCTGGCAGCCCATTTGCCAGTCTCTAATTAATTTTAACCGTTTCCGTAAAAAAAAAAGAATGAGGCATTGGAAGGATAACTCAAACAAGCTCCCTCAAATTGTCTCTTTTATATAAAAAAGGGGAAATCTACCTCATAAAATAAGTAATAAGTTAATATTTAATATTGCAAAAAACTAACATTAATAAATATTATCATTAATTAAAATACAAAATAAATGTTATTATTAGAATATAAATGATTTTAAAGTAAACCAAAAATATACACATTTACACAAACTTGAAAGTTTAAAGACAATTAAAAATTAGGAAGAAATTTTCAACCTTAATTCCATGACAATTCTTCATCACTTTCCCATCCTAAATTAATTCAAATTTCAATCTCAAAGTCATGACAATTCTTCATCGCTTTCCCATCCTAAATTAATTCAAATTTCAATCTCAAAGATGTGAGATATCATTAACAATTAATTGCAAAGATTATATACTATTTAATCATATATATCATAGTTACATATATCGGTGATATATCGCCGACATCGTGATATATCGCGAGATGATAGGGTCAGCGATATATCGCCACTAATTTATCGTGATATTTTCCGACATTTTCAATTTATCGCGATATATTCCGATAATATCGCGATTCGATGGAATTTATCGCCCTGCTGCCCGAAAATTAGAAAAAATTGTCGATAAGGGTCCGCGGCCGGGTTTTTTTTCATTCATTTGGATTTTTCGCTTGGAGGAAGTGGAGCTATGGCGATTTAGGCGATCTTGGGCGATCTTCTACAAGAGAGGAAGGGGGCAATCAAGTTTCCATAGCATTTAATCAGGTATGTATTCTTAACTCTAAACTTTCATTATTTTTTATTTTGTTTGAGATTTGTTGGTTAATGTAGATTTAAGGTAGGGTTTAGGTTTAGATTTAGTGTAGGGTGTAGATTTGCCATTACAATCATAGCCTATAGGGTTTTAGGTAGGCCACCCTCCCCATTTCTTTGAAGTTTGAATGTTTAAAATTTGTAATAATTTCATTGTTTTCAAGAATCAAAATTTTAAAGAAGAACATTTTAAAATTGATTCATTTTTGTTTGTTTGTTGTGGCAATGTGGCATAGGTGACAATGGACACAATGCCAAAGCCATTGGATCCAATGTGGGAGTATGGGCAGCCAATTGACCCTAATAATCGGCAAAAGTTGAATTGCAAACTATGTGGGAAGGATATTTCTGGTGGAATTAGCCGCTTGAAATACCACCTTGCCAAAATTGCTGGGCATGAAGTAGATGTTTGTCCTGC
>LPNX010690231.1:0-66604 GCA_001517045.1 Pseudotsuga menziesii | reverse complement strand
GACAGCTCACATTCGCCTCCCCCTCATCCACAGCATCTACTCGAGCAGTTGGAGGTTCTAGTTCCACCCCAGGCTCATCTGGACCACCTCCACGACCACCGACACCTACTACTTCTAGAGGAAGAGTGGTGCCACAGCCAGTGCCCTTGACCCGTAAAAGGGGTAGATTGATTACAGGATCATCCTCAGGGAGTCGATGACTTGATTCCTATTTTTATCATTGTACTATACTATCATACTATGTTGGTGTCCTATGTCTAGACTCTATACACTATGATTCTACATGCCTCATGAGTCATGACTCATGATGATTCATCTCTTGAGAGACATTTATTTTGATCATTTGATGTGATGTTCTATCATTCCATCAAGAACATATTTCAGTATTTTCAGTTTATAGTCGATATATGATCATGATCCACCATTTGACATATTATGCATCTTATATTATGCATCTTATATATTTTCCGATATTTTCGCCGTTGTTGCCGATAAGTTTCATTCCGGACCCCCGGCGATATATTCGCCGACACGATATATGTAACTATGATATATATATATATATAGTATATAGTAATTATTATATACTATTTAATCTTAAGTAAAAATGATAATAACTTTTTCTTAGAGTACCTTGGTTACACTTACATTAGATTTGAGTTTCATAGTATATGTTATAATACAAACCTTTATAATCTCTTAATTTTCCAAAACTATAGTGAATTTGGAAAGCTTTTTGGCAAGTTTTTTGAGCACATAAACAAGATTTTAACGTAAACCAAGTATTTTCCTTCTTAAGATCAGATAGACCAAAATTGGTTTCAATGGATGTTAATCATCATCATCATCATCATTTGAAGTAAATATAGAAATAACTTTAAGTGATAGAAATTCAATTATTGATACTAAAGTAAAAATGAAAGTGAAAATAGAAAAAACTATAAAAATATCATTAACAATTAAATGCAAAGACAATATATACAATTTAATTAAATATATCTTATTTGTAGAACAATACCTTTCGTGAGCGAAATCAGTATAATTTAGTTCTTTACCACTGTAACATAGTTGGTTATGATACTGGGGCATTCATCAAGGAGACCTGGCTTCAAGTTCCAGCAACGGAATGTACCTTCTGATTTTTCAAATCATAACGCTATCAATGCCTTACGTGATTGAAATAAGTATATTATGTTTCATCTTCTACGTTGTAGTCTAGTTGGTTAGGATACTCGGCTCTCACCCGAGAGACCTGGGTTCAAGTCCCGGCAACGGAAATCATCTTTTGGATTTTGCAAAATACAACGCTGATTTCCCTGGTGATTTTGCAGAATACAACGCTGGGTTCGACCCCGGTTCAAATCCCAGCAACAAGATTCTCTTTGGATTTTCAAAATACAACACTGTCGATCCGGGGTTCAATTCCTGCCAACGCCATTCTCTTCGGATTTGAGGCATTGTAAATTAGATTTAGGGTTGCACAGTGTTTTTGTAGTGTTGTCCTAAATTTGATTGCATCTTTGTTTTCTTATTTTGTGGTTGATAACTTAAATATGGATGTCGATGTTCTTTCCTAGATTATTTGACGAGAGCCACATATGTCATGATTTATGGTAAGGTTATTGTTATGTGTGGATATGGAAATGTTGGAATGCTTCGGGTTGCAACCATAAAAGTTGTTGAAACTAGGTTCATTGGTGCAAAAATTGAATCATCCTATGTGTGCCTTATAAGCTCTTATGAGATCCATCTGTGTGCCTTATAAGCGTTGTGGGTTGTACTAAATTTGATTGCATTTGTGTTGTCTTCTTTTTTGGTTGATAACTTAAATATGGATGTCGGCGTTCTCTCTTAGATGATCTTATGAGAGCCACATGTGTCATGATTGTTGGTAAGGTTATTGTTATGTGTGGATATGGAAATGTTGGAATGCTTCGTGTTGCAACCCTAAAGGTTGTTGGAACTAGGATCATTGGTACAAAAAATGATCCTCTGTGTGCCTTATAAGCTTTTATGGGTTCCATTGAGATCATACACGAGTGTTTTTTATTCAATACTTTACTATATTAGGGTGTTGAATCCATGGTGGCAATAGAAGTAGTTTTAAGATTAAATTTGAATACCTTAAAATATATTTAGTTTTTTTGTTACTATATTTTATGTCAAGTTTTTTGGAAGTTGTTTGGTCCTATTCCAAAGTTTGGAAGTTGAAGTTGGAGATTGCCATTTTTCTTCTTGACACATTATCTAAGTTCATGTATTATTTCTCTTTCAAGAAAATACTTATTCCTCGAGAGGGAATAACTATTATTTCAAGGTTACTATACTTGCTTTAAATTGTTTTTTATCATATTCCATTATTGGTTATTTGAATCTAGATTTTAAGATTACCAATCATAGTTACAATACATGGAATTAAAACATAAAAAATGTATTATGTAGTTGTGGTCTGTGGTGGATTACTAAGGACAATGAAAAGGAACCTTAATATCATGATAAGAAGTAAAAATGTATTTTAACATGTTAGATGAAGCTCATATTCTCATAGGCATCCAGTTATGTTATACATAGTTATTTCATTGTTCGATCATGAAATATGTACCAAGGGTTTTCGTTGCTCTATTATGCGCATTATGAATTGGATCATAGGAGTTTAGCTTTGTTCTACATAATTTATTCTATTGCCCAATCGTGAAATATGGACTAAACATTTTCATTGTTATGTTATGTGCATTATGAATAACTAAGACAATTCCTTAGTCTAAACTATACCCCACCATGGAAGCCCATCTAGTGTAAGAATGCTACATAGTATATTGTAACTATATTGCATTGTTTACTTTGTAGTGTTTGTTGTGCAGGTAGCGGTGAAATTGGAAAGTCATTCATGAAAATCCATGTGATGAAATGTGTGAGGTTTTATCATTGAAATTGTAAGTGTAATGGGAGGAAGAGGAAACACAACCAATATTCTTTGTAGCAAAACATCCAAACCATTACGAGAACCATTTGTAGCAAAAACATTCAAACCATTACGAGAACCATTGATCAACCATCACTTCTCAAACACCACCATATCTTTGAAATTTAATAATCTAGATGTCTACAAATAATATTCGATGTTTAGTGTTATAATTTTTCTTGTACACATGTGGATAAAATTAAGTGCCACATTAAAGTCTACAATGATGGTTGTCATTATGAGCTCAGAATTGTCATAATGACAAACAAAATGAATCATATTCTTTACAAATGAAGTGACACGATCAATGATGATTATTTGCTACAACAAATGCTAACCATCATGTAGACTTTAAAAAGTTTACATGTGGTGGTGCTTAGCACTTTCCATACTCTACACTATGTAGAGTCAAGTGAAGGTTCTTAACATGTAAATAAGAAAGCTTGGAGATATTTATGATTTTAATATTAAATTAAATATTAGGAGGATACTTAAAAATTAACAATTTAAGCATGCATCCATGTTAGTATAGTAACAACATATATTTGCAATGGCTTGCTTGAGTCTTGTTTTATATTGCAACTTAGAAAATTTGCATTTTGATAGACACTATTGGCATTTACTTGCAGGTTAAAGTGTCATTATATTGTAGTTTATAAAGACTGAATATTGGTGTTCACTATTAATATTTAGTTGTGGGATTCTATTGCTAGAAAACTTGGAGTGTCCTTAAATAACAATTGGGAAAGCTTACATGTCGTTGCCATGTTTCGAGTTTTAGTTGTGGGTTAGTAATATTGGAAAGTTTAGCGGCTTCAAATTTTCAAGATATATAAGTAGGATATTTTTAAGAACATTGGTTTGATTTCAAACATTAATGAAATTCTCAAATTGTCTCCTTTGGTTACATTGGACCAAATACTAGAGCTTCAAGGGGGACAAAATCAAAGGCTCAAAGAGTAACTAGGAAGATTAAAGAAAAGATATAAGCAATGGCTCTCTTCAAGTAATTCTACTAGAATTTCCCAAGGCTCTGGTACTATGGTTGGATCTAGAAATTCGATGAAGTGGATTGACAAACCCTTTAGAATGGGATAAGAAAAAGCATTGATAAGTCTTTAGAAGTCGATGGCATATGATGCAAAGGCTAACAACATTGGTGTTCTTCACAAATGTGGATAAGGAAAGACATATAGAAATGAAAATGTGGTGTATCACCAATCAAATCCAACAATTATGGATGGGAATAAATATGAATAAGAAATTCAACTTTTCAATTGTTAATGTGTGGCTTAAATATTTGGAATGAATTCTAAAACAAACATTAAAAAATGGTGCAACGACATATAATATTCATGTGTAACTTTGTTACATTTAAGAATTCCCTCTATGGCCAAATAGTTTCCCAAAAAATGTAGATTTGGGCCAAAATATAAAAGAAGAATAGGTAAAGCTATGGTTGAATCAAATATTGTAGCAAAGTATGAGAATTGCCTTCTTTGTAGATGATATTTGAGTAGGGGCTCTCATGGAATTTGTTGGAGAGCCTAAGTGTATTGCATATTGTAAGGGGCCACTCTAAATTCATAATCATTGTCAATTATTGGGATCGAGATATACTTGTAAAAATGGGAGTTGCAGATAGATGCATAATAACAATGGGGGGATTTCATGGAAGAAAAGGAGAATTTTCAGCAAACAACAATGAGGAAAAGGTCAACCTTGTGTGTTATAAGTGTCAATGGATTCTCCTTGTGACCAGATTTTTAGGCAAGTTAATGTGCATCAATATTCTTCCACAATAGCTGGAACGTTCTATCTTGAGTCTGTTAAAGTCCAATGATCTTTACAATTTCCTATGGTTGAGTAATGATGCACCCAATATTCAGGATATTAACATGAAATTATGGTTTATATCCATAGGTGCAATAAGATTAGAAGATGAACTGATTTAGTTTGATTGAACCAATTATGAGGAACTTTGATGGGCAAATAGTATGCTTGAATTTGATCGATGCCTTGCATGATTTGATAATTTGAATCAGATGGGAATAAGAAAATTTATATTGCTGTGTGGATAAGGAATTAATAACTTTGAATGAAAATGACTATTATAGATGCACCCAAATATTGTTGGGCTTTGGAAAATTGAAGTGAAGGCTCTTGACCTGTAAATAAGAAAGCTTGGAGATATTTATTATTTAATACTAAACTAAATATTAGGAGGATGCCTAAAAATTAACAATTTAACATGCATCCATGTTAGTATAGTAGCAACATATCTTTGCAATGGCTTGCTTGAGTTTTGTTTTGTATTGCAACTTAGAAAAATTCATTTTGATAGACACTACTGGCATTTACTTGTAGGTTAAAGTGTCATTTATTGTAGTTTATAATGACTAAATATTGGTGTTCACTATTAATATTTAGTTGTGGGATAGTATTGCAAGAGAGCTTGGAGTGTCCTTAAATAACAATTGGGAAAGCCTACATGTCGTTGGCATTTATTGAGTTTTAGTTGTTTGACATTAATATTGGAAAGTTTAGTGGCTTCAACTTTTAAAGATATATAAGTAGGATATTTTTAAGAACATTGGTTTGATTTCAAACATCAATGAAATTCTCAAATTGTCTCCTTTGGTCACATTGGCCCAAATACTAGAGCTTCAAGGGGGACAAAATCAAAGGCTCAAAGAGTAACTAGGAAGATTAAAGAAAAGATATAAGCAATGGCTTCTTCAAGTAATTTTGCAAGAATTTGCCAAGGATCTGGTACAATTGTTGGATCTAGAAATTATTGACTTAAATTACTGATCAGTGACAATTGTAGAATAAAATTAACTTAGATAGCATACACGAATGAAATGATCAAGGCATTTAAAAGATAACTTAACTTAAGCAAATAGTAGATAATAAAGACTAGTGATGTGGAGTCAAAATAAGCGTTGTTGTAAAAGTAAAGGTTTTGTGATTGTGTTCTTGGTAAGTTTTAGGAATGATTAAAGGATGAGTTAATTAATGGGGAAATGGGATTCTCGATATATCTGAAGGGACAAGGAATATGCCGGGATTCATCCTATGTGGCTCTGCATAAGGATATGTGGGCTAGATCGGAGCTGCAACAATGTGTCCAATACTTCACCAAATGAGGGTGTAGCCTAACGAGGCCCTGCAGTCACTATCTAGTTGGTCCCACTTCCTCTGAAGAATTTGCCCATAGAAGATGATCTCGAAACGTCGAATTTTCGTTATGTTTGGGGGTGGTTGATTTTATTAGTGTGAGTTGTTTAATTAAATGTTGAGATTTAAGGAGTGTTACAGATCTGTTTATGATTTCCCCATGATCAAGAAATCCTGCAAAGGAAAAGAGCATATGCAGACTGAAACCAATTTATTTTTTCCAATTTAAATCCAAAAATAAACAACGAAAGAGTGTTTACTAATTAATACACTATGACTTTATTTTCCCTTTCGGTACTTGTAGAAATCGTAGTGCGTTAGTATTCTTTACAAAAAAAATGATATGTTTAAAGCAACTTTAAACTGAAGTCACTTATAAAAGTATCCATCTTGTTAAGACAAATTGTGTGCTTGTGTTAAGAAAATGAAACAAAGTGTAAGAAAAAATCACATAGCATGAAAAGGAACATTGTGAATCCCCCCATGGTGGATGGGGTGTGGGCGTTGTGTATCTCGTTGTGTTTTTTAATTATTAATGGTTATTACAATGATTTGGGAATGCCTTTTAATTCTTTATAATTCAGGATCAAAGAATGCTTACAAGGTTTCAAAAGAAATGACTAAAAGAGGAAGGAAGTACCCAAGGTGCTCTAGAAGGTTCAAAAGTTTATAATTTCTCCAGAGATTCCCCCTATTTGTTTGTCATAGTTGTAAAAACAACAAGTAGTTAGTAACAAAAAATTGCCCAAAAACACTTTAAAAGTGCCTTTAGACCATCCTTAAAAAAATTCTAAAAAATGACTAATTTAATCGATGTTTAAATCAAAGGAAATAACCAAGGAAAGATGAAAGCACTTTAGACTGCTGGATATAAATTTATAAATTCAATAAACTAACTTCTACTTCAAGCCTTAAGATTTCGCTATTAAATGACTTACAAAATATGAAACTAGCTATGTTAGATCTATAAAAATGTACGTGTTATATCTCAAGATCAAAACTTACATAAAATCAGAAATGAAAATAGATTTTACTTTTAAAGAGAAGTAGATATTATAGGTAAGAGAACTGGTAGCCAAAAAAAATTGATTTTTTTGTAATGTAGAAGAAACAAGAACCCAACTTTGGTTTTGGAAGAATGGAGAACTGAAGATGCCTGCAACTCAACAAAGATTAAACCAAGACAACCAACACTGAAAGCAGATGAGGACGTAGGTGAGCTCAACCTTCTCCCTCATATTTCTATTATGCATCGTCACGAACACTTGTAAAGGGAGATTAAATCTAGAATACGTAATTAACAGAGATGGTAAGGGCATTAATACAACTGAATAGATCAACTGCTTTACTATATCTTCTAGTACAAGAGTAAATCCTAGGAAATTGTCCTACCAACGAAATCCATTTAGAAACCCTAACATATTTAACTATGATGAGTACCTAGCTCATTGGGAGCTTCCTTCATACACCAAACTATTGAAGAGAGATAAGAAGTATGTGCCCATTTGTTGGAGTAGGGTCCCACAGCTACAGAAGAAGCTGCTATTTTTGGCGGACAGACAGTTTTGGCGGAAATAGAAGAAGTGGAGCTACGACGCCGTAGCAGGTTTCCAGCTGCAGAGCAGCGCCGGAAACCGTGACTTTTAAGATAGAGAAGTCAAGAAAGGTGACGGTACCTAAGTGGCCGAGACGAGAGAGCTCACCCACTGCATTGAAGGCAGCGGCGGAAGACAGGAGGGCTCAGCTACCCTCATAAAGGAAAAGGAGCAACGAGGCCGAGGTATTGAAGACGAAGGACAGGAGCAGGAAGCGGTGCACAGTACCCATGATCAATGTCGGGAAGCATGGAAGACCGCAGAGAGCTGTGGTGTGATGGAAAGCGGCTACCTCAAGTATAGATATGCCGACTGTCACTAATTAGGGTTTGGGTTACTGTTGGGACAGGCCCACAGTGTTGTAATGGCAAGACCTTCAGGCTGCCTATAAAAGAATGTATTTTCGTATTGTAAAGAGTTAGACAGTTAGACAGTTAGACAGTTAGATAATTGTTGGTTGATATAGATAATAAGGATAATATAGAGTGTTGTAAAATCCAAGCTCTGGTTCTGTTATTAGCTGTAGTAATCTTACTGTAACCAGTGGCTGGCTTATAGAGCATGCATGTAACGATCCGCAGGGATCGACAGAGAGGGAAGAGTATATTGTGGGAGTGCAATATAGAGAAGAAGAAAGATCTAAGAGAGAAGATCTTGAGCTGCATATGAGGTGCAACAGAACTGTGTTTACCTTCCCTTGAGCTATAATAGAAACACAGTTCTGTGGACGTAACTTCCATCCTAGAGGTGAACCACGTTAAAACCGAGTGTTCTGTGATTGACTTGTGTGTTGTGTTTACTTGCTGCATCTATCCGTTATGTTATGCACTTTGTTTACAGTTTAATGTATGAATGAGTTATTCAGTTACAACACTATAGAAAGATAAACATAAGTTGAAATCTTTGCCATGTTGTATGCGGGTTCATTTATGCTTTCCTTAAACAGTCATTTAGTCGTAGTATAAACAGTCTTGTATGTTGAGTCTTGCACATCGAAACGAACAACGCTAAGTGCGCTGAGCCGCGGGAGTAGGTTATCGCAAGAAGGCGATACCGCACCGACAGAGGAGCTGCGGTGCGCAATACCGTAGGTTGAGGACTTAGCGTTGGGAAGGAATTTACGTGTTGCACAGTGCGCGGCGATGCAGTAAGATTGGGGATATTGTGGGTAAGTGGAAGTTGCGCGACGTGGGAAGGGACCGTGCGACTTGCGCAAGGATAGAGGTCTCGTGACTAGAAGAGCTGCAAGTAGAGGAGATTGCGCGACGCACAGAGATAGAGGCCTTGCGGCTAGCAGAGCTGCGAGTCACAAGGAGGATCGCCACAGAACCTGGTCCAAGATGCTTGAGTCCTTGGCCAACCTATTAGAATCACTTCGGGTGAGACTTCAGGCCGCTTCGCGGTCTGTCACCGAAAGGGCCAGTGAGCTAGGGGTGTTGTTGGTTAATGATAGTAAACCCGGGTCTGCCCATGACAACCAACAAATGGTTCCGTTGCCGGTTTTGAACAACTGGGCACTAATGTTCTGATGGCATCCTACTAGAGAAGGGTTTCACCAGTGGCTGGACTCAAACTTAAGGGAATTTGCTAAGAAATAAAATCGGAGTCCTAGACTGAGCATAGAGGCCTGGTTACAAAAACATATCTCTTCAGATATACATGCGATATTCTTTGCAACCTATGGAAACGAGCTTTACGACTGGTTATCAAAGTTGACAGATAAGAACACATACAAGAAGAAAAGAAACATTGTCTGGACACCGGAGCTGATTCAGACCGTGCAGAGCCTTGATAATCCCATTACGAGAGCAGTGGAATTCTGGCTTGCGAGTGTGCTAGAAGGCTTTGTTACAGAGTTTGCAATTGACCAGAGAAAGAGCTTCAGCGAGGCTGAACGCTACTTCTTCAAAGGATATCGTGGTAAGTACCTAAAATCTCTAAACTTGTCCATTAAGATGTTGTTACATGAAAAAGGAGTAATGGACATGATTTCAGATGAATAAGTAAAGATAGTAATGTCACAAGAGTTTGAAAGTGATTTTGATGACATTGGACGAACACGTAGTGGAAAGAAGTATAAAGTAGATTTTAGATCTCCTGTATTTGAAGACAGTTCAGACAATATTAGGCAACAGAGTCCTAGTACCATAGAAGAACCAGAGGGGGGTATCCCTTACCATCCCTATACCCCATAGAAACAGACTGGGACTCAGAGTAATCCCGTAGGTACTCCATCCAGTAGCTCACAGACAATACCTACTACCGCTACATCGCCTTCACCTACACCGCCGGGTGGTAGTAATCCAGTCAATCAGAACCCACCGCAGAGAAATAGAATGGGAGATGATATGAAGCTACCTACCTTTAAGGGTACAGGAGCAGAAGATCCAGAACAACATTGGTTTCTATGCGAAGCCATGTGGACCATTAAACAAATCCACGATGATAACATTAAACTTGTACAGTTGGTCACCACATTGAGAGAACGAGCTTTAACATGGTATATGAAGTATGTTGCCACACCCAGAACACTCGTCCAGGTCAGGACTGTCATGATTAAAGAGTTCAAGAAACCTAAGTTTGAGTCTCAGTTTATAACAGAGCTTAAGGACATTAAGCAACTACCATCAGAGTCAGTATGGGACTTTGACCAGAAATTCAAAGCCCTAATAGAACAAGTAAGCTTTGAGTTTGCGTCGGAGCAACATAAGGAATGGTTTATTGCAGCGCTGCTCCCTCAAATTAGACTGCCATTAATGCAGCAGAAACTCCAGACGCAGGATGACACATTGGAGATGGCGATGAAACTAGAGGCTTCACCTCTAGCTGAAACCAGCACATGCATGACTACTCTACAGAACCAGTTGGCTAACCTCACGTTACAGATACATGAACTTAAGAAAGGGAAAGAGGTTATGCAAGACATATGGTGCTTACGATGTAAAGCACAAGGCCATAGTAAAGAAAACTGTCCAGTCTTTGCAGAATATTTAGCATCAGGGGCTCCTAACCCCTTACCACAAGCGCACGGGCCATGGTGTGAAATATGCACGACGCGAGGACATCAGCCTCAGCAATGTCCTCTGCTTCAGAAGTATGTACAGACACCTAAGAACCTATACTGTGTCTTCTGCAAGTCCGTAGGACATGATGAACAAGATTGCCAAGCCTATGATCTCATGTTAGATCGAAAACATGACGTGTATAGAGTCCAATCAGAAACACAGGGTCCAGTAGCAGGACCACAGCCTAATCCGGCTTACGGTGGCCGTGGAGGAGGATTTAGAGGACGAGGCCATGGAGGAGGATTTGCAAGAGGAGAAGGTTTTGGCCGTGGTCGCGGCCCAATTGCTTGTTATAACTGCGGAGTAGTAGGACACTATGCTAGGGATTGTCAGAGCCCCACTACCACTTGTAACTACTACAAATCTTATGATCATACTATAGAGGAGTGTCCTACCTTGATAGCTAAGATCAGAGAACCTAAGCCAGCAGTACACCAGAACATCCAGTTTATTGCTGCCGAGCAGGAAGAGCCAGAACCAAGAGTCAATATTGTGACTCGTAGCGGTGTTTCTACCAGTGGGACATCGCAGGAGACGGAAAAGAACACAGGTCAGCAGTGGGTGCGTAGAGCTCCTAGTAAAGCAACACCACTTGACCTGCAGAAGAATAAACAGACATTTCACGAAGCCAAGGCTTTCTTTGATGAACCTACGCAATCAGGATCGCAGGTACCTCCGTCTAGGGGCATACCGCAGCAAGCACATTGTGGCGATAGCCTTGTATAGACACCGCAGGCTACCACATCAGGAAGATGCGATGAGGACGAGATGACAGGAAGTGTACATTCCTTCCTGCGGAGTTGTCTAAAACTTGTAAGAAATGAGCAATCTATCACAGAACTTCAGCGCATTATAGATCAGTGTCAGCCATCTTCTTCCGCGAGTAGTACATAGCGTGCTCTTCATAACATTACATGACACACAAGAACGGGAAGAGAGATGCGACTTACAGCGCAGGTGGGACAATTTGAAATGGATGAGGTAATCCTAGATCTAGGATCAGACGTAAATGTTTTGACTAAGTAGACATGGGAACAGATGGGTAGCCCTAAGTTAGTCAGATCGCCTATCCACCTGAGATTAGCAAACCAACAGTGAGTATCACCTTTGGGTCGGTTACCACAGGTGCCAATTGACATTGACGGAGTTCGCAGCTTTGTGGACTTTGAAGTTATAAAAATCATTGGCGATAGTAAACCGTATCCAGCACTACAGGCATTGATTGGGCAATCGGTAACATGGCTGTTATCGACCTAAAGAGAAGACAAATGACCTTTGAGGACGCGCAGATCCGGGTCATTGTGCCATTGGATCCTTTCTAGGCTCCTAGATATATTGAACCTATCCGAGCAGAGGACGAGGCACGTAACATGGAGAGTCTCTATCAGATGACCACAAACCAGAACGACTATGTCAATCCGATGGAAGATGGGAACATTAGTTGGCGATGCGACAGCTCATGCGCATCAGATTCAGATGTTGGTCTAGAGAACTGGCAGAACAGACTTCACGGAGTTTCAGCGCGTAGGTGCGCGTACTTGTCTAAGTCACTGCGATGGATTGGCGCAGATATCAATGAGATTCCGACATTTCATGGTCTAACAGATATCCAGGACTTTCTTGAGCAGTTTGAACAACAGATTCCTCACAAGCAGAGGATCGCAGCTATGGACCTTGCAGTACGAGCCACACCTGCAAGATGGTGGTACGCGCATAAAGAAAACCTTGCATCATGGGATGATATTAAAAGATTGATGGCGATCAGATTTTCTGTCGACAGAGAGTATGTACCGCAGAAGTACACAGGAGAGAGTGACCCCAGGTCACACATTCAGACATGCGAACTGAATTGGTCGGACATTCCTGAGGATGAATGGGTCCACCGATTCATTCACACTTTGGATACAGTTCCACGGAACTAGTACACAGAGACTGAACTACGCAAGGGAACAACAACATGGCCACTTATGATAGATAACTTTCTACTCACCTTCGCTTTTGAATCTGAGTATCCAGGTGTTGATCAGGCCCTACAAGTAATAAAGAGCAAGATATTTGAATACTGTACCATATCAGTACCAGCTCAACCTGAGTGGGCTATCCAGCTAGAAGAGGCATTAGAGTGTTATAATTTTACATCAGACCCAGAGGAGGCGGATGACGACCCTCGCAACACCAACATTCCAGAGGCAGAAGGGACTCACGATGTTGAGGGACCACAGTTAGAGATTCCAGCAATCACCGAACCCATCAAGATTAAAAAGATCAATATTGGCACAGACGCAGAACCTAAGTTTGCCTCTATTGGAGACTATTGGAACGATGAAACAGTCGGACAAATTGCAGATTTGTTACATGACTATCAGGACCTATTTCCCACCAAGTTCACAGAGATGAAGGGAATAGTTGGAGACCTGGGAGTTATGAGGATACCATTGAAGGAGGATGCTAGACCAATCAAGCAGCGCCCATATAGATTGAATCCGCGCTACAAAGAAAAAGTTAAGGATGAGATCGATAAGATGCTAGCAGCAGGCATCATTGAACCAGTAGAAGAAAGCGAATGGGTTAGCCCCATGGTTGTGCAAGAGAAGAAAACAAAAGGAGATATCAGGATCTGTGTCGATCTGTGCAAGCTCAATGATGCATCGGTTCACGATCCATTTCTGACACCGTTCACAGACGAAGTGCTAGATAATGTGGGAGGACAAGAGGCCTACTCCTTCACTGATGGCTTTTCAGGCTATCACCAGATCAGGATCCATCCAGAGGATCGCCATAAGACCAATTTTGCAACAGAATGGGGCTCGTTCCAGTACACGGTAATGCCCTTTGGTCTTAAGAATGCACCAGCTATATTTTCTAGAGTAGTAGTTGTTGTATTTAAAGAATACATCCATAAATTCCTAGAAGTATATTTTGATGATTGGACTGTATTTGGACTAATCGACAAGCACATAGGAGATTTAAGACCGATGTTAGAGAAATGTAGGCAGTATCAGATTTCTCTAAACTTGAAAAAATGTATATTTTGTGTGCCATTCGGTATTTTGTTGGGTCATATTGTGTGCAGACAAGGCTTGATGGTAGATCCCGCGAAGATCACCATCATTGTAAATCTTCCAGCACCCAACTCAGTTAAGCAACTGAGGACAGTACTTGTTCATACCGGGTACTACAGAAAGTTCATCAAGGGCTACGCAAAGATTACAACACCAATGGAGAAATTGCTAAAGAAAGATGTAAAATTCCTATGGAATGAGGAATGTCAGCAGAGTCTAGACACACTAAAAGAGAAGATGGTTACAGCACCTATCCTAGTATTTCCAGACTGGACTAAGCCATTTCATGTACATGTGAATGCATTTTAACGCAACCAGGAGAAGGGGACATTGACCATCCTATCGCATACTCCAGTAGAAAGCTGTCGACAGCAGAAAAGAACTACACCACGACAGAAAGGGAAGGCTTAGCTATGGTGTATGCTCTACAGAAGTTCAGGCACTATCTGTTGGGAGCCTCGTTCAAGATGTTTATTGACCATTCTGCATTGAAGTACCTAGTCAATAAGCCAATGTTAGGAGGGAGAATCTGCAGATGGTTACTCTTATTCCAGGAGTATGATTTTGAAATCATTGTGAAACCAAGAAGACTGAATGCCGGACCTGACCATCCGTCGCGGATAGACTCAGGAGAAGAGACAAGTAACCTAGATGACAATCTACCAGATGCACAGTTGTTTTCTATCTAGATCGCAGACGATTACTATGCCGATATTATTCACTTTCTCACTACAGGAGTAGCACCCGATGAGTTTGCGAAGCAACAAAAGAAGCAGTTGGTCATTAAAGCAGCAGACTTCACCCTGATCGCAGGACTTTGGGACAAGTTGCAACACACTTCGTAGGAAGCGAAGGGGAAGCTACAGCAGGAGAAGCCCGCTGGTAGTGGCTCGAGGGTGAGCCACAAGTAAGTGTTAGGGGACTGTTGGAGTAGGGTCCCGCAGCTACAGAAGAAGCTGCTATTTTTGGCAGACAGAGAGTTTTGGCGGAAATAGAAGAAGCTGCTATTTTTGGCAGACAGAGAGTTTTGGCGGAAATAGAAGAAGCGGAGCTACGACGCCGTAGCAGGTTTCCAGCTGTAGAGCAGAGCCGAAAACCGTGACTTTTAAGATAGAGAAGTCAAGAAAGGTGACGGTACCTGAGCGACCAAGACGAGAGAGCTCACCCACTGCATTGAAGGCAGTGGCAGAAGACAGGAGGGCTCAACTACCCTCATAAAGGAAAAGGAGCAACGAGGCCGAGGTATTGAAGATGAAGGACAGGAGCAGGAAGCGGTGCACAGTACCCATGATCAGTGCCGGGAAGCATGGAAGACCGCAAAGAGCTGTGGTGTGACGGAAAGCGGCTACCTCAAGTACAGATACATCGACTGTCACTAATTAGGGTTTGGGTTACTGTTGGGACAGGCCCACAGTGTTGTAATGGCAAGACCTTCAGGCTGCCTATAAAAGAATGTATTTTCGTATTGTAAAGAGTTAGACAGTTAGACAGTTAGATAGTTAGATAATTGTTGGTTGATATAGATAATAAGGATAATATAGACTGTTGTAAAAGCCAAGCTCTGGTTCTGTTATTAGCTGTAGCAATCTTACTGTAACCAGTAGTTGGCTTATAGAGCATGCATGTAACGATCCGCAGGGATAGACAGAGAGGGAAGAGTATATTGTAGGAGTGCAATATAGAGAAGAAGAAATATCTAAGAGAGAAGATCTTGAGCTGCATATGAGGTGCAGCAGAACTGTGTTTACCTTCCCTTGAGCTATAATAGAAACACAGTTATGTGGACGTAACTTCCATCCTGGAGGTGAACCACGTTAAAACCGAGTGTTATGTGATTGACTTGTGTGCTGTGTTTACTTGCTGCATCTATCAGTTATGTTATGCACTTTGTTTACAGTTTAATGTATGAATGAGTTATTCAGTTACAGAACTATAGAAAGATAAATATAAGTTGAAATATTTGGCATGTTGTATGCGGGTTCATTTATGCTTGCCTTAAACAGTCATTTAGTCGCAGTATAAACAGTCTTATATGTTGAGTCTTGCACGTCGACACGAACAACGCTAAGTGCGCTGAGCCGCGGGAGTAGGTGATCGCAAGAAGGCGATACCGCACCGGTAGAGGAGCTGCGGTGCGCGATACTGTAGGTTGAGGACTTAGCGTTGGGAAGGAATTTACGTGTCGCACGATGCGGTAAGATTGGGGATATTGTGGGTAAGTGGAAGTTGCACGACGTGGGAAGGGACCGTGCGACTTGCGCAAGGATAGAGGTCTCACGGCTAGAAGAGCTGCGAGTAGAGGAGATTGCGCGACGCACAGAGATAGAGGCCTTGCGGCTGGCAGAGCCACGAGTCGCAAGGAGGATCACCACAGAACCTGGTCCAAGAGACTTGAGTCCTTGGCCAACCTATTTGAATCACTTCGGGTGAGACTTCAAGCCGCTTCGCGGTCTGTCGCCGAAAGGGCCGGTGATCTAGGGGTGTTGTTGGTTAATGATTGTAAACCTGGGTCTGCCCTCGACAGCCAACACCATTGTTTTTCAATTTGGACATTCTCTACTGTATTCTATTCATATTTCAACCTCTACTTGAATCCAAAAGAACCAAAAGATCCTTCAAGTGTTGGTTACTTTCTTTCAGCTGCAAAACTAGAAAATTGGTCCAACTCAAGAAATTTCACTTTATCTTGCAAAACTCAGATGTGTTATACATGTTCTTCATTTTCCTCCTTCAAATATTCAACCTTTATCTCCATCATACCAATTTTCTCTTGATCATGTTAACTAGGGATTTGACTACCTCATACTGCCTTCGCACAACTGATAAATCTTGTGCATAATTGGTTTCTCAATTCTTGCGCCAAGTCTCCATCTTATACATTGCTTTAGCCACTACAACTTTCATTTCATCATGAAGGCACTCACATATACAAGTTGTTTTCTCAATGTTCTCGAATGATTTACCCATACTATACCAATTCCAACCTAAATTCATGTAGTAGCTAATTGAACAATTTCTATCTTCTTATAGTAGTAGAAATACAATTTTCAGGTCTTGATAATGATTTCTTAATGACTTTCAAACAATAATTTCATCCCATTGTTATCATTGAATAATACACTAAAAATTTCAACTTCAAATTGTTGTGAAAACAAAAGATGATAGAAGGACAACCATGCATAATAGACACAAGAATTTTACCGTTGGAAACCCAAACTTGGGAGAAAACCCAACAACGTTTCTAGAGAAGAAATAAGTTCATAGTTACAAGTACATCACCATCAAAATGAAGAAACCTTAGCATATAAAGAATGCGCCCTTCATGGAGAGAAGGTAGCGAACCACAAAAAATGACAAGAGCCTTAAAAAAATGCTCCTTCAAACTTCGCTAAACCCACCTAAAGTTGTGCACTAGGAGAGATGAGATGTTGTGTTTTTAAATGAATCATTAGAGATTTTATTTTTACACTTAAAATCACCTTTAATTCACTTTGTAGGGTCGTTTTGTCCTTTTTTTCTTCACTTTTCATTTTACCTTTAAGGCCGACTTGTACTCTTAGTCTTTAATATTTCCTGGACTTCTTTAATTCCCTCTTGGCCTTCCTCAATGGTTCACTTATCTGCTTGGTTATTTCTTCTTCTCTAGAAAAGTTGTCCTTGTTGATAATCATCTCCTCACATGCATGTCTATTCACACATAGATCTCTAATGTTGAATAGACCCACTAAGAAGTCCTGGACATTTATTAGATTCAATGTCAATTCAACATTAGAATAGACTTGTATATTCCATAAGGGGATGGAAGCCCCTATCAAATAAAGAAGTCAAATATTTAATAAGAATATATCAATCCATCACAGAGCATGCAATGTGAGAACACCCTGGGCCCAATCTCCCCACACCATATGACTTAGGATAATGGGAGATTGTTTGTCCCTACCTAGGCCATTCACCTCTAGCCACATGACTCAGGCTCTTGGTCAAATCAACATGATCACTCTGGCATAATGTTTTCTTAATGCTGTAACAGAGAGAAATGTCAATAGATTCTTCTATCAAACTCCCCATCGCAAAATGGCGTAAATCGTCTTGACAATGGTGTAGATTTTTGTTGAATTCCATCTCACACAAATGTTATAGGAATTTTGTGCAACTACAAATGAAATAACAATATATACCTAGGATACTTTCAAGCAAAGGATTTCTCCCTTTACCTTCACACAAATACTAAAGAATATTTATTTCCAATTCCTCCTCACACTATGGTATGGGTATCCTTTCTCCTCTGCAATGACATTTGATAACTACACCCATCGTTTCTTGACAATGCTAGATCCTTCTATCACTTTCCACACCATGCAATTGTTAAAATCTACAAATGGAATACCACTATGAATTCATACTATTTGCAGGCAAAGTGATTCTCCCTTCTCCTTTGAATTGACGGTTTGAATGCAAGGACACCGTAATTTCACGTTCGAATGCATCTTACTTCTGGATTTATTAGCACACACAAGACATGCATCAAGATTACTCATCATAAATGAGTTTTGCTTGCCAAAGTTGTTAGATGGGACTAGATGAGGATCGTCTCCTATGTTTGAAGTGGTCATGACACTTGTTGGATTGACTCATTATTATATGAGATTTGGCTAATAATTGCACCTTAGGGGATGATGGAGAGAGATATCTCCCCCAAATATTTTATGAACACGCCTTGGGACACGCCTTGGCCTAGTTCGCATGCAATATTTGCTTGTAAATATGCTTTTTTACTTCATTTGCTCCTTGGGTTAGTTCACATGCAATATTTGCTTGTAAATATGCCTTTTTACTTCGTTTGCGCCTTGGGCTACTTTGTATGCAATATTTGCTTGTAAATATGCCTTTTTACTTCATTTACGCCTTGGGCTAGTTCGCATGCAATATTTGCTTGTAAATATGCTTTTTTACTTCATTTGCGCCTTGGGCTAGTTCGCATGCAATATTTGCTTGTAAATATGCTTTTTTACTCAATTTGTGATACAATTTTTTCTTGTAAATATGCTTTTTACTTAATTTGCGATAGACTTGATAGGTTTTAACTTTTGCAAAACTAGCAATAAACTGATGTATTCTTTGAAACAATCAATGAAGAATCACGCCCTTTGGAATATTTTTAAGAGCTACTTGTTAGATCATTACCATTGAATCACCCATGATAGCCAATTACCCTATACTTCTTTATTTTGCTTGCTTTAGTCCTTGCCAAATTGCTAGAGCCTCCGTTTGATTACTTGTTGAAGTTCCTAATCCCCAAGCATAAGTCTATTTTGTGTTTCCTTTGAGGTTAAGGAGCACCCCCTGCACCTTCAACCCTTGTAAATATTTTCAATATTTACCTTGGAGTATCTCAAGGGTTACATTTTTGCAGTTGTTGGTGACCTATGGTTTTTTAGCTTTACAAACAAGTGAAATGCAAAAAACTATCTTCCATTAATAGTTTGGATAATCTAACACAATTCAAAAGTTATATAAAAAAACGAAAATGAACAAATTATTAAGAATGAGGCATTAGAAGGATAACTCAAACAAGCTCCCTCAAATTGTTTCTTTTATATAAAAAAGGGGAAATCTACCTCATAAAATAAGTAATAGGTTAATATTTAATATTGCAAAAAACTAGCATTAATAAATATTATCATTAATTAAAATACAAAATAAATGTTAGTATTAGAATATAAATAATATTAAAGTAAACCAAAAGTATACACATTTACACAAACTTGAAAGTTTAAAGACAATTAAAAATTAGGAAAAAATGTTCAACCTTAATTTCATGACAATTCTTCATCACTTTCCTATCCTAAATTAATTCAAATTTCAATCTCAAAGTCATGACAATTCTTCATCACTTTCCCATCCTAAATTAATTCAAATTTCAATCTCAAAGATATGAGATATCATTAACAATTAATTGCAAAGATTATATACTATTTAATCATATATAGTATATAGTAATTATTAATCATATATATAGTATATAGTAATTATTATATATTATTTAGTCTTAAGTGAAAATGATAATAACTTTTTTTTATAGTACCTTGGTTATACTCACATTAGATTTGAGTTTCATAGTATATGTTATAATACAAACTTTTATAATCTCTTAATTTGCCAAAACTATAGTGAGTTTGGAAAGCTTTTTGGCAAGTTTTTTGAGCACATGAACAAGATTTTGAAGTAAACCAAGTATTTTCCTTCTTGAAATAAGATAGACCAAAATTGGTTTCAATGGATGTTAATAATCATCACTATCATTATTTGAAGTAAATATAAAAAGATAACTTTAAGTGATAAAAATTCAATTATCAAAAGCCTTTTGGCAAGTCTTTTGAGCACATGAACAAGATTTTAAAGTCAACGAAGTATTTTCCTTCTTGAGATAAGATAAACCAAAATTGGTTTCAATGGATGTTAATAATCATCATTTGAAGTAAATATAGAGAGATAACTTTAAGTGATAAAAATTCAATTATCCATAATAAAGTGGAAATGAAAGTGAAAATGGGGAAAACTATAAAATATCATTAACAATTAAATGCAAAGACAATATATACAATTTAATTAAATATATCATATTTGTAGAACAATACCTTACGTGAGCGAAATCAGTATAAGTTAGCTCTTTACCACTGTAACTTGGTTATGATACTGAGGCATTCATCAAGAAGACCTGGCTTCAAGTTCCAGCAACGGAATGTACCTTATGATTTTTCAAATCATAACGCTGTCAATGCCTTACGTGATCGATATAGGTATATAGTGTTACGTCGTGTCCGTTGTAGTCTAGTTGGTTAGGATACTCGGCTCTCACCCGAGAGACCCGGGTTCAAGTCCCGGCAACGGAAATTATCTTTTGGATTTTGCAAAATACAACGCTGATTTCCCAGGTGATTTTGCAGAATACAACGCTGGGTTCGACCCCGGTTCAAGTCCCAGCAACAAGATTCTCTTTGGATTTTGCAAAATACAACACTGTCGACCCGGGGTTCAATTCCTGCCAACGACATTCTCTTTGGATTTTGCAGAATACAACGCTGAGGTCGACCGACCCGGGTTCAAGTCCCGCCAACGAAATTCACTTTGGATTTTGCAGAAAACGACGCTGAAGTCGTGGATTAACAAAACAAGAATTTCATAGAGCTGCGTCTGTCATTCGAATCTGTTTTCAAATGATTTTTCGTATTTCTCAGAGTGCAAAGCTGAAATCGCGGCTGCCTTAACAAAATAAACATCCTTACCGAATGAATTAGCATTTGTCTGCTGGGAGTCGAACGCGGATCAATTGCTTGGAAGGCAGATATCTTAACGCTATATACCAAAAGATCAAGCCAGTTATTAAACACCTGCAGAATTTAACCTGTACATGGACTGAAAATTACCTTCCCTTTCTTGATTTAGCCATTGGATCCACTACCATTTTAATTTCCATTTTAATTTCCATATCAGATCTGAAGTCTTAAACCCTAAATCAAAGATTCAAATTCAATACACATGAATTCATATACAGTGACTAAACACGAGTCGCAGATAGAACCACATTGTATTAATGAACCACATTTTTCATAGCCAAGTTGACCTCTATTACATTTCATAGTTCTTTAAAAAACAACAATTATTCATTAGCATATATGCATTCCACAAAATTTCTTTTAAAAAGACAACAATCCCTCTGGATGATACAATATCCAAGATCAGTTAAATAGGTTTCATCATATCAATTGTAAGAAGGCATTCCAATGTGTGTAGTCCATCATTCTAATGCATAAGGGGCTTATTTGTAATTTAGAAAATGATAGGACTTGGATCATCCTCAACAATGTTTTCATTTTGTAATTTAGAAAATGATGTGGACTTGAAAGCACTACAAGTTGTATTTTCGTATCATAGATTCTTTTCTAGTGATTTGGTTTTGAAATGTAGTTTTATGGTGGGTTTGGAAATATCAAATGATAATTTATTTGAATTTTAGAACATTAGTTTGATGGTTCTTCAAAGTTTTAATGAATACGAAGTATGACACAACAATAAATAAATTGTACATATTTCAAGATTCTATGATGTTGTTTTATAGAAATATTTAAGTGGTTTATTGTTATTTCGATCTTGTCAGGGTGTTTGCGTTGTTGGATATCAAATGGATTATAGAGGTGGGTTTGAAGTTAGATTTAGATCTTATAATTTTGTAGATCTAAGTGTTTGTCATTGAAATTCAAAATGGAGTTTAAGGTGAGTGGGTTTGAACACAATTTAGTTCTTGTTATATAGCTCAAAGGGAATCTTATTTAGATTTGAAATGGCTAGTTTCATTTTAGAACATTGTTATGTGTTATTAATGTAGATTTGCATACATCTTAGTTTTGTTTAGGGAAATTTGTGAAGGTTTGATTAAGAGCAATATAAAAGAGATTTAGATTTGGAAACATTGGGTTTTAGATGTGTTATTGATTGCACTGTTTTTAATGGTGGCCTTGATGCTTTGAAGTTCTTTTAGACCATATAGGTTGCATTGTATTTACGTTATCTTGAATCCTCGGGATCAATCGAGATCATATGTGGGTACTTTGAATGTCATGTACACCAAATTCACAATTCACAATTGTTTACTTTTTTAAGGTGTTAAATTCATGGTGGCAACATAAGCAACTCTACGATTACATTCAAATATCTTAAAATATATTTAATTATTTGGTTCTTATATGCTATGTTGAAGGTTCTTGGAAGTTGTTTAGGCATGCTTATAAGTTTTTGATGTGAGATTTGAGGCATTGTGAATTAGATTTAGGGTTGCAAAGTGTTTTTGTAGTGTTTTAATTTATTTGTGTTGTGGGTTGTCCTAAATTTGAGTGCATCTTTGTTCTCTTATTTTGTGGTTGATAACTTAAATATGGATGTCGATGTTCTTTCCTAGATTATTTGACGAGAGCCACATATGTCATGATTGATGGTAAGGTTATTGTTATGTGTGGATATGGAAATGTTGGAATGCTTCGGGTTGCAACCATAAAGGTTGTTGGAACTAGGTTCATAGGTACAAAAATTAAATCATCCTATGTGTGCCTTGTAAGCTCTTATGAGATCCATCTGTTTGCCTTATAAGCGTTGTGGGTTGTACTAAATTTGATTGCATTTGTGTTGTCTTCTTTTCTGGTTGATAACTTAAATATGGATGTCGGTGTTCTCTCTTAGATGAACTTATGAGAGTCACATATGTCATGATTGTTGGTAAGGTTATTGTTATGTGTGGATATGGAAATGTTGGAATGCTTCGTGTTGCAACCCTAAAGGTTGTTGGAACTAGGTTCATTGGTACAAAAAATGGTCCTCTGTGTGCCTTATAAGCTCTTATGGGATCCATTGAGATCATACAAGAGTGTTTTTTTATTTAATATTTTACTATATTAGGGTGTTGAATCTATGGTGGCAATAGAAGTAGTTTTGAGATTAAATTTGAATACCTTAAAATATATTTAGTTTTTTTGTTACTATATTTTATGTCAAGTTTTTTGGAAGTTGTTTGGTCCTATTTGGAAGTTTGGAAGTTGAAGTTGGAGATTACCATTGTTCTTCGTGACACATTGTCTAAGTTCATGTATTATTTCTCTTTCAAGAAAATACTTATTCCTCGAGAGGGACTAACTATTTTTTCAAGGTTACTATACTTGCTTTAAATTGTTTTTTATCATATTCCATTATTGGGTATTTGAATCTAGATTTTAAGATTACCAATCATAGTTACAATACATGGAATCAAAACATAAAAAATGTATTATGTAGTTGTGATTTGTGGTGGATTACTAAGGACAATGAAAAGGAACCTTAATATGATGATAAGAAGTAAAAATGTATTTTAACATCTTAGATGAAGCTCATAGTCTCATAGGCATCCAGTTATGTTATACATAGTTATTTCATTGTTCGATCATGAAATATGTACCAAGGGTTTTCGTTGTTCTATTATGCACATTATGAATTGGATCATAGGAATTTAGCTTTGTTCTACATAATTTATTCTATTTCCCAATAGTGAAATATGGACTAAACATTTTCATTGTTATGCTATGTGCATTATGAATAGCTAAGACAATTCCTTAGTCTAAACTCTATCGCACCATGGAAGCCCATCTGGTGGAAGAATGCTACATAGTATATTGTAACTATATTGCATTGTCTACTTTGTAGTGTTTGTTGTGCAGGTAGCTGTGAAACTGGAAATTCATTCATGGAAATCCATGTGATGAAATGTGTGAGGTTTTATCATTGAAATTGTAAGTGTAATGGGAGGAATAGGAAACACAACCAATATTCTTTGTAGCAAAACATCCAAACCATTACCAGAACCAT
Organism: Pseudotsuga menziesii; assembly: GCA_001517045.1. Taxonomy (NCBI): domain Eukaryota; kingdom Viridiplantae; phylum Streptophyta; class Pinopsida; order Pinales; family Pinaceae; genus Pseudotsuga; species Pseudotsuga menziesii. The sequence continues at coordinate 42,351 of LPNX010690231.1, read as the reverse complement.
TGATCAACCATCACTTCTCAAACACCACCATATCTTTGAAATTTAATAATCTAGATGTCTACAAATACTATTCGATGTTTAGTGTTAGGATTTTTCTTGTACACATATGGATAAAATTAAGTGCCACATTAATGTCTACAATGATGGTTGCCATTATGAGCTCAAAAGTGTCACAATGACAAACAAAATGAATCATATTCTTTACAAATGAAGTGACACGATCAATGATGATTATTTGTTGCAACAAATGCTAAGCATCATGTAGGCTTTGAAAAGTTTACATGTGGTCTATATGGTGCTTAGCACTTTCCGTACTCTACACTATGTAGAGTGAAGTGAAGGTTCTTAACATGTAAATAAGAAAGATTGGAGATATTTATGATTTTAATATTAAATTAAATATTAGGATGATACCTAAAAATTAACAATTTAAGCATGCATCTGTTAGTATAGTAACAACATATCTTTGCAATGGCTTGCTTGAGTCTTGTTTTATATTGCAACTTAGAAAATTTGCATTTTGATAGACACTATTGGCATTTACTTGCGGGTTAAAGTGTCATTATATTGTAGTTTATAAAGACTAAATATTCGTGTTCACTATTAATATTTAGTTGTGGGATAGTATTGCTTGAAAACTTGGAGTGTCCTTAAATAACAATTGGGAAAGCCTACATGTCGTTGGCATGTTTCGAGTTTTAGTTGTGGGTTAGTGATATTGGAAAGTTTAGCGGCTTGAAATTTTCAAGATATATAAGTAGGATATTTTTAAGAACATTGGTTTGATTTCAAACATTAATGAAATTCTCAAATTGTCTCCTTTGGTTACATTGGCCCAAATACTAGAGCTTCAAGGGGGACAAAATCAAAGGCTCAAAGAGTAACTAGGAAGATTAAAGAAAAGATATAAGCAACGGATTCTTCAAGTAATTTTACAAGAATTTCCCAAGGCTCTGGTACTATGGTTGGATCTAGAAATTCGATGAAGTGGATTGACAAACCCTTTAGAATGGGATAAGAAAAATCATTGATAAGTCTTTAGAAGTTGACGACATATGATGCAAAGGCTAACAACATTGGTGTTCTTTGCAAATGTGGATCGGGAAAGACATATAGAAATCAAAATGTGGTGTATCACCAATCGAATCCAACAATTATGGATGGGAATAAATATGAATAAGAAATACAACTTTTCAATTGTTAATGTGTGGCTTAAATATTTGGAATGACTTCTAAAACAAACATTAAAAAATGGTGCAATGACATATAATATTCATGTGTAATTTTGTTACATTTAAGAATTTTCTCTATCGCCAAATAGTTTCCCCCAAAAATGTAGATTTGGGCCAAAATATAAAAGAAGAAGAGGTAAAGCTATGGTTGAATCAAATATTGTAGCAGAGTATCAGAATTGCCTTCTTCGTATATGATATTTGAGTAGGGGCTCTCATGGAATTGTTGGAGAGCCTAAGTGTATTGCATATTGTAAGGGGCCACTCTGAATTCATAATCATTGTCAATTCTTGGGATTGAGATACACTCGTAAAAATGGAAGTTGCAGATAGATGCATAATAACAATGGGGTGCTTTCATGGAAGAAAAGGAAAATTTTCGGCAAACAACAATGAGGAAAAGGTCAACCTTCCGTTCAAGAAGATACATTGGTATGGGAGGCTGATCCGGGGGGTGTTTACTATCCAAAGGCAGGGTATTTAGCTCTTTGTACAGGGTTGGCTCAAAGGGATGTAGTCTGGTGGTGGAAACCTCTGTGGAGGCTTAAATGCCCAGCCAAAACTAAGATTTTTATGTGGTGTGTTTTATATAATAAGGTTCCAACTTGGGACGTTCTTCAGAGACGCTCTTTTCGGGGTCCGGGTTGGTGTGTTTTATGTAAAAGGGAGCTGGAAACTAATATGCACTTATTCCTTACTTGTTCCTACATTCTTGATGTCTGGAAGGAAGTTTCCTTTTTGGTTGGTTTTAATTGTCAATGGGAAGGGGAAACTGTTGGGGAAGCATGGCTTTCTTGGTGGAGGAGATCAAATCTGAAACAGCCTAAATTACCTTTACTGGTCCTTTGGGGGGTTTGGCTGGCTCGTAATCAGGCTATTTTCAAAGATGCCTCTTGCACTCCGGCTATTACTGGTACTCTGTCAGTGGGTTTATTTCATTCGTTTCCAGAACATTTCAGGGTTGGTAGAGATCGAAGGATTTTAGCATTGGATATAGATAGCTCTCTTTCGTGGGCTTTCTTTGATGGGGCAGCCCAGAACAATTTGTGTGGCGGTGGTGCAGTTCTGTTCTTAACTGACTCTCACTTCTTTGTTATGTCTTTGGGGCTTGGGGGAGGCACAAATAATTTTGCCGAATTAATGAGTATTAAATTGCTGCTGATGTTTGCTTTGGAGACAGGGTGCTCTGCACTTAATTTTTTTGGGGACTCTTTGAATGTTATAAACTGGATCAATCATACACAAGAGTGTAGGCATTTGAGATTAGCTCATATTTTATATGCCATTCGACAACTCCTCCTTCGATTTGTCTCTTTTTCGTGCCGACATGTTTTCAGGGAAAATAACCAGGAAGCGGACAAAGCTTCCAAGGAAGGGCTCAGGTTGGAAATGGGCACTTGGTTGGTGAAAGAATCTAATGCAGGCACTGTCCAGACATATTATCACAGGCCTTTCATTGATATCATTTGAGATGATATCACAGGTTTTCATTGATTCCATTTGAGAAGACTGTTTCTTTTTGATGGTTTAATATTGGCTGTTTTATTGTCGCGGGTTGATTTCCTTGATCTTTGTATATAGCTGAAACATTTGTTGATCTCGTTGGCAGCTTAGGATTTCACAGTTGGTTCATACCATTGTTTGCAGGCTGTGTTGCTCGATATGTCTGTTGGATGTGGGTTATATTTGATAGATGCGATCAGTTCTGTTCTCGATTGGTTTTTTTTTTTGGATTTCACAGTGGGATCATACTTTTATGGTATGCTGGCTGTGTATTTCAGTGCTCTTTCATGATATTTTTGTCAGCTGTTCCTCGTTGACAGAATCTGACTGTGGTCAGAATTTATGGTTTATTTGGCTGATTGTGTAATGATCTACTGGTTATATATGATAGATGCGATCAGTCTGTTCTCGATTGGCTTTTTTGGATTTCATAGTGGGATCATACTTGGTTTATGGTATGATGGCTGTGTATCAAAGGAATCAGTGCTCTTTCATCTTATTACTGTCAGCTGCTTGTTGACAGACTCTGATGTGGTTTCAGAATATTATGGTTTTTGTTGGCTGTTTAAAATCGGCTGAATGTGTAATGATCTACTACTTGTTTCAAAAGCATATGTGTTTGCTTTTTTTTTACAGAAGACTTGGCAGTCTAAATCTTGGATCCATTTTTTGGAATCTGGAATTCACCTAGAAGTGAATATACTGAATGTAATTTTGATCTCGAAAGATGAATAAAATTATGCTTTTTTTTTTTGGAAAAAAAAAAAAGTGTCGATGGATTCTCCTTGTGACCAAATTTTTAGGAAAGTTAATGTTCATCAATACTCTTCCACAATAGCAAGAACGTTCTATCTTGAGTCTGTTAAAGTCCAATGATATTTACAATTTCCTATGGTTGAGTTATGATGCACCCAACATAGAGGATATTAACATGAAATTGTGGTTTATATGCATAGGTGCAATAAGATTAGAAGATGAACTTATTTTGTTTGATTGAACCAATTATGAGGAACTTTGATGGGCAAATAGTATGCTTGAATTTGATCGATGCCTTGCATGATTTGATAATTTGAATCAGATGGGAATAAGAAAATTTATATTGCTATGTGGATAAGGAATTAATAACTTTGAATGAAAATGACTATTATAGATGCACCAAAATACTGTTGGGCTTTGGAAAATTGAGTTTTTTTTATTCACATCATGTCCACATTTTTCCTTAATATAAACCCATATTTTGTAGAAGTTCCAAGAAGGCTGATTAGGGATATGGTCTCTCTTAAGGTTTTGATTTTGAGTGGGATGTCAGTACAATCATTTATGGGCATAGTGGAGTGTTTGGAACAACTAAATATTTGAGTTTGACACACCTTCCCATGAATAGAATATCTGTATCTCTAACCAATGTTGTAAACCTTGAGATGCTTAATCTTAGTTAGATTAAAATCAAACAATTACAATATAATATTCATAAGTTGACATTTAAAAGAAACTTATAGAACTTAAAAGGGATGTAAATATTTGCAACATTTATCTTCGAGTCTCCTAAGGATTGCATATTTGTAGTGGTTTGTAATGTATGGTTGCATAGCTCTTTGTAACAAACATTAACAAGAGAGATTCAAAAAACCATATTCCATTAATAATTTGGCCAATATAACACAATTCAAAAGGTTACATCTACAAAAAAATGGACAAACTATTTGTGATGAGGAGTTGGGTGGATAATCCAAACCTGCTCCCTCGAATTTTCACTTTCACTTACAAACTGGAAAATATACTTTATTGAGAAAATTTACATTATGTAAATGTTATTATTGATTAAAATATTGAGTACATGTTATTATTGGTTAAACTATCTTAAATTGAACAACAAATCAAAAGAGCATATGCAATTACACAAAATTAAAAATTTAAAACAATTAGAAATCACAAAGAAGTTTGCAACCACAATTTAATGAGAAATTTCCATCACTTTCTTACAATACAAGGAAAAGGCCCTATAGTGGAGGTTATAGCAGATGCTCTGCTCAAAAGAGTTCAAATATCTATTTATAGCGGAGGCCACTAGCATAGGCAAGTGACTAGAGGTTTTAGCAGATTTTTTTTTAGTGCACTTATTTTAATCCAAGCACACTAGTGCATTTATAATACAGACACATTGGGAAGCCATATACCATGTTGTGTCGCATCCAAAAAAATCAACAAGCAGGAAAAACAAGAGAAATTTGAAACAGATGGGTTAATTACACATAAACCCATCAATGCATTTATAAAACATATGCACCGGGAAGCCATATACCATGTTGCACCATGTCCAAAAAAATCAACAATCAGAAAAAACAAAAAAAATCAAAACCGATGTGTTAATTACACATAAACACACCTATGAGTTTACAAAACATACACATCGGGAATCCATATACCATGTTGTACTGCACCCAAAAAAATCAATCAAGCATTAAAAAAATATGAAACCGATGCATTAATTACACATAAATGCCGTGATGCTTTTCTCTAAACCAAAATTCTTCGTAATAAATCCCCCGATGCGTTTGACAATAAATCCCCCGATGAGTTCAATAGGAAATAATGCACCCCTATATGAACATACTTTTAATGATAGTGCTCACAAAATTTTGAAAACAAATTAAATGGTGCACTAGATATTTAGAAACCACTTGGTGTGTTTCAAAGGAAAAAGCGCACCGTTTATTATTATATAAAAAATTAAAAAAACACAATTTCATTGTAAAATCCATTAATTTTTATTAAAAAACACAATTTCATTGTACAATCCATTAATTTTTATTAAAAAAAAATTCTTTGGTGCATCGGTGGGCTATCATTTACGATGCACCAAAACAAGGGTTATTAAAAAAATGACTAAAACTCATTTTTACCATCCTCAGTGTGTTTTGAGCTCATCTACACCAGTGCTACACTTCACCCACTTGGACACCATGACATCCATGGTCAATGCAGCCATATTCTCCTCTCCTATTGGATGTTGCTTCTATTTTGAATTTCACCAATGGTGGGCAAAAATTCAAACTTTCCATACATCAGCAAGGTGTCGCCTCAATAAGTCATTCACCAAGTAAATTGATTCTTACTTCATAATTTAATTTTTTTGTGGATTACTTTCTAGAATTAAGCTTAAAATTGTCTTATTTAAAAAATTAAAATTAAATTTTTTGTGCCCTATGTTTGAGCCTTTCGGCACGCACCGCTGAGCAGTGCGCTCTGTAATTTTTTATAGCACACATCGTAGACGGTGTGAGGTGAATGGAATGAACACACCCCACACTGTAAAATATTATTAAAAAACATTGAAATGGTAATCGGTGTGTTTAATATTTAGAGCATCAGTTGTCTGGTGCACTTAAATGTATTGTACGCTTCGGTTAACAATACCAAAAAATACAAAAATAAATAAATTATGCGGTGCGCCTATGGCACCTTAGAGCATCGACAAGTGATGTGCTAGATAAAATTTTAAAAGACACACCATGAACGATGCAAGACAAACGAAATGAATGCACCACCACATTGTAAAAGGTTATTAAAAAACATTGAAATGGTAATCGATGTGTTCAATATTGGAAGGCACCGATTGCACGGTGCCGCTTAAATGTATTAAATGCATCAGTTAACAATATCTAAAAATAAATAAATTATGCAGTGTGCTTATGGCACATCAGAGCCCTGACTCGTGGTGCGCCATATAAAATTTTACCTGACGCACTACGAACTGTGTGAGACGAATGGAATGAACGTGTAGCCACACCGTGAAATATTATTAAAAAACATTGAAATGGTAATTGGTTCGTTCAATATTGGAAGGCACCGATTGCATGGTGCATTTAAATGTATTGAACACATTGGTTAACAATACCTAAACAAGAAAAAATATTATATTATATGGCGCATTTTTTAAGTGAGTGCACCATTGACATTGCGCTTAATTGAACTAAACACACCGTTTACTGAGGTATAAATCAGAGTGACAATATCGATAATTTTATGACACTCCTTGGGCACATCATTACACTGTTAATAGTGCATTGGCATGCCATAGGTGCATCGTCAAGAGTTTTATATAAAATCTTAAACTTTAATAAATGTTATGCATTTATATTATTAAAGTGCACCATATACTGGATATTGATACACCAGTGTTCGGTGCGTTGGTGTTTTCTAGGAACATCATTAACCAAATTTTATAAAACGTCTCAATGCATATTTTATTTAGTGCACCATTTAAATATTTTAAATATATTTAATTATATTAAGGTGCATGATACTTATTTTAGCGCACCAGTAATAGTGCTTAAGTCATGAAAACACACCGTTAGTAGTGTTAACACAGGGGTTGGGAGATGCAACAAATAACCCATTGTAGAAGAGTCACCCTGCTCTCATAATACACAACAGAAAACCATTATACTATCATCCAACACAATGAGAAATAACACCTAAATTTAATTGTCGAATACCCAAATGAAACACACACAGGGTTTATTGATTCAAGATAAAATCACAGGGTTAGGTTATAGCCCATACTTTCAGGAGTAACACCATCCACCAAATGGTCATTCATGTTGTTGTAACAGCTCAATATTACTGAAGGGGATAAAGTATTCTGAGTTAGTATGCTAATACTTTGATTTGTGGTTCAATGAGTGGATTTCCTTCTCATTGAACCAAAAACCCCTATCATTAATTCCATCCCTTCTTTTAAACTCAGTGACCTTCCCTTGAATCGATTTCTCCTCCTCTGCCAAGTTCAAGCAATTACCAAAATTGTTCACCTTCCTCAACCATTGTTCACTCCCTTCCTTTGTTGTTTGTTATAACGATTTAACTTCTGGGAACAGTTACTCTACCCACACGTGGCTACAACTAAACATGAGTGAGTGTTAGCGGGGTCAAACCATATGGTTGTGGTTACAAGGTATAATTCCATCACACACAGGAGTTATAGCATGATTAATAACATGTTATAATGGAACTATGAATAACAACATCATACAACGATACAAAAGTCAAGTTGATTGATAAACAAATGGAATAATAACGAGAAAACATGGTCCTTATTCAATTTATTATTTACAATACATAATGGAAATATTTTTGGGTTATGCGGATTACTTGAACCCAAGGATTCTCCTGCATTAGACACCCCTGGTAAGAAAAACATGAGATGCACCTCATGTGCAGACTATTTATGAAGGTGAAGAGTTATGCAAGTGTGCTAATTGATCTTCAGACACCCACTATGCATCCTCTATCCCTTGATTCTTTCACTTGATTAAATACTCCGTATGCTTTTTCCGGTGAATCCTCTTACCAATTTTTGTAGAAATAATTTCTCCCTTATGTTCAACTGAACTGATGGGTAATCGCTTCTCCCACTCACTGAGAGTACCTTCATCAACACTTCCCCCCTCATGATACTCATAAATGTTAGCCACATTAAATGTAGGTGATATGTCAAACATTTTCGGAAGTTGTAAGCGATAAACATTATCATAAATTTTCTTCAGAATTCGGCATGGACCGATCTTCTTGTATTTCAATTTGTTGTATGTGCCTCTCAGAAATTGCTTCTTCCTTAAGTGATACATGACCATGTCACCCTATTGGAATACCTTTTGTCTCCTACATTGATCTGCCCTTTTCTTCTAACTGTCATTGTTGGTCTACAATTTCTTCTTTACTTGCTCCTACAACTCGTGGATACTTTCATCAAAATCACTTGCATTTGCACTCTTTTTGTTGTCCAAATCTAGTAATGAAACCAAATCTACTACACCTCTTGGATATCTTCCATAAAAAATATGAAATGGACTCTTTCATGTATATCTATTCATCGAATCATTATATGTGAACTCATCCTGGGGAAATTCCAAATCCCATTGACTAGGATTCTTCCCACTCAAACAGCTCAACAAGTTTCCTACACTCTTTGTCACTACGTTGGTCTGTTTGTTCATATGAGGATGACATGTCAAAATGTATAATATCTCTTAGCTTAATTTATTCCAGAGTGTCCTCCAAAAATGCCCAAGAAATCTTGTATCACAATCTAAAGTAATGCTCTGTGGTAATCCATGCAACCTGACCACCTCTTTGAAGAATAACAAGGATACTTCACTAGCATCACTAGTCTTCTTGCATGATATGAAGTGTGCCATTTTTTAAAATATATCCACAACTACCATTGTAGAATCATGCCTTGTTTGTATCATAGGAAATCCTAAGACAAAATCCATACTTATGTCTTCCCATGGTCGTTCACGTACTGGCGTGGGGTATAAAGTCTTATGTTCTAAATTTTACCTTTGGCTAGTTGACAAATCCTACAACTTTCAACAAACTTTCAAACATATTTATTAATGTTGGACCAAAAGTATCTCTCCTTTGCCAATGTTATGGTATTATCAAACCCAAAGTGTCCTCCTAAACCACCACTACGCAGTTCTTTAATGAGATTCAACCGTATGGAACTTCTTGGAATACACAACTGTTTTTTTTAATCTTCTTGGATATGGTAATCCAAATATGGTGTGCGGTCTAAAATACAAGGCTCTTTACATGGATTCCAATCTTGTGAAAAATATTCATCTCTTTCATACAAGGATTTCATTCAATTTAAACTTATCACTTCTATCAACAATGGTATTGAGTAGTGCTATCCTCTGACTCAATGCATTAGGTACCTTTTTGGAATTTCCTAGCCTGTTTTTCAACACAAAAGACTAACTTTGCAAGAATTCAACCTGCTTAGTATGATTTTGATTCAACTTTCCTTGGTTGTTAATATACTACAAAGCTTTGTGATATGTGAACAAGACAATCTCCTTTAACAGTAGATAATGCCGCCATTTCTTCAAGGCTTGCACAATAGCATAGAATTCTTGATCATAAACAAATTATTTATTCTTGGCCTCGTTCAACTTCTCACTGAAAAATGCAATGGGTTTTCCTTCTTGGCTCAAAACTACTCCAATTGTTGCTTCACTCGCATCACAATAAACCTGAAACACTTTGCAAAGTTTGGTAATGCTAATATTGGTTGTGTTGTTACTCTCCTCTTTGATCCCTCAAATGTCTTTCTTGTTGCACCACTGGAAAATGCCCTTATTTATACACTATGTAAGAGGCACACATATCCAACTGAAGTTTTGAATGAAATTCCTATAGAAACCTGCCAATCCATGGAAGCTCCTCAAATCAAACGAGCATCTAAGTGTTGGCCAATCAATAATAACCTTCACTTTCTCAAAATCCATTTTCAATCCTTCTTTTGAAATTAAAAAATGTAGGTACACTAATTCTCCTTGCATAAATGTACATGTATTGAATTTTAGGAGTAACTTCTCCTCCTTCAAATGTTGCAACACTGCTCTCACATTCTCAACATGCTTTGCTTTACTTCTACTAAAGATCAATATATCATCCAAATAAACAAACACGAACTTACCCAAAAATGGATTCAATACTTCGTTCATCAATCTCATAAACATAGGTGCATTATTTAATCAAAATGACATCTCTAACCATTCAAACAGTCCATCCTTCATCTTAAATGTAGTCTTTCATTCGTCACCTTCTCTGATTCGAATTTAATGATAACCACTTTTCAATTCGATCTTGGTAAATACTCTGCACCACTCAAGAAATCCATAAGGTCATCCATTCTCAGAAATGGAAACCAATACTTGATGGTGATCTTGTTTATGGCACATGAATCAGTACACATTCACCATTCCCCTATTTTCTTAGGCGTCAATACTTCTAGTATTGTGCAAGGGCTCAAGTTCTCATAAATCAATCCTCAGTCAAGCAATTGTTGTACTTGTTGATTTACTTCTTCACTCTCTATTGGAGTCATTCTATGAGGCGCTTTGTTTAGTAAACTCGATCCCATAACCAAATCAATTTGGTGTGATATGTTGTGCAAAGGAGGTAACATTGACTGGTAATTCCTCTGCAACAGCTTCCTTAAATTCTTCCAACATGTGGTGGATCTCTTTTGGTATAAAACCTTGTGTTTTAGTATTATGGACTTCTCATGGAAATAAATCCAAACAATATCCACTATGTTTCTGCTCCTTCACCAATTCTTTAGCAGAACACAACATGAGGCGGTTGTTACTACTACACATATCCCTGCTGCAACTATTGTTGTTAGTCCCACCTCCCTCTTGCAGTGGAATCAACTTATATGCTAACCATTTTTCACAAATTCATAAGAATTTCCCCTGCCATCGTGGAACACTTTATGGTTAAAAATCCATGGTATCCTAAGTAGAATGTAGCACACATCCATCTCCACCACATTGCATAGCACATGCTCTTTATTCCCAATCTGAAAACTTAATAGACACTTCTCAATCATTTTAACTTGTTGGTCTTTCTGCAACCATGAAACTCTATAAGGATTAGGATGTGGTTCACATTTCAAGTTTAATTTTGTCTTGAATTTGGTGGAAACCAAGTTTTCAATGTTTCCTCTATCAGTGGCTAAGTTTAAAAATTAAAGAGCATTAAGGGATGGAGCATTTTGGTATAGAACCTTGTGTTTTAGTATTCTAGACTTCTCATGGAAATAAATCCAAACAATATACACTATGTTTCTGCTCCTTCATCAATTCTTTGGCATAACACAACATGAGGTGGTTGTTACTGCTACACATATCCATGTTGCAACTATTGTTGTTAGTCCCACCGCCCTCTCGCAGTGGAATCAACTTATAATGCTATCCATTTTGCACAAATTCATAAGAATTTCCCTTGCCATCGTGGAACACTTTATGGTTAAACATCCATGGTATCCTAAGCAGAATGCAGCAAACATCCATCTCCACCACATTGCATAGCACCTGCTCTTTATTCCCAATCTGAAAACTTAATAGACACTTCTCAATCATTTTTACCTGTTGGTCTTTTTGCAACCACGAAACTCTATAAGGATTAGGATGTGGTTCACATTTCAAGTTTAATTTTGTCTTGACTTTGGTGGAAACCAAGTTTTCAATGTTTCCTCCATCAATGACTAAGTTTAAAAATTAAAGAGCATTAAGGGATGGACAAAAGATATTAATTGCAATATTGGAGTTAAGCAAGGTTTCTCCCTCTCCCCAACCCTTCTTGGCATTTGCATCGATAAGTTGGAAGGTTATTTAGAAGAAACAGGTTGTGCTGGCACAGACTTAGCTAGTATAATTGTCATCCTCCTTCTCTATGTCGATGATATCATTATTATGGAAAAGTGTCCCTTTTATATAGATAAGAAATCAAGAATTCTCAAGGATTTATGCTCTAATATGAGTATGATTGTTAACATTGACAAAACAAAAGTTATGATAATCAAGTCAAGGAAGGTCACATACGCTAATTTTGTGTATGACAATAACAACTTGGAGGTAGTTTATTCCTATAAAAATATCAAAATTGATATTCATCACAAGATCAAATCGAACCATAGAATTGAGAAAAGGATTAATGGAGGGTGGAAATCTCATTTTGGTCTTGACAACAATTGTAAATCAACAAACCTTGTGATGTGGGATAAACAGAAGTTTGTTTTTGAAATTTGCATCACTCTTGTTATCTTGTACGGTTGCGAAGTTTGGGGTTGAGTCAACTCTAGATAATCCTAGAGAAAGATTGAACAAATCCAAAAGAGTTTCATAATGTATAACCTCGAAATTAAAGGCAATACACCATACCATATTCTCCTTCTAGAAGTGGTCCTTCCCCCCATCGAGAGCATCGTTGTGACTAGGTACTTGATTTACAAGTACACAATAAATAACATGGAAGACCAACAACTTCCTAAAATTTCTTTAAAGTCCAAACAAGATCAACTATGACTCAAGAGAGGTTGGTATAAAGACACCATGGACTAGTTAAGCCATTGGGCGATTGATGAAAATGCCACTTTGTAAGATATCAATAACATTAAAAATATTATCACATCTAATTAATTTTAAATAGAAAATGTAAGGCGAGAAAGAATTAGAGCTTATAATAAAATTAAGATACTATAAGCAGGTCATTAACCCTAATCTGGAAGATCAAAATTATCTCTTTATGTTTAACTATTCCAATAAAGACAATGAATATATCCAATATAAGAATGAACTCCCATGAGCTCCATTGTGGAAAGGGATGTCAGACAATTCCAAAAACACTGGGTGGACATGATTTGCCATCTTTATGAGACTACGAGCGTTGAAAATGAAAATCACTTTCTCTTAGAATGCCCTGTGTATGCCTACATTAGATCACAGTTTCATAATCTTTGCTACAGTATGAATCTCCCTAACCTTCTAACACGTCAAAACTATGGCGACCTAGGAACACTTTTTTATAATATTCTCAAACATAGAAATACCATTTTACAACAATCCAAGTAATCATCTTAATGCCTAATAGACCATAGTTGGTCTTAGTGGATGTTAAATACCATCATCATCATCATCATCATCAAATGTTTTTAATGTTTTTTTTAATTCTCTTTATTCTTAAAGTTTTATTTTATTTCTTTTTATTTTTTCAAAAGTATTTTATTTTGAAAATTTTGGATGTTTTTTAAGGTTAATTTTTTTGTCTTTTTTTTTCATTTTTATAATGATTTAGAAAAAAAAAATATTCTCACTTCCCATAACAAAGTGGCTCACCACTTATTTGAAGGGAATATAAATTTAACTTGATCGAAGAAAGCGGTGCTACTGGTAGCAACTATTTTTTATTTGTGGATTGATTTTGGAATTTTCAATGTAATGGCGTCAAATGTTAGGGTTGAGGTTTCAAACAAGTTGTAATTTTAACCACTTAAAGAAAAAAGGGAGTTCCATGGTGATTCTGAGCGATTTGATCAGTATCATTTTAGAGTTTTGCTTACAATGACATCGATTTTTAAGGTCAAGGTTTCAAATAAGATGTAATTTTATCCCAAATAAAATTTAGTGTGATTCTCGGAGGACCTTTTTATTTGGGGATTGATTTACAATTTTGATTGCAGTGGCACTAGTTGTGGTTGATCAAGAGTTCAATAAAGTTGTAATTTTATCCCCCCAAAAAGGGTGATACCGGTAGCACCACTTTTCAATTCAAGGGTTGTTTTTTGTGTTTTTGAAGCAACAATATGAGTTTTTATGGTTAGAGTTCTCATTTTGAGTATACAATTCTCGTCAGGTTTTATATTGTGTTTTAGGATATCATTAGATTAGAATGACGTAATAAGACATTTCTGCAAAAACTTTTAGAACACATTAAGTTTATTTTAAGCTTTGGCTGACACCTTTTAGCCTTACTAATTAATCATCCACATTTCAAAGCTTGATTAATTATATTTTAAATCCTTTCCCTTAAAATTTGTGTGGTATTTTTTGACAATACACCAATTTATAGTGAATCTTGGAAAGAGAATATAGAACATGTTGCCAAGGCCTTGCAAGTGTGGGAGAAGCAACAACTATATGTTAAGTATTCTAAGTTTATCTTTGGGTTTCAATAAGTGGAGTATGTGCTCATGTTGTATCTCATGAGGGTGCTCAGTTGGACCCTAACATTATTAAATCTATTGCGAATGGATAATTTCCAAAACCCTCGAGAATCTTAAGGCAATATTAGGATTGGCATGTTATTTCCATATTGACATCTTATTACCTCATGTTTCTCAATAACTATGGTTTATAGTAGCAACTCTAACAACATTACTAAAAATGTTGGCTATTCTTGTATTCATAACACTACAACAAAACCTTGTCATTGGCATTCCTTTTAGTTTCCTTTCTTTCTTTCATTTATTTTTATAGTGATTTTTTAAAGTTTTTATGAAAAGTCAATGTTATTTCATGGGATGGCACTAAAGTCGACATTATCTCCCATGCTGACTTTAGCACCAGGTTTAACACCAAAATTAAAGCTAGATTTAGCTCCATGTTTAGTATAGCGCAAGACTTAGAAACATATTTAGAACCAAATTTACGATTAGATTTAGCATCACCTTTAGCCTCAAGTTCAATTTTACATGTAGCTCTAAATTTCATGAGTCACTAAATAAAAGCAAGTGAAACTTTTCAAAAAGAAAAATGAGTAATATTAAAGGCTAAAAGTAAGCCACTTGTCTCAATCATCATGAGTTGAAGGGAATTTCAATTATTTTAATTAAAATTCATAATTTTCCCTCATAAAAGCTCCTCAAAATCTACTCTTTCATTATTTTCTCATATTCTCTTTTTTTCTCTTCCCTTCTCCACCCTTATCCTTTCTCCCTTAAGGTTTTATCTCTAAGGGTTTCATCATCATGGATGATAGGGTTTTGGTTTCATGGAGGGATATCCATGAGGAGTATATTATCCTTCCCTTTCTATTGTTCAGGACAATGCACCCTTGTAACCTAGGGTCTCTAGGGTTACCAACTTACTAAGACACTTGCAGACAATCAGCTTATGCAAAAATTGAAATAGGAGTAGGAAAGGAACTTGGAAAACGTAGTTTATGACGGTTGATCCAAGTTTGGTATTCTCCTCTTTCAGTCTCTTCCAAAGCTTCCAGGGATTCTCCAATTCACCTACAAAGAACAAATTCTTCCAACAATATCTTGTATATATCAATGGTTAGTGAGATGCATATTCATTATAAAATAATTGAAGCAATTCAGAATTCATCATATACAAGTATACAACAATACAAAGATTGGAAGAAGAACTTTCTTTATTAATAAACAGAGAATGGTGAGATTATAACCCAACTTCTGAAACAAGGACTCCTCTGCAAACCGAGGACACTAAGTTCTGCTTCTCCAAGATGTCTAAAGGCATACCACCAGCATAACTTTGCTCTTCTAAGAATGATTGATTAGCCCCATCTCATGCCCTCTATTTATACATGGGGAAATAGAGAGGTTTTGAAGGTTAGGATGGTTGAGATAGTTATTATTAGGGACTCAACTGATCTCGACTAATCGTGATTTATATTTTTTAACATTAAATTAAGGTATACGCAAGTATTAATATAGGAAAGGCATGTGTGACACACTCCTTTCTTAAGCGAAACTCGCGTGTTCAGTGTACACATGGGCTCCAATGAAAACACTCGCGTATGGCACGCAGGTTGCAATGAACATACTCGCATGTGCAACCCTAATCCCCAAATAAAAATATATTGAGCTAGTCAGGAGATTATGTATCATCAGTCATGCACATCTATAGTGTTTTTGCTACTTCAATCCTAATTGTCCTTTTGTGTCCCGACATATTGGAAGTCAGAACTCAGATGGAGAAGTGCCATTTTGGTTGATAACATATGCCCCCTAATGTGTGAGGTCAGAGGGAAGCGATGGTCGAAATACATTACAATCTTTTAATCTTGGAGAACTCAAGTGTCCAAGGCAGCAGAGGAAGTACCTGAAACAAATACATATCAATGTCATGTACAAAATCATATCTCAGGATGCCATGTTCAATATAATGGAACACTAGCTCGTTTACAATATTTGATTACATCATGTGATATGGGTACAAGACCACGTATATTACAAAGGTGGATTGAAGCCACAATATATAGTGATGAGTCTTCAAAATATGGAAGCTGTGTAACTGATCATAACACAATCTTGCGCAACTTAGGTTATAAATGTGAACCTAAGGTCTTCATCAAAATTCAAAGGAACCAGTACAATCCCTACCATGTGAATATATGTGTTAAAGTCAAACATGGAAGGAACTCAACAGAATGTCAGACTATGAGTGAAACTAAAAACTGAAGTAAAGGAGTTCACCAATAATGATAGTGAATCCTAGGGTACCATCGTCAAAGCTATAGGTCTTCGTCTTCAGGAACTACTGATGAGAAACCATATTGTGACGAGGAAGGCAATGGAGCCTCCAACATATCACAAGACTAACTAGGAACTAGATACGGGAAGGTAGACACAAGTAATACTCAGATAGGATAATGATGGAATTAGGATAATAATCAAATGAAGGGATAGATCCTTGAATAGTGAGCATGACACAGAGATGCCCCGAGGAAACTTTTAACTTGCAGATAGGACAACTAGATTTATCTGTCATGTAGGAGACATGATCAGATTCCCCATGTATAAAGGACAAGTGGAGGAGTAAGAAACTTGAAGTAATAGCTGAGATAAAAGTGTGAAATGAAACATGAGTATCAGAAAGTTCAGAGAGTTCTATGTCAAAGGATGGCATGCTTCCACTGTTTATAACCCAAAGAGAGTACTTCTTCCTTATCTTTCCTGTTAAATTTTAACGAGTCCATGAAAGTCAACTCAGGTCTCTCTTCATTTTTGATAGGCTTGAAGAGGGGAGAGAATAATGCTTTATAAATTCATTGATTCATGGATTTTACGAGCACGAACTAGTACATGATCGTTGTTGTTTTCATATTTTGAGAGCCTGAAAACTCTGAAGAAGACTCCAGGGGGGTTCTTTTTCGTACAATTTAGTCTCATGAGGCCGGAAAAGTATAAAACAAACCACAGAAGAACTCTCTTAGATTTCAAAGAAGTAAGGCACACCTTTTTCGTACTTAGTTAGGAAGGTCCGAAAAAGGTTAAATTACCACCTACCCAACTTCCCTTCAAAAGAAACATATAGCCTGAGTTTTACGAGTGTGAAGGAGGGTAAGATCACTCAGAAAGATCCATTTGATTACAAGAAATGGGGCTTACAACAATAAACTTGATGCTTTGTTATTTAAAATTTAACGAGCATGACAAAGACATAAAATATGCTCGGAATATTTTGCATGTTTGGGTCCAGAGCACGAAAAAGAGAAATAAGCTCATACCGAGTGTTCCTTTTCCGTAAATTTAGTCCCTCAGGTCTGGAAAAGTGATAAACCTATGCCTGAGAGTACTCTTCTCAATTCCAAAGAAAAGAGAGTGCTTCTTTTTTGTATTATTCCACATGGTCCGAAAAAGCAAAAAACTACCACCAATGTGGATGCCCATTCACATATTATTAACGAGCCTGAACGGACAAGTTTAGTCGGCAGTCAAGTCTATTTTGAGTAGTTAGACCTAGGCCTAAAGAAACTCCATAAGGACGAGGAACCTTATAAAAAGGGATATCTTGTAAAAAGAGACCAAAATGAGGCTCAATTTGGCGTGAAAAATAGCAAAAAAGCTCCTACAAACCTATGACAAATGCAACATGAGTACCAAAAGACGACAAAGTGTTCTAAACTAGGGTACTCATGGGAAGGAGGCCCTATCCATGCAGGAAAAATGATGTAGCGAGGTAAAAATGGTTAAACACCATAGTCTATGGTCAAAGAAGTAATCTTAGGGTTAACAACAGATAAGGTATAGATGCATAACGACATATGGAAGACCAAATCCTACCCTATATGAGTGGATAACGACTTTTTAAAGACTTCAAACCTATTGCATTGGAGAAAACGACATGGTATTAGTTTAATTATAAAAATAATTTTCAAACTATGGACAACAAACCCAAAAATTTGAAATTTTTCTATATATATAGTTCAAAAATAGAATTAAAACATACCATTTGAAATTTTTACCCAATTTGGCAATATTTCACCTCTGACTTGGATTACTCGGAGAGGACAAACCGGTGGACGATTTCAAAATCTGCAAGTGTCAGGTTAGTTAGCTTTCCCCTCTCCTTCATTCCAACCGTTCTAAATTTCATTTTTATGCAAATTTTTAATGTTTTGGGCCTTCCCTAGGAAGGTTGCATAGTACACGCCGGTAGGCGACTAAGACAGTTGCATACATGTATTCTATGTGCGACCTTCTTGAGGGAAACTTGCGTGTGACACGCGGCCTGTCTAAAGGACAGCCGCGTGTACTGCGTGACATAGAAAATTTTATGGTATGGCCAAAATTGAAAGAATTTGATGAATTCTAATGATCAATGGTGGTCAAATGGACAGGTTCGACATGGTTTTAGAGTGGAGGGAACAAGAGCATGAAGATATGGACCGAGATGCTCTACGAGATGGACTCACTGTGCAATATTTATGGTAAAGTGGCTTACTAAATTTCTTCTGCACTTCTCCAATGAGGGCCAATGTCCGCTTGCATTAGCACTTGATCAGCTATTGGGATCATGACCTAAGTGCTTTTGTTCTTCAAGGGGAGATCTTGGAGATAATTGTAGATGACATATATTTCATTACGGGGTTGTTTCCCAAGGGTATTCCAGTGAACCTCGAGGGTACTGGTAGGGGTGGTGACCCTATGAGTGTCCAAGACTATGTTGACACCTACTGCACACCAGGTAGCCAGAAAAAGGGATCATGCATCCGAATTGTTCATATTGCCAACTTCCCACTACATGTAGTGGTAAGTACAATAGTGCGGGTTACAGGATCTTCTTCATTACATCTCACCACTCGAAAACAAATGAGAGTTCTAGTGGAGTGTGTACAGGATACTTTGTTTGATTGGTGGTCGGGAATGATCCCGATCATGAGGAGGCAGCTCTTTGACTGCAAGAGAGTACGCTACAAAAACTTTGGATTTTCCAGCATATTGGTAGCATTCTTCTTTGAGAGAGTGTCTGCCATCATCCCTGCAGTGCCACTTCCATCATTTTCTCCTTGACATCCTAGACTGACTAGGTGGGTAGAGGTCTTCCTCCGTCAATGTGGTGGAGGATCGGTCCAGGGTGTATACGATGATGACTTTTATGTGTGGTGGGAGCGCCAGTTTCCAACACTCGAGCAGTTTCCTTACTCCGGACTAGATTTCCAAGGAGACAATGATCTTGTCCTCCCTCCAGGGGGAGGATAGGGAGAGCTAGGTATTTTTCTTTTTATGTTTTTATTTTTTATGAATTTGTATCATAAAATTATATACATATATATCAGAGTTTTAAATCCACTTTAATTTTTTTGAAACGCATATGTTGGACATGTACGCCCCGATGGGCACCCCAGGATGTTTGTGCGTCCCACAGATGGTGGGGACCAAGGGATACTTAGAGTTCTCGAGGGAAATTTGGCCACGCTGACCTAGGGAATTCCCACTATACGGATTAAGAAAATTCATGTTGTCATGTAGGAATTTGTAGTAGGGATTCCTCCCGCCTGGATACGCTTCTTGAGGAGGGTATCCATGACCATTTTATTTTACAGGGAGGCCGAAGAGGTTGTTGCAGTAGATGATTTTGATGATCAGGCCTAGACATATGGGAATTTTATGGATTGAGATCCAATTTTTTGTATATTTATACAGTTGTGACTGGATCTTAGGATCAAAAAATTGACCTATCTATGGACAGATTTTTACATATATATATATATATATCCTGGTTATTTACATGCATTCCAAATGTATCTGTTATGTATATTTTAGAAAATGTGTCTTAAGTGTCAATCTAGAATGTAGTTCACATATGCATCAATTAATGTATTTTCATTTTGTGGAATGCAATTAAATGAAATATAGTCAAAATTTCTTTCAGGTAATCTAACTTGCAAAAACTGACGTAACAAGGTAGGGTTTCGCACCTAATAAGCTCCATTGAGATGGGAAAATACCAGTTGAGAGTCAAGTATGACTTCCAACTGGTTGATACCACATGACAAGGAATCTCATAACAACTCAATAACATCTCTGTACTCGGCCACATTATTGGTCGCAAGACCTAGGAAAGCGCCTACATAGGCAACTAGCTTCCCTAAGGGTGAACAGATGACCCATGCGGATAAAGCTAGGTTACAAGTATGATGACTAGCGCCATCTGAAAAACCTATGAACCACTTAGTTGATATCGGTAAAAATCACTAGATGGTATAAGAAATACTAACAAGCTAACTATTGTACATAAAAATACATATAATAAAAATACAAGAAAAAGCACTAAGCCTAGGCATAGTACTTCTTCAGGTAGAGCCCTTTCTAGGCTTAGGCAGCTTATTTTCATCAAAATTAGTTAACTCATATGCCCCCTTTTTTAAAACCTTCGACACAATGTAGGGTCCTAACCACATGGACTTGAACTTTCCTTCCCCCAGGGGTTCTTTGTCTTGATCCCAAAGCAAGACAAGCTCCCCTTTAGAGAAAATTCTATGCTTGACCAATTTATCATATTGGTTTTTAACCCTATTCTTATGAGCTTCGTTTGTCGTTAACACATCTCTATGTCATTCATCTAGATTTTCCAAATGTAGCAAATGTTCTTCTAATTCATTCGTGTCAGGAAGTACATGAATGACTATTTTAAGCAATGGAATTTCACATTCAACTGGAGTGGCTGCTTCCACTCCGTGAACAAGTTGGAAAGGTGAAAACCTTGTGGCAGTTTTAACATTGGTTCGGTATGCCCAGAGTGCAGGATATATAATAATGTGCAAATTTGACCAGGATACGTTGATAGTACGCTTAAGAATGGTCTTCAAGGTATTATTGACTGCCTTGACTTGACCATTCGTTTGCGGGTAGAAGGAAGACGAGTGATATTTCTTAAAGCTTAGCATAGTATCCAATTTGGTCATCATGCTATTCTCGAAATGAATGCCATGGTCAATGACAATCTCCTTTTGAATTATGAAGTGGGTGATAATCTGGTTAAACACGAAAAAAGTTGCAGTTTCTCTGTCAGCTTTGAAGGTAGGCATTGCTTCTGCCCACTTGGTGAAGTAATCAACAACGACAATGATATATTTGTGCCCCCAGCCAAAACTGGGTTGCACGTCATGTAATCCACCCCCCACATAGTGAAGGGGCCCACTGCGATGACGGGAAACAAAGGAGCAGGATGTGACTGCATTTTCCTGGTGTAGAGCTGACAAGGATGATAGCGCTTCGTAACCTCCACACAATATTTAAATATCGTGGGCCAGAAATAACTGGCACACAAAATATTCTGGGTCGTTTCTAACCTAGATAAATGACCCCCGCATGCTCCATTATGGGAATCATTTAGGACACGCTCAGCCTCCTTGTAGGTGAGGCTCTGACGTAAAACATAATCTACCCCTCTATGGCACAAAGTATCCTCGATGATAAGGTAGTTTTTTGCATGTACATGTAGTTTACATCGCTCTTCCCTCGAGAAGGACATAGGACACTTCAAAGTCTGGATATAGATAAGTATATCTCCATACCAAGGATCAGAGGTGGCAATCAAAAAGACGTACACATTTTGGAATGAGTCTTCTTCAACCACTACATTCTCTTCTGTTGGAAATTATGCAATAAGCTCTGCAAAAACTAAGGACTTTTTTTATTTGGAAGACTAAAAATCCAAGTCAAACTCCTGGAGAATGACTATCCATTTATTGAATTTGCCCCCAATTATGCATCGGGACAAAACATACTGAAATGGATTGACATCTGCCACTACTGTAGTGGTCCTCAGTAGGATGTAGTGACGTAACCTCTACACATCATAAACAACTGCTAAAGCTAACTTCTCAATGCGGGAGTATCGAAGTTCAGGACCAACCAATGCGTGACTAAGATAATAGACAACGTGCTCTTAGATCTTGTCATCTTCCTGTACCAATACCACCCCAATGGTTGACTCTGACGCGGCCAGATACAATATAAAATCCCGAGAGTAATATAGTGGGTGTAACAAAGGAGTCGACAGCAAGGCTTTCTTCAATGCCTCAAAATCAAGTTGTGCGTTTTCATCCCATACAAATCCTGCTTCAACAAGCGTATAAAACCCTTAGTGATCTTGACATAATTAACAATAAAACACCGAAGGAAATTCGACTTTCCTTGCAGGCTCTGAAGTTGCCTGATAGAACGAGGAGGAGGCATATTTACAATGGCCTCTACTTTCAAAGGATCCACTTGAATACCTTTGTTTGATACTATGAACCTGAGTAGCCGTCCTGACTCAATGCAAAAAACACAATTATGGGGATTCAAGCGTATTTTGCAATGCCTACGTCATTCAAAAATTAAGCAAAGGTGATTTGGATGATTGATCCTCTTACGAGAATGAGCAGGAAGATCATCTAAGTACGAATCGACAATGTTCTTAATGTCATGGAAGACGAAATTCATTGCCCACTGAAAGGTAGCCCTTGCATTTTTCAATCTAAAGGGAATTTTTTTGGACACGAAGGTACCCCATGGACAAATAAAAGTCATTTTGTGTTGGTCTTCCGGCTTGATTTGGATTTGATTGTATCCAGAAAAACCATCCATAAACAAAAAAACTTCACTACCCGCACAAGCATGGATGATTTGATCTATAAAAGGTGTGGGGTAATCGTACTTGGGACAGGCTTTGTTTAAATCACGAAAATATGTACATACATGTATCGTCCCTTGCTTCTTATCAATGGGAATGGGATTGGATACCCATTCCGTCAAAGCAATCAGGTAGATGAACTCAGCTTTCAACAATTTTTCCACTTCAGCCTTAACGGTTTCCGCCTTACGTGGGTTAATAGGTCTAAGCTTTTGTCGAATCGATTTAGCATCAGGATAGGTTCAAATTTCATGTTCAACAATTGATGGATCAATCCATGGCATCTCTTCATATGACCAAGCAAACATGTCGCGGAACTCCTTAAATAAGGCAGTATAGATAGCAATATCCTCCGGAGAGAAGTTTGCACTGATATGTACATTTTCGATGATGTCGGGGTTTGCAAGGATGTTGATAGGAATGGTAACATAAATATTTTCCATATTCCCCTCGGTAAAAATTCCGTCCCTTGGCAAGGGATTAATCGGTAGATCAACATCATCTGCCAATCTCACGTGGAACTCATGGTTTTCAATTCTGCTCAACTCTAGAAGAAAGTAGGATCTATGGTAAAGATATTCGTAGATATTATCTCACCCACATTTGGGAATGATTCTTCTTCAACCACTACATTTTCTTCCGTTGGAAATTCTGCAATAAGCTCTACAAAAACTAAGGACTTTTAGATTTGGCAGATTGAAAATCCAAGTCAAACTCCTGGAGAATGACTATCCATTTATTGAATTTTCCCCCAATTATGCGTCGAGACAAAACATACTGAAAGGGATTGACATTTTCCACTACTGTAGTGGTCCTCAGTAGGATGTAGTGATGTAACCTCTGCACAACATAAACAACTGCTAAAGCTAACTTCTCAACGCGGGAGTATCAAAGTTCAGGACCAGCCAATGCACGACTAAGATAATAGACAACGTGCTCTTGGAGCTTGTAATATTCATGTACCAATACTAGCCCAATGGTCAACTCTGACGCAGCCAGATACAATATAAAATCCTGAGAGTAATCCGGTGGGTGTAACAAAGGAGCCGACAACAAAGATTTCTTCAATGCCTCGAAATCAAGTTGTGCGGTTTCATCCCATATAAATGGAGTGTCCTGCTTCAATGGGAGCATAAAACCCTTAGTGATATTGGCATAATTAACGATAAAACATCGAAGGAAATTAGACTTTCCTTGCAGGCTCTGAAGTTTCCTGATAGAATGAGGAGGAGGCATATTTACAATGGCCTCTACTTTCAAAGGATCCACTTGAATACCTTTGTTTGATACTGTGAACCCGAGTAGCCATTCTGACTCAACGCAGAAAACACACTTACAGGAACTCAAGCGTACTTTGGAATGCCTACATTATTCAAAAATTAAGCGAAGGTGATCTGGATGATCGATCCTCTTACAAGAATGAGCAAGCAGATCATCTAGGTACGATTTGACAATGTTCTTAATGTCATGGAAGACGAAATTCATTGCCCGCTAAAAGGTAGCCCATGCATTTTTCAATCCAAAGGGCATTTTTTTGTACACGAAGGTACCCCGTGGACAAATAAAAGTCGTTTTCTGTTGGTCTTTCGGCTTGATTTGGATTTGATTGTATCCAGAAAAACCATCCATAAATGAAATAACTTCACTACCCAGACAAGCATCGATGATTTGATCTATAAAAGGTGTGGGGTATTTGAACTTGGGACAAGCTTTGTTTAAATCATGAAAATATGTACATACGTGTATCGTCCCTTGCTTCTTATCAATGGGAACAGGATTGGATACCCATTCCATCAAAGAAATTGGGTAGATGAACTCATCTTTCAACATTTTTCCATTTCAGCCTTAACGGCTGTCGCCTTACATGGGTTAACAGGTCTAATCTTTTTTTGAATCGATTTAGCATCAGGATAGGTTCATATGTCATGTTCAACAATCGATGGATCAATTCCTAGCATCTCTTCACATGACCAAGAAAACACGTCGTGAAACTCCTTACAGAGAAGTGTCATTTTGGTTGATAACACTTTCCCCCTTCCTTTCTCTTTTACTTTTATTTTCCTTTTTTAATTTACTAATGCTTATTGTTGTTTTGTTGTTGCAAGTTTAGGGTTTCAGGTATGGAGGAGAAGGTTTAATCAAATAACCTGCATAATGAAGGCAATGACTTCTCCCTTCTCTTCTCCTCCTTCTATTTTATGGTTGAAACTCCATAAGGAAAGTAATGGCTTCTCCCTTCCCTTCTCATTTCTCCTTACTCTTTTGCTTTGCTTTTTCTTTATAATTGATTTTCTAATGTTTATTATTGTTTTGTTGTTACAATTTATTATTGTTATTTTTTTCAGGGTTTTGTTTAATGCATATTCTAGTTCATGTATATGGATTATAGAATACCCTTTCATTAATGTAAGGAGCTTGATGTTCAAATCCTATTGTTAGGATTAATAATCCTCCGTTGTCCAATATAGTCTATTTGCTATTTTTTCCTAACTTAGGAGTTCATTTATCACCTTACTGGAGTTTGGTGCCACCATGAATATTGGTGCCATTGGTGTCTTCGGTGCCATCGGTGCCAATCCCGACAGTTTAGGAGCCACTCTGAGTGCCACTAGTAACCTCCATTATTTGGTCATTGTTGGTAAGTAGTTATGTTGAGTCATGCTCTAGTTATAATCAGTTAGGTCACTTTCAGTTAGTCTAGCACCAACTTTTCATGATTTAAGGGAGAGTGGCACCTTTTTCACCTACCCCAGTTGTTAACTAATTGTAGACTGATTTAGACATCAGGGGTTAGACTAGTGAGTTCCATGCAGTGATTTAGACACACTAAGTTAGATAGTCTGTCAGGTTTAGTTGGTAGATTCGAATCTTATCCACATGATTTGAATTCTTCTTATTATAACACCATTGTATTACTGAATAATGAACATAGATTAATGTTGTAATTAACTGATCAATTCTTATCATATTCTTCTCAAATTTGTCTTGTTCAGTGTACATTATCTTTGATATTCCACTGCATAATTATACTTCTCAATTGCTCTCATTTCCCTATAGATCAATTGTTCACAAATTTAACATGGTATCAGAGCCTTGTTCAGGCTAGCAACAAATCTTGTCCGATCTCCATTGTACACCAGAAGCAGCTGAGTTTCCACATAAATCTGTTAGAATATTGTGAACATATGAAATAATATCATAACACAATATAAAAAATGGAAAGCATTACTAGTCTATCTTTCTATCTACCAAGCAACATAAAACATGAAATAAAATTGGAGAAAAGAGAACAACAATAGAACACCGATATACGTGATTCAACCAATATGGGTTACGTCCACGGAAAGGGTTGCATCTTCCATTTTTCTGAAATAGATCTCCAAGATTACATTGCATCCTCACATATGCATCACATCAAGCTCCATCACCCAATCATGTCACAATCATGTGTGTACAAAATGACATACACAACATGTGATGTGTCATGAACTACAATCAACACATACCCAAAAGGGTTTCCTTCACCTTTCTTATAGACCAAGAGATTTGGATTACAATACATCACATAACACGTGTGGGATAAATTAATGTCCACCTCTTTATATAGAGAATGGTTACAAAGGATATATTTACAATGATGTATGTGGGACAACTCTATTCTATAATATTATAGTTATTTGATGTCTTTAAATGATATTTTACCAATATACCACATAAGTCATCATTACTTATTCTAACACCCCCCTTAATGATGACTAGGAGAAAGAATACAAATGGAAGGAAGGTGGAAACACACCAACATCCCCCTTGATGACAACTTCTAGAATGCTCCATACGATGCGAATAAAAAACACACTTCACCTCATGGACTTGATGAAGGCAGCATCCACTTCTCATGAAATTGCATTCGAACCAAGTTGTATGATGAACATTTGCATAATACAATAGTGTATGGCCGATACAACAGAACACGTGGATGCAAAATCGTCACAACTTGTAACTCATATGATAGTTGAAAGAACTCAGCAATAGACTATATGATGAAGACAAGAACCCTAGATCCATACATCGAAACAAACTTCAAAGAGCCCTTACTGAAGATTACATTGCGAATACAAGACCCAAATGGTCTTTCCATTGAAACATGAGCCAAGTAGATAGTATTCACAACACAGCTAAAAGATGCACGAACAGTAGAAGATGGATGTCCATCAGACAACATTACTAGAATATTGTGATATAATATGATAAAAATCAGCATTACATTCCTTCTTAACATCAACCATCTTTGTTGCAATCAAGTATAAGTTGAAAAGAGGAACAATGCTGAAAAACCAGAGATCCACAACCATCATATGCTTAAACAGGAAAGGAATAGCAGAAGCAAACTATCCCACAACATAGATAGCTAATATGCACAAAATAACTTTCAAGAGTAAAGCATATAATAAACATGAAAAGCCCAAAAATCATAAGAGATGATAAAATGACATTGCTCAAGAACATATAAATAATAGGAATTGCTTCTATGCAAGACCATATAAATTTTGAGCAAAAGATTATCAAGAAAAAAGACATGATGTGATATAATAAATAGAGGAGCATAAACATGAGTGAACATAATAGATATCAATATAGAATAATGAGCCAATATATCACTTAAATATATGAAAACATATAGTCATCAAGCAACTAATATTAAGAACATGTTCATTTCTTGCTAACACCATGTTAATATGCAACAAATTAATGCCCTAAAAATGTCAATGCTTCCATATAGGAACATTAGAGACAAGAAACACATGCCAATGCTTCCATATAGGAACGTTAGAGACAAGTAGGAACAAGACAACCCTTGCAATCATAAGAATATAAATATCAATGCAACAAGAAAAAGGGGCAAATGACAAAGATTTCAAGATTATAAGATTGTTCAAACCCATATAAACATTGAGTAAATGATGATTGAAATAAACATGACATGATACATATGAAAATAGATCAAAATGTTTAACATGATCAACATATAGCAAATTATGATCAACCCATGATATCACATAGATTCAAAAACTTTTGATTTTACTCAAGAAATCAATTAGCAAAAGCATATAATGATCATAAAGAGATTTCTTATAAAAACTATGAAATTGATTTTACACAAAGGTTAGCAATAAAATATAAATAAAGAAAATAATGATCACAAGATAACACATATAGAATCATCATTATCATTATTAGAAGAGTGAGACCATGTTAGAATATTGAGCAAAAAAAAAGATCTAATATCACTTATAGATATGAAAATATAGTCATTAAACAACTGAGTCCAAAGCATAGGTTTAATTCTTGATGTCACCATTACCATTTTAAAGATCCATGCCCCTGAAAATGTCAAAACATCTTCCACACAAAGAAGGTTATAGACATAAACAAGAATAAGACAATATATGTAAACATGATGAATAAGAACAAAAACCCTAATGCAAAGAGATCAAGAAGCTCATGAAAAGAATTTTAAGATAAGAGATGAATAAAAACTGAATTTTCCCACCAAAACCGAATCCCAACGGCTGCTAAAAGACGGATTTGTCACTTTGCAGCAGAAAATCGAAAGCAAAAAAAATGGAAAATTTAAAATGACTATAACTTGGTCAATATTTCCTGGAATTTTTAATATAACCTGTTTTCGGAACTAGAGAAGTCATTTTTCATGCACTCATGTTGACTAAATAGAAATCTTGGCACTCAATTAAAAGATATTTGCTCTACAATATTTCCGTCCGTATGGAAAATTTCTGAAAATTAATTGATTTTAAATCAGCAATATCTTCTCTTTCCGAACACGAAATCAGACGATTTGTTTTCTAAATTGAGTATTTTTGCGAGAGGAACTCAGATATACAATTTATTTCTTAAAAAACTACAAAGAAAGTGTTAAAAAATTCTGAAAGTCACCTCCCAATTTTACATTAAACACTTCTCCACAAGGGTTAGGGTTTGAAAGAAAAAATGCAAATATGTAGAATAAAGACCATATCTAAAAAAATACCACATGGGTATTATAGATCGGGTCACAAAACCACAAAAAAATGAAAAGCCCAACTAAAATCATGAACATATGTTGCTTGAAAATAAATAAAAAATAAAAAAAATTACCGAAGAAGGTAGAGCATAGCAACCTGCTTTGATACCTAGAATATTGTGAACATATGAAACAATATCATAACACAATATAAAATATGGAAAGTATTACTAGTCTATCCTTCTATCTACTAAGCAACATAAAGCATGAAATAAAATTGGAGAAAAGAGAACAACAAGAGAACATCAATATACATGGTTCACCCAATATGAGCTACGTCCATGTGAAGGGTTGCATCTTTCATTATTCTAAAAAAAGATCTCCAAGATTACATGGCATCCTCACATATGCATCACATCAAGATCCACCACCCAATCATGTCACACTCATGTGTGTACAAATGACATACACAACATGTGAAGTGTGATGAACTACAATCAACGCATACCCAAAAAGGTCCTTCACCTCCCTTATATACTAAGAGATTTGGATTACAATATATCCCATAACATGTGGGATAAATGAATTTCCACATCATTATATAGAGAATGGTTACAAATGATATAATTACAATGATGCATGTGGGATAACTCTGTTTTATAATATTAGAGTTATTTTATGTCTTTAAATGATATTTTACAAATATAACACATAAGTCATCATTACATATTCTAACAAAATCTTGGAATGATAGCCTTGCTCCCTCTGGATTCTGTCCAGAGAATTCTATCCATGTGTGACAGACTCTTAGAAATTGTACATGTCGAGGTGGAAAGGCTTGAAACTGACATGATTACGATTTTTTTTTTTTTGCAATGTTATTTGAAGGTACATATGTAGCTTCTTGAGGAATTGACTCTTCAACATACTGAAAGATGGATTATTCATCTCTCGTACCCCGAATCCTTACACCCTTAAACTACACTGATTGAAAGGAAGATATGTAGGTAGCCTTGCGAAATCTTGGTCTATTTAGGATGACAATGGGCAAAGAAACTGAGCCCCAATAGTATGTATAGAAAAACAAAATTTTGAATCGGCTTGATGAGGATTTCGGATTCATGTGCACTCATATCTCTCGGGATATTTTGTTCCACCTTGAGGGACTAAGGACTCCGAAGGAAGCTTGGGATAAGATTGAATCTTTGTTTGGAAAACAAGATGAGCTTCGAGGGCATATTTTGGAGAATGAGCTAATTGCTCTGCAACCCAACAATTTCGAATCTACTTGGAAATTATTTACAAAATATAAGTCATTAGTACTACAATGCAAACAATGTGGATTAGAGAGGAAAGATGAGAAACTTGTGATGTCAGTATTGAGCAAGGTTGGCTCAGATTACTCAGTCTTCGTCTCTACATTCCATTCCAGAAGAGCTTCCATCCCTAATTGGAAGATGCCTTCTCTAGATGCTTTTTCCGAGTCCTTAATATAAGAGCAAGATAAATTGGTCCAAATGGGAGTGCTTTGAACCTCCAAGAACCTAGCACTCTTAGCGACAGACTCAAACAATGAGCAAGCAAGAGGGAAGCGCAAAGGGAAGGAGACCAAAAACACCGGTTTGAATCCAAAGGAGAATCATATATCTTTCGATGGAGCCTCACATTCCAAGAAAAAAAAGAAATTCGAGAAGACTAAGTGTCCATACTATATGAGAGGATTTCATCCAGAGAGTCAGTGCATGAAGAAGACCATCGACCAGTTGACAACACTCCTTGAACATAACAATATTGTCCTCCCACAAGGTGCAGAGATTTCTGAAGATGGAGAGAAGACTGAAGAATATGAGAGGTTCCATGATTTGAAAGCAGGCGTCACTCAGTCGAAGGCTTACTTGATATATTCCAGAGAATCCAACCACATGGTTGCCTCCAAAGAATCCTTCACTACTCTCGATCTCTCAAGAGGACCTAGCATTCATTTGGGGGCTAATTCACAGATCCTAGCAGCAGGTAGAGGTTCTATTAAAATCCAACATGGAGAGTTCAAAAATGTACTCTATGTGCCCTCTCTTGCAACAAATGTGTTATTTATTTATCAAATGACACATCCTGGCTCTGCAAAGCAAATTGTATTTTGTCCTAAGTTGATGGAGATATTAGATATATCAACTGGGAATATTATAGCGAAGGGTGTATCAAACCATGCCTCCAAGGCATATGAATACTCACACTTTCTGTCATACTCAGCTCTAGTACAATCTCAGTAGCCATTCGAAAGGGACGGTAAAAACTCTCTTTCATGTCCATTTGTAGATAATGATATGTTGTCTAAAATTTACGTTTCAAAATATGACAAACAATATCAGCATGATCTTGATATCGATATTAAACCTCAAGATGATCTAGATCTAGATCCAACTCCTATTTCACATCAGAAGCCTAAATGGGCCGAAAAGTTCATTGAAGCAGTTGGGAATGGTGGTGGGAATCCATATGATAGAAGAAGAATGAGGTCCCAGTATCAGAATGAACATGTTGCACTCTCTCACACATCTTCTCTACGTACAAAGTGGTGCAATAAATTTCCACAGAGATGCTACTTGATGATAGCGAATGATCCACAATTTGGCCCACTGATGAACAAAATGGATCATTCCATTCCTCCTCCAAAAAGAAGAGATCAAAGAAACATTCAGCAGATCGGAAGAAGATGGAAAGGTTCACATGTATAGTCCCATGATGTTGATGCACAGAAGAACCATGATTCTGTATGGCTTCTCCATAGAGTTGCAAATTGCAACAATTTTTTCACAAGTTTTTGCTCAAAGAGAGAATTTTTCTCTTAAGTAGTATAACTTGTTTATTGATTCCTGCTTATTATGAGGGGGGGCAGGGAGGGGGGGTTCCCATGAGGTTTTCCTCATTTTCCTTATTTAATTAAGCAAAATTTTATGTCATTTAGATTGTATGGATGGCTTTTGGCCTAGTTGTCAGGGCCCAAGTTGTCCAAAGTTAGGATTAAAGGGGGGTGTTAGGATTAATAATCCTTCTTTGTCCAATATAGTCTATTTGTCATTATTTCCTAACTTAGGAATTCATTTATCACCTTACTGGAGTTTTGGTGCCACCATGAATATTGGTTTCATTGGTGCCATTGGTGCCACTGGTGCATCGATGCCATTGGTGCCACCGGTGCCAATCCCTACAGTTTTGGAGTCACTATGAGTGCCACTAGTAGTCTCCATTAGTTGGTCATGGTTAGTAAGTAGTTATGCTGAGTCAAGCTCCAGTTACAATCAGTTAGTGTACCACCAACTTTGCATGATTTAAGGGAGAGTGGCACCTTTTTCACCTACCCCAGTTAATAACTGATTGTAGGCTAATTTAGATATCAGGAGTTAGACTAGTGAGTCCATGCAGTGATTTAGACACACTGAGTTAGCTATCCAGTCATGTTTAGTTGGTATATTTGAATCTTATCCACATTATTTGAATTCTACTTATTGTAACACCATTGTATTAATGATTAATGAACATAGATTAATGTTGTAATTAATTGATCAATTCTGATCAGATTTGTCTCAAATTTTTCTTGTTCAGTGTACATTGTCTTTGATATTCCACTGCATAATTCTACTTCTCAATTGCTCTCATGTGCCTGTAGATCAATGGTTCACAAATTTAACGCCTATAACCCATCTATTTCTCATTACTTTTCCATTTCTATTCATTTGTTTGCATGCATAGGTTAGGTTAATTTCAACTATATCTGCACTTTTAATGGTATGTTGATGTGGGAATATAGCTCAAGAAGATCTATTTCCTTTAGCAAGTGATTTGGGTTCAAATCCCAACATTCCATTAACATTTTTCATTTCTAGATTTATTTTTTACCATTTTCCATTTCTATTTTTGCAAGTTCTAATTTGCACTAGGTTAGTTTAGTTTCAATTCATATTCACACTTTTAATCACAATTTTTTGTGGGAGTGTAGCTCAAGTAGAGATCTTTCCTCTTGGTAAGTGATCTAGGTTAAATCCCAACGTATCCTTACCATATTTTTTTTTTAATTTTTTTTTCCAATTTTTACCAGTTTTAGTTTCTATTTCCATAAGTTTAATTTATTGATAGTCGACGTTAAATTAGTTATTAATCTTGGCCAAGGAAAATTTTAAGGATCCATAATTTTCTCAAAGTGTAGAAACATTGGCGAATCTTACTAATTCTTAAATTTGCAATTTCAAATGTTGGCGATTTTTTTGTAAAAATATTTAAATTTCCAAGGACTTTATATATATGTGTGTGTGTGTGTGTGTATACATATTTGAGTGATTTTTAGAGTAAAAAAACTTTACCATGAAAGTTGGGGAATCATTGTTGAAAAAAAGGGAAATTGGTGAATCTTTTTTTCGGGAAAAAGGCCAAAAAATAGCCTATGGGATAAATTTCACCCCTAAATTTTCCTTCATCTTGGTGCTAAATTTAATGCTAATTATGGTGCTAAATTTGGTGATAACTCTAGCGCTAATATTTGTGATAAACTTGGTGCGAATACGAATGCAAATTCTAATGTTGAACCTAGTGCTAATTTAGGCAATTTAAAAAAGTGCAAGCTATCATTGGGTTTAGTGCCAGATTTTTCAACTTGGTTGGAAAAAATTACACTAAAAAGGGACACTAAAATAGGTGTTATTTACATGTTTTGTTGTAGTGCAATGAATCTCAAGCCCTTGAGAAACTTACAAAGGCCATGTGTACCACTCTAAGCTTGGCCATACTCCACTTCAAACATCCTCTCTTATAGAGTGTGATGCATGGCAAATGACATTGGTGTAGTTTTATGCAAGAAGGATGGCCCCTTTACTTAGAAAACCACCAACTCAAAGGAAATAAAGTATTCAAAACCATTAATGAGAAGGAAATTGTGTCCATAAAACATGAAACTAAGCAATCGTTCATTTACCAAATGGGTAGATGCTTCAAGATAAACAAAGTTACGATAGTTTGAAATTTCTTAAAACAATGAATCTCTTCATAGGAGCGACAAAAGTGGGTCATCAAGATTTTGAGTTGTGACTTTGAAATTATCTACAAAAGAGAAAAGAGAATGTGGTGTCTAATGCACTTTCAAGTAACAATAATGGCATTGAGGTTCACTTTGTTTTAAGATGAATGGGTGAAAGAAATAAGGATTGACTAACAACAAGACCAAACTATGTCGAAGATTATTCATCACTTGCAATATGGCCCCAGTGGCTTATATATTGAACTTGGTACAAGGATAACATATACTTATGTAAGGAAGTCTCAACACAAACATAAGGTCTTTTTTGCACTACATACTTGTTCTTTAGGTGGACACTTGGTATTTTTGAAAATTATTACAAAATTAAGAAGGCTTTTTCTAGGAAGGTCTTAAAACTAAAGTTCAAAAGTTTATGGAAGAGTATTTGGTTTACCAACAAAAAACATGGGAGTTGATCAAGACCCCATGTCTTCTAGAACCCTTAGAAATAGTGAAAATGTCTCAATGGATTTTTTCATAAGCCTACTATACCATTAAATAATAATGTCAACATGGTGGTGGTGGATAAATTCATGGGTATGACCATTTTTTCTCATTATCACATTCTTTTAAATAAAGTACAATAGCCATAGCATTTATGAAACAATTTAGAAGCTACATGGCAATCCCAATATTATTGTAAACTTCACATTTATCTAATTTACATTAGTAATTTTTTATATGACTTGATTTGTTGTTTGGGTACTCAACTAGCTCCCAAATTCTCTTAACACCTCTAATATAATGGTAAAAGTGAGATTGTGAATAAATGTCTAGAAGGTTATCTTTGTGTATTTACATAGAAGGTTATCTTTGTGTATTTACATTGGTTCAAATGGTTACCTTTATCGAAATGGTGATACAACACTTCCTTCCATTCTTCATCCAATATGCCATTATCTATGGTGCTATATGTGTACCATCCTCCATCCATAACATCACCTTTAAGAGGTATACTTAGTGTTCAAGTGGTAGATGATCACTTCTATCACTAGCAATATGTTCTCAAACTATAGAGGGACAACTTAGTTGTAGCAAAAAACAAGAAAAAAAATAAAGAAGTAAATCAACATCGTAGTGAAAGTCATTTTGGGATAGAGAATTAAATATTGTTTAGGCCACAACCATACAAATGGTTGTTTCTTAAGCAACAAAAGAAGGAAAATAAAATCGCACATAAGTGATATTGTCCATATATGTTGTGGTAGATGGATGCTAGTATTTATTGCATTTTATATTTTCCTCCTTCATGTGTCTACCCACCCTTCCTTGTTTCATGTTTAAAGAAGATAACTGGTGGCAATATTACAATTAAGAGTATCGACCTACCATAGCTCAATGAAGATGGAAAAAATATACTAGAACATGAGACAGTCATTGAAACACAAATCAAGCAACTAAGGATGAGAACAATTACTAAGCACCTATTGAAGTGTAATTACATGTCGACAAAAGATAGAATTTCAAAAGATGATTTATTCATATCTGATCATTTGCAACTGATTAGTATTGAGGGTAATGCTTGTTTGAATGGGAGGGTCATGTTGAGCCCCTTTTCCTACCCTCGTTAATTACCATTATATGAATATATAGTGGTATGATTATTATTGTAAGACGCCTTCTAACTCTCTTAATCTCCTATATATAGACATAAAAAAGATTCGTTTGAATACCCAAAGTTGTGTTGTTTATCTGAATATATTGCAATAGGAGGTTACCCCCTTAAAGACTATTATTCTTAATTCATTATTTCACTTTATTTAAGTGTGGAATTATTGGATTAAGTGTTTCTCATACTTAATTAGTTACTCGGTTCATAACATGACGAGGATCATATGAAACTTTCCTATGCCATTTGAACTTTCCATATGAACTACTGGTTATAATTTAAGTGTAGTGCAATTGCCATTCTTTTTATGGCATTATTCTAATTACATTGCTCTATTAAATTAACAATGAGAATTTATTTTCAAATCCATGAGTAATTTTGTATGTCAAAATGATCACATGAAATAGACACTTAGATTGTCCATTGAATTCCTTGTGGCAATGGTATCAGTGTCCTCTTGTCATTATTTTTTTGTTATCGATGTATATCGTTAAGTTACACACACTGGAGTCAATGTTAGAATTGGAAACTACATTTTTTTCATATTTGATATTGAACAACACAACGATAGTCATTTTAACCATCAAATTCTTAAATCATTAAAATTTATATTTGATGTTAATGACATTCAAATTAATTGTGCAACATATTGAAATATGGAAAGGTTGTGAGATTTTATCATCTAACTATTTATAATGATTTTGGATTTTAAATTTAGTGTCTCACATGCATTATTATTTTATTCCTATTTCATAATTTACATTTAGTAATCTTTTAAATCAATGAATCAAGCGAGGGCCATAGTGAAATTTGTAATGATGGTTGCACAAATGGGCTCAAAATCATCACATGACAAACAAAACACATCATATACTCTACAAGTGAAGTGATGCCATCAATTATGATTACCTCTACGGAAAATTCTAAGAACCGAGTAGAGTTTATGAAAGCTTATATAGTGCTTAACACATTCCATTCTCGACACTTTTTCCATTGAAGTTTTTTCTTGTAGAATACTTATTATATTTACAAGAACATATGTACAACCACACCCATAGAGGATTTTGAACCCAAGTATCCACATCAATACAAGCTTGATCACCTCTATACATGTTGTTAGACCACACTCTTTTTCCAGTGAAGTTAAGGTTCTTGACATGTAAATCGTAATTCTTGGAGATATTTATTATTTCAAACATCAATTGAAACATTATGATAATACTTAAAACATAGCAACTTAAGCATACATACATATTAGTGTGAATATGTATGTATAAATGCATATGTATTTATGCATGTATATATGTGTGCATTGTCTTTCTTGACTAGTATTTTGGATCTTAAATGAGAAATCCTACGTAGTAGTGGTTGCCACAATGCTTTAGTTGTGGGTTAGTATTGCTTGAAAATTTAGAGTCCTATTAGGACATGCTTTAGAAAGCCTACATATTGTTAGTTTCTATTGACTTTTAGTTTTTTCCAAGGAAAACCTTGCAGGATCCCCATTGCTCCTTGGAATATTTTGATGTAGTGCAACTCAATTGCCAACCATGATAGTATTTGGTAATCCAAAGGGACTTCATTAGACTGTAACCTTAGTAAGACTAGAATTGTAGACCTCATGGTGAACTCCACCTTGAAACAATATTTTTGAATAATTGAGTTAACCTACTAGGCTTACTAGACTTTAGTTGCGAGTTAGAGTTCCTTGAAAGTTCAATGTCCCATTTGGTTTTTTAATATAAGATTTATAGATTATGGAAGATGAATTATTGAAAAAACCATGTGTGATATAATGAATTATTCATCTCAATATTTATTGATGTGACCATAGACATGCATATATTTCATATCTGATATCATTAACATAGATCCTTCCCTGTTGGTTCCTTACTTTCAGCTGCAAAACTAAGAAATTGCTCCAACTAAAGAAATTTCACTTTATCTTCTAGAACTCGAATATGTTATACATGTTCTTCATTTTCCTCCTTCAAACATTCAACCTCTATCCCATCATTACCAATTTTCTCTTGATCATGTTAACCTGGGCTAAAACTACCTCATACCGCCTTCGTGCAACTGATAAATCCCGTGCATAATTGGTTTCCCAATTTTTGCGCAAAGTCTCCATCTTCTGCATTGCTTTAGCCACTGCATCTTGCATTTCGTTGTGAAGGAACTCACATCTATAGGTTGTTTTCTCCATGTTCTCGGATTTGTTCGCCATAATATACCAATTCCAACCTAAATGCACACAGTTGTTGATTGGTCCAATTCCCCATCACACAGAGGTTGGGGAATTCTTCTATCAAACTCCCCGTCACAAAATGGTATAGAGCGCATTTCATTCTTCCTGGACAGTGGTGAATATTTTTGTTGAATTCCATGCCGCACAGAGAGTTCTTTGTAACAAACATCACTTGTAAGTATTTGCAATATTTTCCTTTGAACATCTCAAGGATTACATCTTTGGAGTTGCTAGTGACATATGGAGTAACCTACTTACCCGACTATTTGCACCGATAGGACGACCGGCAACTTTGGATGTGACCGCTCACGCAAGCCCGGTCGTCCGATTGGAGCAAATGGTTGGGTAAGTAGGTTAATCCAAGAACGATACCTTGCCTCAATAAAATCGGTACTCGTTTAAACATGTGTTGTATTGTAGTCAATATTCAGGTATGTCATCCGTTGTAGTCTAGTTGGTTAGGATACTCGGCTCTCACCCGAGAGACCCGGGTTCAAGTCCCGGCAACGGAATTTTTCTTTGGATTTTGCTGAATACTGAGGTCGAGCCAGGTTCGTGTCCCGGAAACGGAGTTCTCCTTGGGATTTTGCAGAATACAACTTTGAGGTCGACTCGGGTTCAATTCACGGCCCGGCAACGGAAATTTTCTTTGGAATTTGCTGAATACAACGCTGAAGTCGACCCGGGTTCAAGTCCCGGCAACTGAATTCTCTTGGGATTTTGCACAATACAACGCTGGGGTCGACCCAGGTTCGATTCCCTGCCACGGAAATCTCATTGGATTTTGCAAAATACGATGCTGAAGTCGTGTTAGAGTCGTGGATTAACAAAACAAGGAATGAATAGAGCTACGTCTGTCCTTCGAATGTAGAATCTGGTTTCAAATGGTTACGAATGCATAATTTAACCTGTACATGGACTTATAATTACCTTCCCTTTCTTGATTTAGCCCGTGGATCCACTTCTATTTCATTTCCATATCAGATCTGAAATGTTAAACCCTAAATCAGAAATTAACCTGTACATGGACTTAAAATTATCTTCCCTTTCTTGATTTAGCTATTGGATCCACTTCCATTTTCATTTCCATATCAGATCTCAAATGCCAAACCCTAAATCAGAAATTGAGATCCACTTCCATTTTCATTTCCAAATCAGATCTGTAGTGTTAAACCAGGTATGAGCTTCTCATGCAGGTGGATTCTTGATGTTAGAAAGCAATGACAATCACTCGGCCTTCCACACAGAAGCTCGCTTTCCAACATGATTCATATTTCTTAGTCAATCTCATAGTCAATCTCACATGCAAAGACAAGTTTTGGGAGATGCTCTAGTATCAACGAGCCCAAGGTAAGTTTGTTTATGTTGTATTCGGAATCGACTTCCCTTCTTCTGATACCTTCTAGACTTACCAAATTTCAGCATTCCCAAAATAAACGTGTTTTTTGAAGCAATGGGAATTTGTTTCTAGATTTTCGTTGGATCTGTTGGGTTCCATGTCAAACATGAAATATTAGGAATTGTTATTATGTTTGGGGTTTTGTTTTGGGTACTTTTGAGTGCAAGAACAATTCGACCACTAAACAACAAGGAATGTATTGTTTCTAAGCCAGTTGCTGCAGCCAAGGGCAAAAGACAGATTCTATTTCACGTCAAAAGAATAAACTAAGTAAAAAAAGATTAACATTTAGCTTTTAGGGCTTATTCCATCATAGATTATACCAATCGAAATGTTTGTTATGGGTCATATAACAGTTCTAATGATTATGTCTAAGAAATATAGCATTAGATTTGTTCATTTTTGTCACATTCGTTTACACTTGAATATGTTAGAGAAATGTAGTATTAGATAATCATATGTTGTAGCCCATTAGATAAGTTACTCTCGAAAATTACTCATTAGCCTCTACTAAGAAGTCAAAGAGTTCAAGTCTCGTCTTGACCTTCAAGTTCAAGGATGGCCTTTGTTATTTTCTCTGGCCAAGGGTGAAGGTTGAAGTTTGAATGCTTGGGCGTAGGTTTAAGCTCTTTGAGCTATGTTTTAGGCTTATATCCATACCAGTTGTGGATGCCATCTCCTCAGCTTAAAGTTTCAAGTTTTCTTTTGCTTAAAACCCTGGCTCTTAAGATTCTTTGCCAGTCGTGGCTCAAAAACCATCCGGATTCGGGGATTAGTCTCCTTGAATCATAAATAAAAAAGCTGTAATAATTGCTCTATTGATTTCCCTTCGATAAAAACCTATACAGAACCCAACAAGCAACGTAAGAACCCGACAAGAAGCTAAGATCCCTTTTCTATTCTCTTGGTGCGCCTTGAACGTCTACATAATGTTCTGTTTGTTGACCCTTGAGCTACTCACCTTAAACCAGTAGGTTGTTCGTCTGCAAGATAGCTACCCACTCTGTAGGTAAAACCACTGCCCACTAATTTGGAATGAACACCCCACTTAGGAAGGATGACGCAGAATGCCCTTCCTTGGAAGAAGAAAAGATTGCCCACTTTGTAATGTCCACTCCAGAATGCCCTTCCCCCCTTTGGTAGGTAGAAACAAGAACTCATAAAACACTCGTAGTGACCCACCTCAAACTGCGAAGCTATACAATGTGGTCTTGATAAAATAAAGCATAATTATTTGTACGTAATGTGTGTATGAACTGAGAATGATGGGTGCTATTCATCTTGGATGATTACGCCTGTAACTGATGCATTGACTTAGATAAGGCAATTTTGGATAAGGCAATGTTGAATTTAATATGACAGGATACTATTTTGCTTTACGGTTAGCTATTCATTATTTAGTTGTATTAATATTTTTTCTATGAGTTGTTTATGATAAGAATTTCCATGGATGTGTATTGTCTTGAACCTGTAGTGTATCTGTCACATGCCCCAATTTTGCAAAAACAATTTTATATTATTGAGAAACATTATGTTAAATTTTATGCTAAGTTGTAATTAATGACCAGTGGGGTCAAGAATATTTATTGTGAATTCAGGATATTTTATTTATAAATAAATAAATGAAGAGACAATAGCTAAGGGGAGCTGTTAAAAGAGTGTTTACTGGTCAAATTGGTGGAGGAGACTGGGTGGAGAGAAAAATGATATGTGGCAGCATCCTCAAACCGCTTCCAACTGTTGCATGTGGCAACCTCCATACATTTGTGGTCATGATTCCCCAAGAAAGTGGAATCAAAGCAAGTGGCTCAATTAATGAAAACTGACCCAGAAGATCTAGGCATCTTTATAAAAACTCCCATTGAAGAGAGCTGAGGCTGCTCATTCTAGATAAGTGATCATTCAGGGTGAATGAATGTACTCCAGAGAAATTCAATGGAGGGGAATTTGGAAAGTGTTTGAGGGGATAACTGCTGTGAATTATCTAGTTGCAACTTTTAAGCTGAAGATCATATTGTTGAGAGCAGATTGTTTTACTGAGGCATTGAACTAAGTCAGGTGACAGAGGGTTCTATAGTTGCATTTTCCACCCAGTTCTCAGCCAAGAAGACCAGGAACAGGCTTGGGGGTCCTGAGGAAGCGTTGTTTGACCACTCTCTAGGAGATTGGTAGGGAGGAATGGCCTCCTAAAGCTGTTGTCGTCTTGTCATAAACAGGTTCTATGTTATTTTATTTTACTGTCTGAGTTAAATAAATCTTAGTTTAGCTGCTACATGAATGTTAAAGTTCAGAGTTTGTGAAGGGTTAGATTAAGTATTTTTATTTGATTATTTATAGCAATGAAAATGGTTAGAGAAGTAATGAAATAGAAACAAATTAAATTTCTAGACTGTGTTTTTTCACATCTGAAACCAAGTTGTACTCTAGCACAGTTAGAATGCCTTAATTAAATGAAATAATTCTTAAGAGAATGAGAATAGTAGATATGA
Source organism: Pseudotsuga menziesii (assembly GCA_001517045.1). Classification (NCBI taxonomy): domain Eukaryota; kingdom Viridiplantae; phylum Streptophyta; class Pinopsida; order Pinales; family Pinaceae; genus Pseudotsuga; species Pseudotsuga menziesii. The sequence goes on along the minus strand of LPNX010690231.1, from coordinate 550 downwards.
TTTTGTATTTGTAGATAGCAGAGTAAATTTTATTTCAATGTTTAAAGTACAATGAAAAAACAGTGTTATGGTTTGTTGTATTTATTGTTTTACTTAATGTAACTAAATGAAAATGCAGGAAAAAAAAATAGTAAATTACATTAGTTTTACAGTAATAGTATACTAATAGGAATTAAAGTTTATAGGAGATAATAACTAAATATATAAACAAGTTATTAACCAAACAATATCTTCTTTTTGAATTATTAACTTATCTTAACTATTACTTAATAAAAAATCAGCTAGGGTTTTGTTAATAAACCCTTTATTTATGAAAAATTAAACAAAGTTCTAGAGTTAACTTTCTATTTTCTACAGAACTCCAAATAAATATAAATTACAGAGTAGTAAATAAAAATAAATGTAAATATAAATAATAAACAAAATAAACTGAGAAGTACATATATAGATGGGTGATTCCATGAAGATGGGTAACACTTTTTGGCCAAATTTGGCGATGAAAACCTGATTTTTTACTCATGTGCTAGATAGAAGCGCTCAAAACGCATAT
>LPNX010690205.1:176503-189690 GCA_001517045.1 Pseudotsuga menziesii | reverse complement strand
AGATTGTTTATTTCTATTGCATATTGGAGAAGATTGATTTCTGGAGTCTAGCTGTCTGTTGTGGTACCCCAAGCCATAGGAATTTCTCTCCGTAACAGGGTGTACTGAATATTTGGCACTGACTATGAGAGATTTATCCTGCATGATTGATGTTGAGGTTAGAGGGTGATGGATTCAGTTGATCTTTTCGAGACCCCTTTCCCAACAATCATGTTAAAATTAACCCTGGATACTCGTTTGGCTTTTCTATAGTTCAGTGGACAGATGGAGGGAGAAGGATGGTTTCATCACATCAGTCCTTATTAGTTTCAAATAAAGAACTCCTTACTCATTTCCTCATGCATTTATGCATCCCCTTGTCCTTTCGGTGGTTTATGTGCCCTTTAATGATCGATGTTTTTGCTAACTCGCTCTAATTTGATAGAATTATAATGGTTTCCATATTTTACCTTTTCAGTGGTTAACAACCTTCAGGAATTTGTCTGCTAACCGCTGAAAATATGGCTTTCGGTGGCTAATGAAATGATATCCCTTTCTCCCAAGCCACCAAAACCATTTTCCCAATGGCGCGGTGAAACTCATCTTTTGGCGGATAGTGGTCTCTTCGAAAATCCCTTTTAACCGCTGAAAACCCGTCCTTTCGGTGGCTAATGAAATGTCAAAGATTTTACCTAAGCCACTGAAACAACTTTTTCCCCAATTCCTTTTTTCCTACTTTTGGTGGTTAACGCCCTTCTTCGACTGTTCACTAAGCTGCCGAAAGCAACACTTTTTAATGGCTAATGAGTTTTTTGAAATCTAGCCTAAGCCACTGAAAGTGCTTTTACCATTTACTCGATTGGGCCTACTTTTGGTGGTTAACCTTTATCCTTCATCACACTGTTAGCTACTGAAACAAATCCTTTCGGTGGCTAATGAGCTATTAAGAACCCCGCCTAAGCCACCGACAGCTAAAACATCCAATTTCTTCAACCATAGCAGAAACAAAGACTTTCAATTTGTTAGTCATCTTTAAATATTTCATGACATGACTCAAATTCTTCATACTATCAAAATAAATTTATTTTGGGAGATACCACACTTGTCATCACCTTATTATTCAATAACAGCCATGACATTTTTTTTAGCTCCGGGAGACATTGAGAACTCTAGACAGTTTTCCAAATCGCAGGTGAGAAGCATGAAGAATGGGAAGATTGTAATACATAGAAACCTTTTGCACCTGTGTAAGAACCATCATTTCCCCAACCCTAGCTATCTTTATAGGAGATATGGATAGGGGAAAGACCAGAAAGAGAGGATAATGACACAAGTTTTTGGTAGATAAGGTGAGCAGGAAGGTCAGGAAGAGACCAACTAGCCTAGTTGCCAATGCTGTCCTAAGAGCAGATATTAGCCAAGTGGAGTAGACCTTTGTTAGTTGACAAATCCATAATCTATGCTAACAAAATTTCATAGGAAAGAGAAGGTTTTTTAGATATATTATCCTCCCAAAGAAGGATCCTCTTCCCATTTCCAAGGATTCTAAAAAGATGTTGGTTAAAAAATTCAAAACCTCTTCTGCAAGCATTCCAACTAGGTGTTCCTGTTGGTATATTAGAAGAAGTAATATTTATCAAAGAGCCACCGTTAAGATATTTCATCCTAAATATCTTTTGACAGGATGTTTTTTTTCCACAAGCCAACTCAGTTTTCCCCCCAACACTAGACTAGCCAGAGTAGGGTCTCAAATTTGAAATCCACCTTCTAAAATAGGTCCTTTAAGAATTCCCATCTTACCAAATGCATATTATTTTGACTTCCTTTACCTCCATTCCAGATAAAGTCTCACAAAAGTTTGGAAATTTGAGTCGAGATAGACTCAGGGGCAAGAAGGAAAGAGGATTGGAAAATAGGAAGTGCTGAAAGAACTACCTTAATCAAGATCAATTTTCCAGCCTTGGTTAGCCACTGACCACCCCAAGAAGTGATTTTCACTTTTAACTTAGCAAGCACTTCGAGCCAAAGAGAAGGAGGGGAAAATTCAAGAGTTAAAGGAAGCCTAAAATAGTTTATCTTCCCCCACTTGTCAAATCCAGGGAAACCCAAGAAGTTTGCTACTCAAATAATTTTCGAATGATTTACATTCCAGCCATAAACAACACTTTTATTGTTGTTGATCAAGGCTTCTGAAATTAGGCAAAACTTTTGAAGAATTTCATTAAAGGCCCAAGCAATATTCAGGGAGGTCCTTCCTAGAAGGAGAGAGTCATCTGCAAAGAGGGCATGGCTTATTGGGTCCACACAGCTAGAAATATTAATGCTAGGGATGTAACCAACTTCCTTTTCAACTGAGAGTTTTTTGCTAAGAGTTTTAGCCATCAAGATGTATATAAAAGATGAAATCAGACATCCTTGGCAGAGACCTCTTGTATCTTTGAAAAATTATGAAGGTCTTCCATTGACTAGAGGTGCAATCCAAGGCCTATCTGTGCAAGCTTTGATCAAGTTCACAAACTTAGAGCTAAAACCAAAAGGGAGAAGGACATCATAGAGAAAGGGGAGCTTTACTCGATAAAAGGTGTTTTTCATATCCAACTTAATTAACATTCCTTTCTCCTTCCTTTGAAAAGTTGAATGGATATCTTCTTGAACTTGGATAACATTATCAACTAGATTCTTGCCTTATACAAATCCCCCCTAAAGAGGAGAGATCAACTTACCTAGCAAGATCTTGAATATATTGGATAGAAATTTGGATAGAATCTTGTAAGAGGCATTACACAGGAAAATAGGATGAAACCTATCAAAGGAAGAAGGATTGAATTCCTTAGGGATAACAGTGAGAAATGTAGAATTAGTACACCCTCTCACATTAGATTTTTTTTGGAAGGTTGTCACCATACGTATGAGATCTGATTTGATGAGGATCCAACAGACTTTATAAAAATGGAAAGAAAATCCATATATCCCAAGAGCTTTATACGGATCCATTTCCCAAATGAAATCCAAAATTTCCTTTTCAGAGAGGGGTTTCATTAAATCATAGTTATCCTCTAAGCTAAGAAGATAAGGAACATTATCCAAAAATTATGCAAACACTTCCTCCTCAGAGAGACCATCATCCTGAAACAAAAGATGAAATTGCCTACTTGTAGCCTATTTTAGAAGATATTGACCTTTAATGATACCCCTCTCACCAGTAGAGAGTTTTGAAATATGATTTCGAGACAGTCTAGCCTTACATTGACGATGGAAGAAGGCAATGTTTTTATCACCCACCTGCAACCAAACGCTTTGATACTTTAGCCAAAGATGCTCCTCTTCCTATCGAAAAGATTGAGAAGTTTGAAATTGAGCAAGTTGTTCCATGGTTAAATGAGAATTGGTAATTTCATGTTCTTCCATTCCTAACTGAACTGTAGTTTGACAATGGAAGAAGGCAATGTTTTCATCACCCGCCTGCAACTAGAGGCTTCGATACTTCAGCTGAAGATGCTCCTATTCTTGTTAGAAAGATTGAGAAGTTTCAAATTGAGCAAGTTGTTCCAGGGTTAACTAAGAATTGGTAATTTCACTTTCTTCCATTCCTAATTGAATTGTTGTTAAATTAGACACTCTATATTGCCTGCTGGTTGTAGGAGTTCTAAGAGATGTTTTGACCCAAATCTTCAATGCATATTTGGTATTTTTCAATTTCTATTCCCAAACAAAATTGGGGGATCCGTCAACATACTGAGACCAAACTTGAGTCACAATATCCAAAAAACCATCGTTCTCAATCCAGAGAGGGATAAACTAGAACGGGATTGTCCCAATATCTTCATCTTTCTCAAACACCAAAGAAATAGGGTGGTGGTTTGACGAGAGTTTGGGTAAATTTTTTGATGAGATAATGGATTTCCCATCCATCAATGAGCTATGAACTAGAAATTGATCAAGGCGGGCATAGATGTTTACAACACCCACTCTGTTATTGGACCACGTGAATCTCCCAAGCTCAGGTTTTAAGTAAATCAAATCACAGACTTGAATCAACTATTCCACCGTGTCTTGCAGATGATCCTTGCCCTGTAGGCCACCTTTTCTCTCATTCGAGACTAATGTAGTGATAAGATCATTTTCTACTATTATATTTATAGGAGAGTTGGACTCTAAGAAGACTGACAATGATTTCAATCAAATTTTTTTTTTTAATGTAATTGACTGGTATATAGACATTGAAGAGGGCCAAAGATATCTTACTAGAGAAATGATAGAGCTCTGTAAAAATCCAGTGCTAGGTGGCAAACCAACTTTTTAGCTGAAAATTCGCAACACACTATAGAGTTTCTAAGCCCCCAGAGGTGCCTCTTGCACTGACAGGTTTACTAGCATTCAATTTCCATTTATTTTTACTTAAGAGAAGGAGAGCTTCCTCCTCTATCTTAGTCTCTTGAAGAGATATAATTTTAGAATAAACCATTCTCATTAAATCTTTGAATGATTTAGCTTTGATTGGGTTCCCCAATCCCCTGCAGTTCCAAGAGATGATCTTCATTATTTACCCAAGTGAGAGGGATTAATTAATCCCTTTGGGGACCTGGTTCTCTTGCTCCTCCCATACAACATTTCAATGGTGGACTCACTGCCTTGCATCTTTAGCCTCTTAGCCTCTTCTCCCCGGGCCTCCTTTCTAGACTTCCTACCAGCCTTTTTGGAAAGTTGCTCAATGGAATCTTCATCAGAAGATCTAGAGCTATCAACCATCTTCTTCCTATTTATATATGCATAAGAAGGGGAATATTTGACACCAATTGAAGAAACATGGTTTTGTTGTAAGGATTCTCCTGCCAAAGGAAGATCTAAGATAGATGAACCAACTTGTTCCATTGGTACTATATTTAATTCATATTCAACCTCTTGCCATTCGAATTGTTGCATTTCACCTTCTTCAATGATAGCTTCAGAAGAATTAAGAACAACAAAATGATTGGAAGGGGCTTTGGGGATATCGACAACCTGAGGTATAGGAATATTCTTCCCAATGTTGACGTATTTGTAACTTCAGAATGTATTCACTTGTATATTTCATATATTGCATTTGATTGATACCCAATGTCCCTATCAGGAGAATCATTAATGTAAGTAAGTCCTGTAAAGTAATAGAGGTTAACCCTCCTATTTGATCAGGGGTCAAAGTCCCCACAGTTTCGGGGCACTAGGGTTATTAGACTCTCTTAGAGAAGTCGGGCCTGGTAAGTGATTGTCAAGTTAGAAACTAGTATAAATAGAGAGTGATACTCTCAGTTTCTTACACACACTCATGCAACTATAACGCATAGGCGAGAGAGAGAACATCTGTTGGAGATCATCTTTTTGTCTTTGGGTTTTACGGCTGCCATTGGTGCTCATTCTATCTCTGAGGAAGTTGTAGGGTTTTATCCTTTATGGTTTCCCTGAGGAAAATATTTATGTCTATTGTCTCTTGTGATTGATTGATGTGCATGTTATTCTCTCAGATAAGATCCTAAGATAATATTGTCTAAATGATAAAAATCTAACATGGTATCAGAGCTAACCTGAGAAGAAGACACTATGCAGCTGCAGAATCTAGAGCTTATTACTTATTGGGTCTCTCTCCACAATCCATTAGAAAAAGGAGGCTAGGTTGACTCTCCATTGAAGGGTGCATCTTTCTGTCAAAGCAGAATCTAATACTGAGCACTTTCATTTTTTGACCTACCACTACATCGGGAAATTAGGGCTTTTCACAGAAGTGGAATTATTGAGTGAGCCCAGCATAGGCTTACTCTCCTCCTCAAAATTAAAGTTTAGAGAAAAAAATCAAGGTTTTTTGTTGGGTATAACTCCGAGAAAGTCAAACCCAATTTTTCCCTAGAACTAGAAAACCAACACTACAGAAGATTGGCTCTAGATCCAGTTTTCAGCTTCTCAAATTGGTAAGATCTAAATATTTTGTATTTCCATTTGAGGTTATTAGTTCAATATGTCTCATCACACAAATATTGATGAAAATATTGAGGGAGATGATAAATTCTGAGCGTCGAAGTATAAGATCTCACTAGTTCTTGAAGAAAATGAATTGGACTCCTACATCAGTGGAGAGGTTCTAGTTCAGGAGGGAGATGAGGATAAGGGATTACATAAGAATAACTTGATCAAGGCCAAGAGGATTATTGTTGATTCAATCAAGGATCACCTCATACCATAGGTGTCCTCCCTAAAGACACCTATAGAGATGTTTGATGCCTTGACCAAACTATTTAAAGGGAAGAACATAAATCAAAAAATGACTTTGAGAAATCAATTGAAGAATGTGAAGATCCTGAATGTAGAGACTATATAGTCATACTTTACAAGGGTCTCCCAGATCAAAGAACAACTTGAAGTAGTATATGAAGAAATGGAGAATGTAGAGATTGTGATGACCACCTTAAATTGTCTCCCTAGGTCATGGGACTCCTTCATTCAAGGTATTTGTGGTAGAAGAAAGCTCATCACCTTTAGTAGACTGTGGGAGGAATAATCATAGGAAGAATCTTGAATAGTAGCCAAGGAAGAAAAGATGGGAAGTGAAGATCAAGCTCTCACAATATGCTCCAAGAAAAGAAGGGACTATCGTCATCCCAAAGGTAAGCATTGTCACCAGAAAGATAACCCTAGAAGATCTAACAAAGATCTATCTAAACTCAAATGTTTTTCTTGTAATGAGAGAGGACACTATGCCAGAGATTGTCCCAGAAATAGGAGTAACTCTCACAAGAAGAAGGGGAACAAGAGAATACATCATGCTCACACTACAGAGGATGATGAACCCTCCATAAAGAGAATCAAATAAGAAAGTGATGATTCTTCAAGTGATGAAGAATATGTTCTGATTTCTTCCCTCATGGGATCTGTCACACATGGAAGAAATGATTGGGTTATAAACAGTGGGGCTTCCAAGCATACGATAGGATTCAAAGAATCCTTTGTGAAACTATCTGAACATGAGTCACCTCACAAGGTGAAACTTGTGGATGGCTACCCGTAGCTAATAAAAGGTAGTGGTGAATCCTCCTAAAATATAGACTCTGGAAAGTATATGAAGATGAAGGATGTCTTATTTGTACCAAGACTAAAGAAGAATATCCTCTCCATATCTGAATTGGATGCAAAAGGCATAAGGGTTGCATTTGTAGATGGCCAAGTCCTTATGTCGACAAAGGGAAAGACCATAGATGATGCAGGGAGAGCAAGAGGGAGGCTTATACAAGATAAAGGGCCAACCAAAACAAGCCTTGGTCCATGACTCAGTAGAGCCAAATGAACTTTGGCATAGAAGGCTTGCACATGTGCACTATAGGGCACTGCCACTTGCAATTAAAGTTGTTAAAGGTCTTCCAGAAGTACAGGAAAAGCATGAAGGTGTTTGCAAAGGATGTGCGAAAGGAAAGAACACAAAGAAGACATTTCCAGGTAGCGAAAGCACGACAAAAGGAATATTGTAAATCATTCATTCCGATGTCATCCAGTTCATTGAGTGGGTATGTATACTATGTTTCTTTGATTGATGAATTTTCTAGGAAGACATGAATTCAAATCCTTGATTGAGAACCACACATAAAATAAAATCAACACCTTTCGATCAAACAATGGCAGAGAATTCACATCAAATGAATTCAAAGAATTATGCAAAGATTCATGGGTTAAGAGGGAGTTGACCACACCATATAATCCACAATAGAATGGGGTTGTAGAAAGGAAGAATAGAATGATCATGGAAGTTGCAAGGGAAATTCTTCATGATCAAGACCTTCCCATGCATCTATGGGCAGAAGCTGCTAGGACAGCTGTGTATGTACAGAACCGTACTCCACACAGAGTACTTAAGAAAAAGACACCTGAAAAAGTCTTTTCTGGTAAGAAACCAAAAGTCAGCCATCTCAGAATATTTGGCTGTCTAGTGTACATACACATTCCAAAATAAAAGAGGACGAAGCTAGATCCTTTAGGGAAGACGGGTATATTTGTGGGATATAGTGAAAGCTCGAAGGCTTACAGAATATACTTCCCAGGATTTAAGAAGATCGACATTTGCAGAGACATAACATTTGACGAAGACTCAGCTTACAACAAATACAAAAAGAAACCTGTTGAAGACCTTGAAGAAGCGGAAGCACCCAAAATTCAAGATACAACTATGAACGATGAAAATAAATATGAAGATCAAGAAATAGGAGAACCCCAGGAACCTGTAGATCCACCCCAAGAGAAGAATCCTCACTAAAGGAATCTCGCATGGCTATGAGAGGCTATCCAAGGTGAATAAATATATGGGGCTCTAGAAAAAATGCACAGAGAGAGGAAAAGAACTAGGTCCTACTCAGTTATGTAGCCCTATTATGTGTCATCATTGATAAATAACCTTCTAAATATGAAGAAGCAACAGGGAAGAAAGAATGGAAGGATGCTATGATCGAGGAGTATTAGTCAATCATGAAGAATGATGTCTGGGATGTTGTCCCAAGACTAGAGGGGAGGTTTGTTGTGACTTCCAATTGGGTCTACAAAATCAAGCATGCTTCAGATGGCAGCATAGAGAAATTTAAAGCAAGATTTGTGGTTCGTGGCTTCTCCAAGAAAGAAGGAATAGATTATGAAGAAATGTTTGCACCTGTAGCCAGATACACTTCCATAAGATCAGTACTTTCTCTGGCTGAGGTAATGAAATGGAAGATACACCAGATGGATGTTAAGATTTCTTTCTTGAATGATGTAGTGGAAGAGGAAGTGTATGTGGAGCAACCACTTGGTTTTGTGAAACATGAAAGGGAAACTCATGTGTGTAAATTGAAAAAAAATCTGTCCGGTTTGAAACAGGCACCTAGAACTCGGTATGGTAGGATTGCCAGCCTCATGACTAGTTTGGGATTTACCAAGAGTAAAGTGGATCCCAACCTTTACTACAAGGTTGAAGCAGGGAACCCGGTGATACTCCTATTGTATATAGATGATCTGTTTGTAATAGGTGAGGATGGGTTGATTTTTGATACGAAGAGGAAGCTTGCTGCTGAGTTTGATATGAAGGACTTGGGTATGATGCACTACTTCCTAGGCATGGAGGTGTGGGAGAATATAGATGGAATCTCCCTCAGATAAGGGAGTATGCAGTACAGATCCTGAAGAGGTTCAGGATGATGGACTGCAAGGCCATGACCACACCTATGGAATCAAACATGAAGCTATTGAGTGATGCTTCATCAGAGTCGGTTGATACGATGTATCATCAGATGATTTGGTCTTTGATGTACCCGACGAATACGAGACTAGATATTTGATTTATTGTGAACACCTTGAGCCAGTTCCTGACGGATTGGAGACATGTTCACCTGATTACTGCAAAGCATATTCTGAGGTAACTGAAGGGTACAGTTGATTATGGGCTCAAGTATGAGGTGAATCAAAACATTAACCTGGAAGGTTATGTGAAATCGGATTAGGCGGGCAGTGCCATTGATAGGAAGAGAAATTTGGGGTGTTTCTTCAGTATGGGATTAGGTGTGATCTCTTGGTTTAATAGGAAGAAGTCCTGCGTGGCACTAAGTAAAGTTGAAGCAGAGTATGTCATAGCTTGTTAGGCTAGATGTGAGGCAGTGTGGATGAGGAAGCTATTATCTGATTTATTTGATCTCCAGTTGGATGCTACTTGTATATATTGTGAAAACCAAAGTTGTGTGAATTTTTTGGAGAACCCGGTGTTCCATGACAAGTCGAAGCATATCGAGATCAAATATCACTCTATGAGGGATGTGGTGCAAAGAGGAGCAGGGAAGCTCTAGTATGTCGTGACGGACAAGCAGATAGATGATGTGTTGACTAAGCCATTATCTAGAGTGAATTTTGAGTACTTTAGGGAGAAGCTTGGTGTTCTATAGATCGAGGTTCCTTCTAAGGGGAAGTGATGAGTCCATGAGCCCTTCTGACATGGTGGAAGGATTGGTTCCTCCCATGGTCAGATGTAATTATGGAGCCCTTCAGATATTGTGGTAGGCAAGTCCTCCCATGGTCAGATGTAAGTGAAGATCCCCTCTGACATGGTGGCAGGATTGGTTCCTCCCATGGTCAGATGCAAGTGTGGATCCCTTCTGACATGGTGGTAGGCGAGTCCTCCCATGGTCAGATATAAGTGCATAGCCTTTCTCTGGATGGTAGATAGTGTGTCCTACCATGCCAGTGGATGTAAGTGTTGAGCCTTTCCATGGATAGTAGATGGTGTGTCCTATTATGCCAGAGGATGTAGGTGTTGGTCCTTTCTGACTGGGTCAGATGTAAATTCTAGGGATTTTTTATTGGGTTAGATATAAGTGCTTAGCCTTTCTATGGATAGTAGATGGTGTGTCCTACTATGCCAGTATATGTAAGTGCCATGACTTTCTCTGGATGATAGATGGTGTGTCCTATCATGCCAGTAGATGTAAGTGCTAGGCCTTTGCATGGATGATATATGGTGTGTCCTATCATGCTAGTAGATGTAAGTGCTGGTCCTTTCCTTAGATGGTAAATGGTGTTTCCTAGCATGCCGATGGATGTGAGTTCTAGGAATGCCTTTCTGACATGGATGCTTTATGTGTTCCTCCCATGGTCAGATGTAAGTGCTGGAAGGGCCTTTATGACATGGATGTTGGCTGTGTTCCTCCCATGGTTAGATATAAGTGCTGAAGAATATGAAGGCCTACATGGAGGCTAGGCCTACAACCAACATGAGGAAGGGGATGGCTCTGTAGAACTTTCTATGACGATAATAATTGAGAGATAGTACCAATTGATCGAGATAGCAAAAGCAGAGATTATGATGATCTAGTGATGATCTAGCTTTGACGATGATCCAATGATGATGATGATCCGATGATGATCTATCTTCAATGACGATCCAGTGATGATCCAGCTTTCATGATGATCCAGTAATGATGATCTAGTGATGATGATCTAGTGATGATCCAGACATGATCCAGTGATGAAGACTTGTGCTGATGTATTGTGTCAACAGAATACCTTCCTAGTTAAGAGGGAGCGTTGATGTATTTGTAACTTCAGAACGTATTAACTTGTATATTTCATATATTGTATTTCATTGATCCCTGATGTTCCTATCCGGAGAATCATTAATGTAAACAAGTCATGTAAAGTCATAGAGGTTAACCCTCCTATTTGATTAGGGGTCAAAGTCCCCACAATTTTGGGGCACTAGGGCTATTAGACTCGCCTAGAGAAGTCGACCCTCGTAATTGATTTTCAAGTCATAAACTAGTATAAATAGAAAGTGAGAATCTCTATTTCATACACACACTCACCCAGCTATAACACATAGGTGAGAGAGAAGAAGCTCACACAAGTGAGAGAGAGAACATCTGTTGGAGATAATCTTTTTATCTTTTTTACTGCTGCCATTGGTGCTCATTCTATCTCTGAGGAAGTTGCAAGGTTTTCTCCTTTATGGTTTCCTCGAGAAAAACCTGTGTTTATTGTCTCTTGTGATTGATTGTTGTGCATGCTATACTCTTAGATAAGATCCTAAGATAATACTATCTAATTGATAAAAATATAACACCCAACAACAGAGTTTCATTTCACGTTCTTTCCTTCTTTTCCTTTCTTTCTAGGGCCTTAATTGGAAGTTCCTACTTTTTGGACTTGTGTACACTGGTCATATTTCTCTTTTTTTAGGTTCCTCTTCTGATTTTTTCTTAAAGTTTCAAGAAAAATGGCCATAACCATGGAAAAATATACATTTGAAAGGAATTTGTTCATAGTCCATCTTGGATATGAGACCATTCTGAAACTATTAACTTGATTTCCTCAGGAATACTTGTCTCCAAATCGATTTCAACACATATTCTTGCACAAGAAAATTGATCTTTCCTTTCAGCCTTGTAAACGTATTTACCAAGCTTGTTCCCAATGGTTTTAAGGGATTCTAAGTTCCAACAGTATAAAGGGGGGTGAGGGAGCCTTACCCAAACAAGGACAACAAACGAAACATCTTTAGTAGGGTCAAAATTAGGAGTTCACTTGTTCAATTAAAGCCCCTGAGGGCCCATGAAGTATGGACCATTTCGAAAGGTAAGGTCATGGTCCTCTACAGAGTAAAAAAAAAACATAATATCCTCTTCCAACAAAGTTATTTTGGATACCTTCAAATACTAAGGGCCTCCAATTTCTATACACCTAACCATCAATGACCTTTGGAGAAGGCCAGAGGCCTGTGAATTTCCCGATTATCCCACACTGAACAAGGTTTAGATCCATACGACAAGTTTGTTTAGTAGGTAATTCGACTGAGGGGATGTCTACTTTCTTGACAAATTTTTTTGATGGATTCTCTTTCCTCTTGCCACATGTAGCAATCAATCTCTTGCAAGCATCAATATCAGGAGGAAGGGACAATTGTGGATCTCCTCCAGAATCTATAAGACTCGGGCCACCAGAGGACAGGCTTGAAGACACCAATAGAGAGAAAGAAGGATCTGAAATTCGAGTTAGGAGTAGAAGCAGGAAGCCACTCATCAGCCTCAGTAAGAGGATACGGTCCTGATAAGCACACCACAACCCCACAAGAGCAATATTCACCACTCGATTTTAAGTAGGACACTCGTTGAAGGAAAGAGGTAAGAACCCTGTCTAAATGCCAAAGGGCAAGAAGCAGACACCAATAGACACCAATATACACTCAGTACACATTATTTTTATGTTTGTAGATGGAAGCTCAAGAAAAGGAAAACAATCAAGCTAGTTAACAAAAAAATGAGAAAATAACCCAATTGATGCAAGTGGCTCGAGCACTAATAACAGTTCCAATGAATAATATTGATCCATATTTAATTTTGATGTAGCTTGTCATATATTTTGAATAATTTTCTATGAAAATCAAACATTTTGTATAATAGTGTACTGGACATAGTGTATGAATTGAAAAACAATGAGTTACCAATAAGTGTAACGGTTACATACATATTGACATTTTGATTATTGTTATCTCTATGTCATCCTATTTTGTATGACAAATGTACTCTTATTGATTTATAATAAAATAATTTTTTTATTCTATTGCATTCTTCAATGTTCTTGTCAAATGTTAGATGTGAAACTGTACTTTGGTAATTAAATGTGTGGAGGATTAAATATTAACATAGATTCTTGCACCTATGATATATAAGAAATTAATC